>CM032328.1:38088297-38548297 GCA_019022515.1 Quercus aquifolioides | reverse complement strand
AATCTGATTTCTTCTCCCCTCTTTTACACATTAATTCCCCCTTTCCCATGCCTACAAAATCTCCTAAAACTATTCTAAATAATAATATCCAAATCTAACTAATTAAGGAAAAATATTAAAAATAAAACAAAGTCCTAATATAACTAGGAAAGTGGTGTTTTTCAGCTGGAATTTTCGTGCACCCGATCTGGAAGCTTCCGAAAATAAACCGCATTAGATCCACGTATTAGAATTTTGAGCAAAGGAACATTCCAGAACGTCAGCAGTGCAAGTGCAGAACTTCAAGCCCAATTTCTACCTTGATGCGGCCCGTATCTTTCAAAACTCAAACATGAAAGTTGTAGAGCTGTTTCTTGGCGTTCCACAGCTTCTTGAATCAGATTAATCAGAGCTCTGATGAAAGAGTTATGCTTAGATTATGAAGTGATGTCAAATCTGTCCAGAATCGCCCAATTAGCTTCGTTTTGCACTTATTGCCTCCATTTGCATCCTAAATAAAAATATAAGAATAATGAGTACATTTAGGCACCAAATAAATATAAAAGACTAAACATTAAGGGAGAAAAATATGACAATTTGCATTCTCATCACTTCTCTAGGTTGCTTATGCCTCTGGGTGGCTTGCTCTTTTGTCTCATTCTCTTCTATTCTGGTTGGCTTGTTCCTTTGTCTCAATATCTTCTATATTTTGAGTGTCTAAGTGTACATGTTTAATTCCAAGGAGGGTATGTACTCAAATCCAGTGTCTTTTTTGTTTTGGTAGCAAAATCCTCTAAGGAGTTGTGCCTGCATGTCTCGCTCTTCTGTAATCTTGGTGGAAAACTTACTTGAGGGATTTTCCAAGTGCTTTGAGGCTCTTCTACAGTTTCAAACTTCCAAGGGACATATGTGTGATACCTAGTTCATTGGGGAGCTCTTTCTCATATCCTTAACTTTTGGAGGACTTCTATGTAAACTCTAATTTCCTGACTCGCGGGGGAGTAATCCTATGACTTCCTAGGGATCTAGTGTACAAAATAGTTTTTGATCACTGGGGAATAATGTCACCATTTCTGAATCTTCTGGGGAATTTTTGTGTAATTCTAACTTTCTCGACCTACTGAGGGGTATTTTTGTAATTTCTAATGCATGAAGGGGGATAGAATTCTGATCTTTTTAGACCCATTGGGGATGATACTAAGATTTTTATTTGTTCTCTCCTTCTTTTAGGGTCCATTGAGGATTTTTCTAATGACTAAACTACACGTAGTTTAGCAATACAGCCTAAACTACACTTAGTTTAGCCACCGGGTGTCTTTTTCGCTTCTTTATTTCCCCAATGATTACCAATAGTTTCTTTCTTCTTTTTTTTTTTTTTTTTTTCCCATAACTACTCATCTTCTTCTTCATTTAATTTTTCTCCATCTCTTCATCATCTCTTCTCCCTCTACAAAACCTATTGCCTCTTTCTCGTTCTTCACTTTTGCCTTCTACCTCTCAAATCCGAAATCCTCTTATTCTATCTTTTTCTCTCAAAACACCATGGCACCAAAACCTTCCTTCATTCTTGCCAGAGATAACATCAACCTTACCCGTTGTATAGGTGCCAAAAGACTCAAGGATTCTCCTCCGCACCTCTACAAGCCTGGACAACATCTTTCTCGCACTACAGATAAGTGAGTTTTCTCAACCTTCTCTTTTTTTAAGTTATGCTTTGATCTTCATTTTTAATCTATTTTTAGACTTGTAAATGCTTGGGTTTTGTTGTGGGGAGGGTTTAGATGAAACCTTTAGGCTGGGAAAAGGGTAGAAACATGTCTAGGAGTAGTTTTGATCCATAGGGGCAAAGAACAATGATGAACGCTTTCTGGGTTCATGCTTGTGTATGTAGGCTCTAGGTTGTGTATGTGCCTTTTGGTTACGACATATGCGTGCCTGAGCCTACATATGCATGCATGTTCTTATAGCTTGCGTACACATACTAAAAGTATGCGTACACATATCTGGGACCGCGGACAGTTTTAAAACCCATATGAATTTTATGCTTTCTTTTCACTTTGTTTTCTCAAATGTGATTCTCATACACTTGTTCTTATCATTTTCAGGTCATTCCACCCTTCATAGGTAGAGGCACTTTGGCTATCGCTTGAGTTTGCTTTGACAGACTTCTTCTCGAGACAAGGGAATTAGCCTGAGCTTCTTGCTTCGAGGCCTTTGTCTTCCATCTCTTTGAGGCTACGGTTAGTAGGATCTTAGCGCAAGCTCTTGCCAAGAGTTGGTGGGACACTACCCAAACCTTTCACATTGCTATTAGGGAGATGACCTTAACTCCCTATGACTTCCATAGGCTGATGGGTTTGAGGTATCACAATCCTATTCTTGACCTTGGGAATGCATTTGGGAGAGCTCTTGCAGTGGAGCTGTCGGGACGTTCTTATCTGAATGAGACCGTCCAATACTACCTTCTCTCTTGGAAGTTAGAGCCCCATTCTCAGGCGACACCTGAGGACCAAACCCGGATGGCTATAGCTTTCTTGCTCTATTTGATAGGGGCCACTCTCTTCACCAATGGTGGTCAGATGATCAACCACCAATGGTTGGGGGCTTTTAGGGACTTTGATGCTACCCGAGAGATCAACTACGGGAGTGCTTGCTTATCCTACATGTACTGCGTCACGGGTGCTATGAGCTGAGAGGTCTATTTTCAGCTTGTTGGCCGTTGGAAGTTGTGGGAGGTAAGGTTTTTAATTTCTATACCTTGCAATCTTACTTTAATGACCATGCCCATATGTGTCTTGCAAACTTCCTAACTTGCAAATTGCTCTATGCTTTTCTCTTCTTGCTTGTATTTTCCTTGCATCTGAACCAGCACATGTCTTGAACCTGTACTTGTCTTTCCTTGCAAATTGATACTATATGATAGGCCACAAACTGAATGAACCCTTGTGATTAAACCAATTAATTAATTAGCCAAGTTATTAATTAATCAATTAATCATGCAAACGCGTGGAAGTACAAACAAATCACCAATAAACTAAATATGCAGCGGAAATTAAATGACACGGTGATTTGTTTACGAATGGGAAAAACCCTTACGGCAAAAACTCCATCGGGTGATTTTCAGGTCACCACTCTCGAAACTCCACTATTATCACAACAAGCAGTTACAAGTAAAGAAATCCCAAGTACCTTACCAACCTACAGTTGAACCCTTACCCCAATACCCAATTGGACTTGTTCTGTAGTGACAGTTCCCCCTTTTTGTTGCACGGCTCCCAAGTACGTGACTAGCCAATTGCGTGGATCTCAGTATGCGACTTCAATCACCAACTAGAAGAAGATGTTGGCTGCAAAGTTCTTCAGTTCATTCCACACGATGAAGATCAATAAGATACTTGGTCACAAAACCCAAAGGTGCAAATACACAGGAACTTCTTCAGAAGAGATGAACTAGGGCAAGAACTTCGTCTCTGGTCACAATTTGCTTCAACAGAGTTTTCTCAATGCTTGTGCAACTTGTGAACAATTTGACGGCCCTAAAAACAATCCTTTTATATGTCTAGGGTTAGAAGAAAAGAAGGCCCAAAGACATATTCACGGATCCCAAGAAATCAGATCAGAATTTCTTAAATCTCGATAGATAGGAGGTGTCGAGAAGCTATCGAGCAGGTGTCGAGCTTACGGGCTTGAACGGCTTTCTTAAGCTCGATAGATGCAGCTGTCGAGCCAACTGTCGAGCTTTAATGAAATTGCACTATCAGCTTGTTTTCCTTGGACAGACTTGATTACTTCATCACTTGATCTTGAAACCTTGTTCCTTGAAGTATTAAAAACACCTAGAACTACCCAATTACAAGTAAAGTGCGTTTTGTCAAAGGATTAGCCAATTACATAAAAGAATGACATATGTTCTTAACAAGTGAAACACATATGTCCTAACAATCTCCCCCTTTGGCAATCCATGACAAAACCACAACAAACAAATGAACATATGAGAGAAATCATAAATCACTCAACTCATATTCACTTGTTGAATACAATAAAATCTATCCTAACACAAACCCTTGAAAAGCTTTGCAAGAAAAGAGTTTATGGCAAGTAGACTTTGACAACATGTATTTCTGAAACAGTTTAAACAAAACTCATCAAGGCATCTTGTGTGAAGCAGAAATAATAGATTGCATACAAGTATAAGAAACATGTGTATAAAGATAGAGAAGAAACAACACATGTAGAGATAGGTGAAAGAAACATACATCCACATATATTGAATATAATTACAATGTATGTAAAACTGGCCACAAGACCTCATATACAAGAACAATGTATCTAAAAAGTAAGAAAAGAAAAGATACATCATATCCTCACTACATCCCTCAAGTATCATCAACAGTATCAGCACTCCCCCTATCAAAAATGTCCTATACTAACTCTCCCCCTAAGATGACTACTCTCATATCTAAAATTACTCCCCCTTTTTGTCACGAGTGACAAAGGGTAGAGTGTCAAGTAGACATCTCATCAGTAGAGCTAGCATCTCCATCATCATCATTCAAAGCATCATCGTCCTCGTCATCATCATCCTCAGAATCAGAAGCCACTGGAGGAGGTGGTGAAGGAGTAGCCTCAGGAGCAAAACCACCCATAGTCACCTGCCGTCGTGCAATACGACCAACACGAATATTCACCTGATACAACTCAGTGGAGAGTGTATCGAGGTGAGCATCCATGCGCTGCAGTTGCGCCATGATGTCTCCAAGTGAAACATTACTCATAGAGGAAGAAGGAGCAGATGTAGAAGGAGCGGATCTGGATGGAGTTGAACGGGAGGGAGGAGTGGAATCCTGCTATCTCGACCTAAACTGAGCCTCACTACGTTTTACGGTAGCGGCATCTATGGCACACATGAAGGTGAAATGGACGGACACTGGAAAAGGAATGGAAAAATGGCGTAGAATCCTCGTGATAGCGGAAGGAAAGATGAGCTTATCACGGGTCGCCGCATCTAAATGAACATCTATGATAGACAAAATGAAATGAGAAGGAAAATCTATGGTAAGATGCTCAAGGAGGGATATCAAAAATAGAGCACGAGGCTCTGTGATGGAGTTGTAGTGAGAAAGTGGATGAGTGCAAAAGTCATCACCATATTTAGGAATCTAGGACCTTTAGCAAAAGGCCGACATGATGTGAACTGACGCTCACCCCACTCCGAAGGGCGCTTACAGAAAGCAGATATGAGCTCATCCTTGGACACAGTTCTCAGACGATCACAAGAAGGATAGTCAGGAAACTCTATCCTAGGAACCCTAAGCACATCCGCAACAAGCTGCGGTGTGATAGGGATGCGCGTACCTCGAACGCGGGTGAAAAAGAGAGGTACTGAACGATCAATCCCATGCATGTTGGAGTAAAACTCCTGAATGAGCACGAGAGGACATGTGACCGGGACGTCACACAGTGACTCCCATCCCCTACTGTGAATGACAGAGGGAAGGTCAGTGTCGGCAAAGTCCGCCAAAATGACTTGGCGTTCCGAATGAACACCTCATCTAGAAAAGTTCTCCGAAAATGCCTTGTGGGCATCATCATCACAGAACCGAAGATTATGAGGAGCATAATCAGAAGATGAAGAAGCTCCAGAACGCAGAGGGTTCCGAGCAGGAGTAGATTTACGCTTAGGTGCCATAGACACTACTAACGTAAACAAAATGAGAGAGAGCGAGAGAGAGAGAGAGAGAGAGAGAGAGAGAGAGAGAAAAAGACAATTAGAAAAGTCCCAAAGCAATTCAAATATATGAAATATATTGAATAGAGAGTATGTATGCATGGGGATGCATGAACATGTGACATGCAACAAAAATTTCATCATGGGCTCAGCCCAATCCAAACCTACCAGCACACAAACATAGTACACACATCTAAATGCATGAAAATACCATTCTAATGCAAATGTGATGCAATGCATGAGACTTTGAACACATTTAAATGAAAACCCATCCCAAAATTTCAAGAAAAACTCATTAATTTTGAAAAACCCCAAAATTTTTCAAAAACCCCAAAACCTAAGATTCAAAACATGAAATGCATGAAGAATGAAGGAAAAAGAGATCATACCAAGTGATTTGAAGCAAGGAAGGGCCGAAAATCACGTGGGTTGAAGGTTTTGAGTGAGAAAACTGGGTTTGGGAGATGAACAGTCGCGGACAGATCGAGAGAGATCGAGAAAATGAGAATCGGATCGCAAAAGAGGCTTATATAGGAACCTCAGTAATTCTCGACAGATAAGGTATCGAGAGGTGTCGAGCCATTTGTCGAGGAAGGTGTCGAGAAAATGCACGTCGACAACTGCAGGTGTCGAGGAGGTGTCGAGGAATGAACACCAGAACCAAGAACAGAAGCTCGATCGATCCACCAGGTGTCAAGAAGGTATCGAGGAGACAAAAACTTTCTCAATCGATCTACCAGGTGTCCAGGAGGTATCGAGATTGCGATAAAGAAAAGCTTGAGAAGCTCGACAGATAGCTAGGTATCGAGGAGGTATCGAGAAGGTGTTGAGCTTGCTTTTGAAAACAGTTTTTCGAGAAGTGAAAAACACAGACATGAACGCAATCCAACATTTACCTCAACCAATGATCCAATCAACATATTAGCTCTCAAAAACATCTCTCATCAAACATTTTAAGCACATGGATCCTCAGAAACACACACACACACTAAACAAGTCTAACCAATTTTATTTTTCAAAAATAAGTCAAGACAGTTTAGTGAGTATACATTCGCACATGTAAACACTTATGATGGCCAAATCACATTGTACCTGCACATGTATCAAGAGTAGCAAAGAATATTGCGTGTTGTGTGTGAAAAACATCGCAAGATTGCATATGTGTATGCAAGTTATGACGATCTGAGATATGAGAAAATAACTTTAACTCACACACAATCATAACTGTTTGATGGAGACTATCACCTTTGAGGTGCATCCTATAACTCCCACATCTCCTAGAAAACACGCTTGCAATCATATTTAAAGCATTTTAATCTTTTTGCTTTTTATTTTCTTTGCATATTTTCTTTTAAGCATATCATGCATGGGCATATAGAAGAGAGAAAAGAAATACCCAACATGTTAAGCATAGACATTGCAGTTTTGCTATGCCGAAGCATACGGATGTCTTTGACACTGCACTTTTGCTATGCCAAAGCATACAGGTGTCTTTGACACTGCACTTTTGCTATGCCGAAGCATACAGGTGTCTTATTATGATTGGCGAGCAACAGTGGTGAGATAGTTATCTATGCCTTTCTCTTAGGATTTTCTAGTCCTACCCGTTAAAAAGAGTGATATGAGTGTTAAGTTTAAGAGATAACTTAATCTTACTCATCACAAACAAGATCCACAAACCTCACTTGCTAAGTTGTGCATAGAGATGCTCATCTAAGCTACAAAAGATACAAAGTTTAGAAAACTTTGTTTCAATGGCCATCCAAGGTACACAAGTACCAATGTACATAAAACACACACTGTTTTTGTATTTTTTCAATTTTTTTTTTATTTTTATATCAAAACAAAAATAAACAAAACTGAAAATAAACAAACAAAAACATGTTATCAAAGCAAAGCATAAAACTAGACTGACTAAAAAAAAATGCAAAACACACAAGTAATGCAACAAAAAAAAAAAAACAAGAAGATAGAAGAAAGTGATAAAATCACTTAGAGTCCTTTTTCTTCCACACCTTGGAAGAACCTTTCCTTTGATTGAACCCTTGAACCGGCAGTGAGGAGGAAGAATTGAAACCGTTCAAGTTCGAAAGGAACATGAGGGCTTTCAGAAGATCTCTAAGAGGAGCAAGAGAGGAGTGAAGCTGATTTTGGCTTCCAGATGCTATCATGCTGTTGCTCTATTGAGTGGCTAGCCACTTGTAGCAATTTGGTCGAGTATGACCGACAGCTTCACAATGATGACAGAGATGCTGCTGCTTCTGTTTTGGCTTTTGAGAGTTAGCCTTCTTAGCCCTAGGGTTTTTAACATCTTTCTTATCCTGCTTAGGGGTGCTCCTAAGATAGATTTACCCTTGTCTAGGTTCTCACTAGCTAATTTAGTTTTAACATCAGTGTTTTCAATTTCAGTATTATTAGCAGGAGAAACAAAAACAGTAGCACTAGTAGAAGCAGTATTAGAGGAAGAAAGACCATACTCTAAACCTGTTCGATCTGAAGCAGATTTCTGATTGCTGAGCATCTCATCAAGCTTTGCACTTGAAGTCCTCTCCAATTGAGCTCTGACTTGAAACAGCTCCGCTTCAAGCTTCTTGGTCTTCTCAGCCAAGAAATTGTTCTCAAACCTCAATGCACCAATAGTTTGATTAGCTTCATCAAACTTTGTGGAAAGCTCTTCACGATCAAGTTCCACATCACTGAGCTTCTTGGTGGCCAGCCTATACAGTTTCTCATGCTTCTCAGAGAGCTTGTATAGTTTCTTATAGGTTGAATGGATATCATCTTGATCATCCATCTTCTCACATTTGGAGTCCACCAATTCTTCTTCTTCTTCCACTTTATCAACAATCCCTTCAATAGGATTGACTGTGGCAATGAAAGCATTTAAGATTCTGTCATCCTCATTATCGGAATCATCTTCAGACTTAGTGTCACTCAAGGTTGCAGCAAGTGCCTTACTCTTCCCAATGCTCTTGAGATATGTGGGGCATTCATGCTTCATGTGACCGAATCCATGACATCCAAAGCACTTTGGTCCTGCAGGAACAGTGTACTGACCGCCATCCTTAGCATCCTTTTTCCCTTTTTCTTGCCCTTAGACTGAAAGGAGGATTGTCTGTGGTCCTTATTGAAGCTCCTTCCATTGACATTCTTCATAAACTTCTTAAACTGTCTTGTAATGTAGGACTTCATCTTGGAATCTTCATCATCAGAAGACTCATCTATGTCACTGCTCTTTGCCTTCAAGGTCATGTTGTTGCCTTTACCAGTCTTGCCAATTCTGGTAAACCCTGGCTCATAGGTCTGCAGGTTTCCAACCAGCTCAGTCAAAGGAATCTTATCAATATCCGTTGATTCTTCTATTACCGTAATCTTGGCATGGAATCTCTCGGGTAGAGATCTGAGCACTTTCCTTACAATCTTGGATTCAGGAATGGTTTCCCCAAGATTGAAGGCTGAGTTCACTATGTCCTTGAGCTTGGCATAGAACTCATCGAATGACTCATCTTCCTCCATCTTTATTTCTTCAAAGCTTGTTGTGAGTCTCTGAAGCTTTGAATCCTTGACAGCCTTTGTACCTTCATAGGTTTTCTGGAGGATGGTCCATGCTTCCTTTGCAGTTTCAGTAGAGGATATCTTCTTGAACTCCTCATTGGTGACTGCGCTGAATTAGACATTCAACGCTCTGCTGTTGAAGTTTGCCGCCTTGATCTTGGCTTCATCCCAATCGGCCGGCGCTTCCTTTGGCTTAGTCCAGCCAATCTCTACAGCTTGCCACACTTTTTCATCTAAAGACTGCAAGAAAGCTCTCATGCGTACTTTCTAGTATGCATAGTTAGTGCCATCAAATAAAGGAGGTATGATTAATGATTGTCCTCTATCCATGACAAACAGGGGTCAATAGATCAACACAGCAAAGATTAAACCTAATCAAAGTGTGTCTGCTCTGATACCACTTGATAGGCCACAAACTGAATGACCCCTTGTGATTAAACCAATTAATTAATTAGCCAAGTTATTAATTAATCAATTAATCATGCAAACGCATGGAAGCACAAACAAATCACCAATAAACTAAATATGCAGCGGAAATTAAATGACACGGTGATTTGTTTACGAATGGGGAAAACCCTTACAGCAAAAACCCCACCGGGTGATTTTCAAGTCACCACTCCTGAAACTCCACTATTATCACAACAAGCAGTTCTAAGTAAAGGAATCCCAAGTACCTTACCAACCTACAGTTGAACCCTTACCCCAATACCCAATTGGACTTGTTCTGTTGTGACAGTTCCCCCTTTTTGTTGCACGGCTCCCAAGTACGTGACTAACCAATTGCGTGGATCCCAGTACGTGACTTCAATCACCAACTAGAAGAAGATGTTGGCTGCAAAGTTCTTCAATTCATTCTACACGATGAAGATCAAGAAGATGCTTGGTCACAAAACCCAAAGGTGCAAATACACAGCAACTTCTTCAGAAGAGATGAACTAGGGCAAGAACTTCATCTCTGGTCACAATTTGCTTCAACAGAGTTTTCTCAATGCTTGTGCAACTTGTGAACAATTTCATGGCCCTAAAAACAATCCTTTTATATGTCTAGGGTTAGGAGAAAAAAAGGCCCAAAGACATATTCATGGATCCTAAGAAATCAGATCAGAATTCTGATTTTCTTAAATCTCTACAGATAGGAGGTGTCGAGCAGGTGTCGAGCATACGGACTTGAACAGCTTTCTTAAGCTCGATAGATGTAGCTGTCGAGCTTTAATGAAATTGCACTATCAGCTTGTTTTCCTTGGACAGACTTGATGACTTCAATACTTGATCTTGAAACCTTGTTTCTTGAAGTATTAAAAACACCTAGAACTACCCAATTACAAGTAAAATGCGTTTTGTCAAAGGATTATTCAATTACATAAAAGAATGACATATGTTCTTAACAATGTTCTTAACAAGTGAAACACATATGTCCTAACACTATACTTGTCTAACAAACTGAATATGTGCTTGCCTTTTCTTGCAAACTGCGCTCTAACTTGCAAATTCTCTTTTTAGCAATGGGCTTGCTCTTACGGGCTTGTCTATCAAGGGGCTGCGATGATCTTGAGGGACTTCCATTCTATGAGGGCTTACTTGGATAGGATTGTAGTTGATTAGGTGATTCTCCTTTCTTCTCTTTTCCTCCCTTTGCATTCTCATATGCCTTATTCATTAAACCATCTCCTATGTATTAGATCTTATTTATGCCTTGGAGTGAGAGGGATCCCATGGTCTTTGTTAATGAGAAGGGTGTCAACTTGGCCTTTGCACACTTGTCCTTGATCTTAGAGGGGCTGGATTGAGTTCTGTGTACCTCGTAGAGCAGGTGGCTTTACTACTTGAGCCTATGGATAAGGCTCGAGTTCCAGTGAGTCCTTCTCTCATCATGTTGGCCCTAGAGAGCATGATGGGCTTTACGAAGGTAGGATTATGACCTATTCAGCAGGGCCGGCTTATGCCTCCCTTCAAGGCAGGCCTGTTCGTATGTTTTTTTTTTACCTTTTCTCTCTTTCCTATTCACATGCATCTCGGCTACTCTTTTTCTCACATTCCCATCTTTCACCTTAGGAGGAGCTTGTTGTCCCTCCTGCTGTTGCTGCACCTACTACTGGGGGCCTTGTGAGTTTGGTATTTCCCTCATACTCAGTCTAAGCCTATGGTCTAGATAGGGTTACTAGGGAGTGCTCTTGCACGTAACCTTAATGTGATAGGCTATCCCATTGCCCATGGAGGTCGAGATGTAAGTCCTTTGACCTTTTCTTCTTTCTATTCATACTTCACTCATTCCTTTATTTCTCTTGTCATGCTTCTTGTCTTTTTCTAACACACTTCTTGTCTTGGAATTGCAGCCTACCTGTGCTGAGTGCGAGGAGCTGATCTTGTTGGCCAGGAATCTCAAGCTGTAGGTGGCCAACTATTCACAAAGGATCTTTGGCTCTGATGGCTACTTCTAGAGGGCTAGTGGTAGTGGCAGAGGTAGAGGCTATGGTGATGATGATGATGATGATGGAGGTGAAAGCTCTGAGGCTACACATCTTAGGAGAGATTGAGTACCTATACAACAACAACAACAGATGTTGCTTTTTCTTTTTCATCTTTTCTTTATTTGGCTTTTACTTTATGCACTTTTCTTTTATTTGAGACATGGGGTTGTACTTAAGAACATCTTTAGATTTTAGCTTTTAAATTGAGACATGTACTTATTTACAACAATTGAACAGGGATTTTCTATGTGATATGTGTGCTTGTGTATATATGCTTGAACATGCCCCAATCTTTATCTCGTTCTTCTTTTTGCATTTGCATCTTGAATGAATGTCCTAACATGAGGACTTGAGTTCAAACTTATTTAGAAAACCAAGAGAAAGCTGGTTGCTTGAGTGAAATCCAAGGGAGGAGTGAAAGCCCAACAAAATCCCTAAATCTGGGAGGCTGCATACGTAGGTTAGATGGTAGAAACACTAATTGACTTTCTCTCTTACAAATAGGACTCAAGGGTCTTCTCAATCCTCACAAACACGCGACCAGTGCCCAAAAAAATGTCTTCAGGGATGTCTTCTCAATCCTCAAGGGTCTTCTCAATCCTCACAAACACATGACAGAATTCTCTCCAATGGAAGTCTCTTTGTGGTTTAGCAAACTCAATCCCAATTTCAAGGATGCCCTAATCCCTTTTGGTCTCTTTTGTGCCTCGCACATCCTTCAAACAAAGTCAATGAGCCTCTCTTGCACGCAGCTGTTGAGTTCTAGATTCCCTCTCGCCATTTCTTTCAATTCAATGGTGTGGAGTTGTGCCCCAACATAGAAGAATTTGGTGCCATCATGGGTGAATGTGACTTTGGTTCTATCATCCTTCCTACTCTTAAGGATGATTTTTCTGAGTTCGCTCACCAAGTCCTAGAAGTCCATATTTCCATGGCCAAAAGTTTGTGCTAATCTAGGAAACTGAATCTCTCCATGGTCTTCAAATACTTCGCTAAAAAGGATGTACCCTTAATTGGAACGAAATGCTCCTATCATCTCAATGCTTTTTGCCTTTGCATCCTTGCAAGCTTTTTCTTGGAGCACAGTACACCTTGAGTGGATCCTGTCATTCTCTAGATGGTCAAGAATTTGGGGAGGGGAAGTCTTGTGCCTATCATCTTGACTGAGACTCTTAATGGTTTGGATGTAGTCCATGGGGAGGAAGCAACTTTCTTTGCTGGGAGTCCTCTCTTTCTTTAGGTATGATTCGTAATTTTTGCCTAGGTTTCCTTGACCTAACGGGATTCTTCTAATTTTTTCGTGGATTGCATTTTGGTTTTCAACCCATCGAGGTTCCTCATATAGTCTTTAAATATCTCTATCTTTTTCCTTCTTATCTCTCATTTTTCCACTCAACACTAATGCTTTCTTTTTCTCTCCCTCAGACATGGTTATATGAGAAGCTCAAGTTGATCCATCCTCCCTTCATTCAAGTCAATCTGTACCAACAAAAACACTATCGAGATTGTAAGCTCAAAGATAAGGAGATGAAGCCTTCTGCCCTTATGAATCTTTTGCGGCGCCTTATGGACATCCAATGGGCGATAGAATGGTGGCACATCAAGGCTATGACTAGCCGTGGCTTCAAGGAAGACTTTGTCATCTTAGCTGGACTTTGTCATTGCTCTTACTATCCCATATGTTGCATTGCTTATCAATTTGGTGATTGAGGAGGTATACCTCGTGACAATGGCTCCTACCATACGTTGGCACTCACTGAAAGGCTCTTAAGCAAGATTGTTGAAACTTGGCCTTAAAGGGCTTTGAACAAGGACATTCGTTTTCCTCTATTCCTTATCCCTACTTCTGGATACAAGAATTGGTTATCCATTGATATGAAAGCAACCAAAATGGAAGAAAATGATCACAAAAGGTCCAATAAGAGAAAAAAGACTGAGTGACTACCTTAATATACCCTAAATTTTACTTTTCTCGACTTTTATGATTCCATATCTTTAAATTTGGGCAATGAGAGAGTTAATCATTTATTATCTTTGCTTATTGCCTTTATTTTCTTTTCTTTTTTCTATGCCTTGTAACTTTTTCCCATGATGCCTTTGTGGGAATTTTCTCCATGCCCATGTTCTTTTCCCCTAATTTTTGCCAAGATCACCCTTTTGGGCTTTTATTCTAGTGGGGTTTCATTGCCCTAACTTTTGCCTATGCTGCTTGTGGATGCCCGATTTTGACCCCCGCCCCTTTTTCTATTGCTTTGAGGAGGTGTATCATCATTTGTCACACATTAGGTCCTTGGAAACGTGACTCGTGTGTGATTGTGTATCTAGAGTGGGGTGTGTGAGTGTGTGAGTCCATTTTTCTTATTTTTATTTTAGGAGTCGCCACCAACTATTGGTTTTGTGTTAGGTGTGATTGGTCACCTAGACGTCTAACTCATTTCAAGTTACCAAATTAACTAAACAAAATTTTAAAAGGTTCATTAATTAAGGTAAGCCAAAAGTTTTTGAACCAAAGATCTGAGACTCGGAAGTTTGGTTACATGTAGAGAAGGTGTTAAGAACCCCACAATACCTATTCGAAGATAGTACCTCATTTTAATTAAACTCCAAACAATATCTTTTGGTAAAGAAATTAGATACTTGGCATTTGATTTTCTTTGAAATGGTTTTTACAAACAATATACATATATATACATGTGAGTAAATATTTACATAATAATTATCATGTGAATAATAACTCCATCAAAATATACAACCAAAACGTGTAAAGTATATACGCAAGTAACATGGGAAAAAGCATACAAGTATACTATACAATAACATGTGAGTATCTATTTATTATATAGCTAGCATGTGAACACTATAACTATGCAAAGAAAAACACCATGAAATGAAAAAGAGAGGGTTCGAAGAGTAGCACCTTATTGTCATCCACCATTTTCTCATTTTGTGTTCATGCAAAAAGAATGACAAAAAGAAAGTTGTTAGTGACAAATTTATTAGGAAAAATGTATGCTTATGGGATGTTCAAGGACTCAATAAAGTGAGCTTTGAACACAAATCCACAAACTACCTCAATCCTAAGAAAAAGGCTTAAAAAGAAATGGTTGTAACTGTAACACCCCAAACCCATACCAATATGCACGATCTGTCTTATAAATAATCAACATTTTGTATAATGGAACAGAGCATAATTAAATATCCACAAATTAGAATCAAACCATCAAGTCTTTCTTCTAAAATCCATCAAACTAAAACTTTAACAATAAATCTCCAAATACAATTCTCTTATAAATAGTTTCAAGAATGCTAAGCTCCTTATCCTAAGAGAACATAATAATGTAGTCAATTAACTAACATAGCTCTAATTTTAGTCTTCAATCTACAGCTCCAAAGATCATCCACCAAAAGAGATTCCACTGATCTAATCTGAAAGGGTAGAGAAAGGGAGGGGCGAGCTAGAAGCTCAATAAGAGATTACATAACATGAGGATGTCTCTCAAAACAAAATAATAGTATCATTGACAAAATATAATCTTTACAAAACACTTATATATAGTTTTAACAGTAATATAATATACTCTGTAAAATTGTCAAAAAGCAAACATTTAACTATAACAGTGTAATGATTAAATAAAATAGTAACCACTCTAGTTGACCAAAATACACTAAATAGGTAGAAATAATATAATATAGAAATAAATAATTTTTCCACTTATAAAGGCCAACAACAATAAAACAATAGTTTGATATGGAAAACATTAGCCAGACAAAGACATAAACTACTAAACACTTGATGGGTGATTTCCCGTGGGAAACAATAACAATAACCTCAAAGAGGCAACACTAGCTCCAAAGAGCAAATGATAACACTACACCACACCACAATAACACTACTTCGGCCGAAGACCAACACTTAACCTTGCGTTGGCAAAGGTTGTAGACTGTCTAGCTGACCATTTGAAAACATTCTTACTTTATCACATTATTGTCAACATGATCCAATAGTTGGACCAAAAGTCAAATTTTTGAAGGGAAAAATATGCCCTACGATAAGGTCCAAAATTCAATACGATCCACTAGTTGGATCAAAAAGTCAACTTTTTGACCATACCCGATTAGGGTTTTGGCGAGATGTTCTATAAAATGGATTTTTAAAATGTTATGACATTTTGATTCACCATTCGAACATGTTGTATTTATTTTTGCCCTTTTTGGGTTTGACATTCATGGTTTTGCACCATTTCTAATTTTTTGATCTTTTAGGTCTTTGTTCTGACGCGTAAATTGGGACAGAACAGAATACAGTATTGACACTGCCCTTTCGATTTTTCAACCTAGCGGCCTTTTTTTTTTTTCCTTTTTCTTTTCAAGGGTTGTATTTCCAAATTCTATCCATGTTGATGGGTAGGAACATCTCTTTGCCATCTAAATTAGTAATTCTCACAGCTCCTCCTGACATGATCTTCTTGATAACAAAAGGTCCGAACCACCTTTGTTTCATCTTGCCCCTAGGGTAAAAAATTTCTCCCCTATGCTCCTTCAAAACTAGATCTCCCTCTTTTAAGTTTCTTGACTTGACTTTCTTGTTGAATACTCTTGCAATTCGCTTCTGATAACCTTATACGTTATAAAGGGCTTGTATCCTCTTTTTGTCTATTAGAGAAAATTGCTCGTATCTCTCCCTCACCTAGTCTCCTTCTAAGGCTTTGGTTTCCTTTATCACTGTAGACATTGCATTTTGTACCCCTTATGGCTCGGGCCCCCCAATGATGGTAGTACTCTAAAGCCCATGGTTGGTTTTGGGCCCAATCTCATGAAAATTGACTTGAGGAAAGTGTTTGTGAAAAATATAACTTATTTTTGGAAGAATAAAACTATTTTTGGGAAAGAAAGGCTATTGAAAACCCTAGAGTGTGCGCACGTATACATGCGTATGCGTACACACACTTATGCTATGCGTACGCACGCTTATGGCATGCGTATACATACACAGGCATGCATACACATACTAGGATCTAGAAACTATGTAACGAAAGCTTTTTACACTTAATTCTGGTTTGGAACGAATCCAACATCGTTTGGGAGCCACCTCAAACCCCTATTTTTTAATTATATAAAGCCATAAAAGGCAATTTTTTAAAAGAGGACGAAAATGGTGGTAAAACACACAAGATTCGCTTGAGAACAGCGAATCAAAGTGGGAGTTTTTCACAAAACTTCCTTAAGTCAAATTTTACTTGATTGGGACCTTTTCTGGTCTTGATCTTCGAGTTCTAAAGTTTACTAATCCATTTTGATTTGGTTGTGAATAGATTGACTGAGGGGAACAGTCAAAATCAGGCTCTAAAGAGTTGTAGTGTTGGAGTAAAGGTTCTAACTTTGACTCTTCACTTTTCTTTGCTTTTTCATTGTTTATTGTTATTTATATATGTCTTTCAATGCTTTAATATGATTGTTTAGTCCAGGTTTACACAATGTTTATGTCTGAAACATGCTAGGTTGTTAGATTTTTTGTTTTCTAGTTTTTCTATTCTGTGTTTCTAGATTAAGGTTTAGGGTGTGTATACATGCGCATGCTTTATGCATGCATACGTATACTCGAAGTATGCGTATGCATACAGTTGGGATGCACACGGATACCTTACATATGCGCACGTAAACTCTTGCCCAGAAACCCTAATTCATTCTTGTTTGTTTTTCCTTTGTTTTATTTACATATTTAGTCTTTGTTTAACTTAGTTTACCTATCTTTAAGTCTTTGTTTCTTTATTTATCTGTTTTTGTTTTGTATTGTTTACTTTATCTCTTTGATGCTATTTAGGGCTTTAGATTGTTTGAATACCATGAACATGCATTGATGCTATGATGCAATAAGGTAAGTGAGGTAAGTCATGCATAATCATACAAACATGCATTTGATTCAGTTTTTGATTGATATGGTTGATGAACATGAATATGCTTGGTTGAATTCCATATGCTTGATTCTTGGATGTTTAAACATGTTTATCTAGACTGATCTTTACTTGAGCACGTGTCTAGAGTTTAGACATGGGGATAGGAAGGTATTAGGCACCCAACCCCATCCAACCTGTGGGTCGACCTCTACTCATTGTGTTCCAAATCTTATTCTAAACTCACACACATTCTAGTTTGCATCTAAAGCAAACAAATATGGCATATCATCCCCAAGCCTAGCATTCATCTATCATAGCAGTAAACAATTGGAACAAAAAAGGTAGCAACATCATAAGGCAGATTCGAATAAGCATTTCTAAACATTCAAGCATAAAAAACTCATAGTATTCAACCAAGCATATTAAACACTCAACAGTTAAAGGTTCAAATGCATGTTGATGTGGTTTATGCATGACTTGCCTTACACATCACATCATTTATGCATCAATGCATCTTCATACCCATAGAATGTTCATGATATTCAACCAATAAAAACCTAATCAACAACTAAGCAAGAAAACAAAACAAAAACATGTTAAAACCCTAACACATAACTCAAAACATGGGAAACAAAACTAAACAGACACTAAACATGTGAAAGAAACAAAAAACAAAAGCAAGGAAAAACCAAATTTGGGTTCCTTGGCACAAGTGTGCATGCGCATACATAGGGTATGCGTGTGCATCCCAGTTGTATGCATACGCACACTTCAAGTTTGCATATGCATGCATAAAGCATGCGCACACATACACACACAGAACCCTAAACCCAGCAACATAGAACAAAAAAGTAAAGGAAAACAAAAGCTAACAACTTGCCATGCTTTTAATACAAAGTAAACCTAAACTAGCATATACATATTAAATCAATAAAACAACATAAACCAACAAACCAAACAAAGAAAAGAGTGAAGAGCCAAAGTTAGGACCTTTACCTTAACACAAGAACTCTTTAGAGCTTGATTTGACCGTTCCCCTCAGTCAATCTAATCAATAACAAAACTAGTGGGTTAGTAAGCTTTAGAACTCAAAGACTAAGACCAAAATCGATCCTAACTAAGTAAAAACCTTGGCTTGAGGAATTTTTTGAAAACCTCCCTCTTTAATTCACTATTTCCTAGTGAATCTTGTATCTTTTGTCCTCTTATTGAAAAAGTTCCTTTTATGGCTTTTTATAGTGGTAAAATAGGCGTGTAGGGCTGCCCCCAGATGATGTGAGATTTGTTCCGCATGAATTTATGTGCAAAAAGCTTTCATTTCATAGTTTCTAGAACCCTAGATGTGTGTGCATACTTGGGGCATGTGTGCGCATACTTTAAGTATGTGTACCCATGGTTTAAGTGTGCGTGCACATACGCGTGTGTGCGTATGCACACTTAGGGTTTCCTGTGCCTTTCCTTTCCAAAAATAAGTCTATATTTTCCATAAATAATTTCTCAAGTCAAGATTTTATGAGAGTGGACCCCAAATCAACCTTGGGCCTCAAAGTAATGTCATCATTGGAAAACGAGAGACCGAGTCGTAAGGAGTACATTGATTTGAGGTCTATATGAAGAAGACTTGTGATGCTCAATTTTGTATAGCTCTATAATCTTCTGAACTTCCCCTTTGAAGTAGGACCCATTGTTATAGATGATCTGTTGTGGCACTCCAAATCGACAAATGATGTTGTTTTTTTATAAACCGGGCCACATGCTTAGCCTTTAAGACATAATAGGAAGCAACTTCTACCCATTTAGTGAAGTAGTCAATTGCAACAAAAATGTACTCATGTTCATTCGAGGCTTTGATAGCTATCCTTCCAATCACATTTATGCCCCATATGGAGAAAGGCCATAGAGAGGTTGTAGATACTATATTTTGTCCAACCTCAAATTTGGTTGGAAATTCAAGTTTTAAATCAAGGGTATCGTTGGTTTATTTTGATGTGACATTAAACATATTAGAATTCCATTCATTTTAATATCCAAAGACAAAAATCAGGCTTGAGTTGATTGAATTGTTGTGAAAATAGAAATTTGCCAGTTGTAGGTTTGGCATTAAAATATGCTTTATTTCTTAAATTGGCAATTGTTTATCCTTGAGATACATTAAAGATTATATTTGATATATTACTAGTGTGCGCACCCAAAGCTGAAACCCGTTGGGCTGGGCCTCACTTGGGCTCACAACTTACTTGTATAGTGGGTTTGGAGTTCCTACACTGGGTCGTTCTAAACACCAAGGCTCAACTGAATCACTTTCCTCTCCTCGGGGGTCTGAACCACTTCCTTACTCTGTTTTCTCTCTGTTTACACTCTTCCTTCCCTCAATTCTCCAACCCCTGTCTTCTCAAAACTTCTGGTATTTATAGTTCGCAGAATAGTGGAGAGGTCATAATTATTTGCCAGCAAGTGCAACCGGCGGTCCAGTATCATCGATCGTAAGTGGGTAGTTAGGTGGGCATGGGAAGCGGTGAGGGTGGCGTTGGAACTTGGTTCCTACCTCCACGATAGTTCTCGGCAGCGGTGCCTCTCCGAGGGACGGCCGAGTAGGTACAGGGCGGGGTGTCCCGCGAGCCCTATGTTAATCACTGCTCGGGAAGGGGTTGACCGAGAAACGACGAAAAGGCAAAGCTTGGGCCTGTAGCATGCGTGGCTCGGGGGTGGGCCGTTAGGTAAAGGGAGACCGGCCTCATGGGCCATATACCCAGGCCAGGGTCCAAGGCCCACTATGGGCCATGGTGCGGGGGCCGTACAATAGCCCCCCCTTGATTCGCTTCCCATTCCCGGGGGTGAATCAAGGATCACGAGGGGTAAACGCCCGTCTGGGAAGTCGAAGGGTCAGTGCCCGGCCATTGAGGGGCGCATTAATGCGCGTCTCAAAAGACGCGTTTCGAATTGATTGACGGCCTATCCGCCATCATTGTCTGACGGTTCGTGAACCGAGGCGTCGCGCGTGTGGCAGTTGAAGCGGCGGTCCGCGTGGTTTCCTTCCAGTGGACCATTAAATGTCTCTCTACTTCCCACGCCTATAAATAGTCCCTCTAATCACTGACTCTCACTTTCGCATTCATCACCTTTCAGTATCTTACTCTGCCGAGCATCCCTCTTTCGTGGTTCGACTACTGGCCCAGAACACACTTCCTCCTTAGAGCCCACAGTAAGTTCCCTTCCCTCTTCTTGCTTTTTCAGTTCAGCCATTTCAATCTATTCTTTTGAGAATCACAGCATTTCTTTTCCCTTTTATTAAAAACACTCGTTTTGAAAAGAACATGAGTTACTCTTACCTCCTTTCTTCCGAGCATGCTTTGGCTAGATTTAGGGAAGCATATAATGTTCCTAGTGACGTAGATATTGCCTACTGCAATATGGGCGATATTGACATCCAGAGGCGCCGTGGTGAAAACACGGTGTTCTTCCCCTTGATGGCCATTTTAGAGGGTGGGATTAGGTTCCCGGTTGACCCTCTAATTCTTAGTACCCTTAGATTTTACGGCCTTTATCCCGACCAACTCCCTCCCAACTTTTACCGGGTAGTGAGTTGCGTGAGTAGGCTGAATCAGTTGTACGGGTTGCAACTAAATCACTATGACATTAATCAGATGTATAGTCTGTGCGGCAATATCGAGTCTGACTATTATATAAAGACTAGGGATGTGAGGGTACGGCTTATTTCATGCCTACCAGATTCAAATCGTAACTCGGCTAAAGATTTCGTTCGGGTGAGCGGCAATTGGTTTGCCGAGGAGATCCCCTGTGCGTTTTCGCCGCGCGACGTTGGTCGGTGACTAACCTCTACTTACTATTGTCTATTTTGATTTCGGTCCGGTTATGTAATTGTTAACCCTTATTTCCTTTGTGCAGAGAGCAAAAGATTCAAGCCGGACATCAGAGTGGTGCATGTTCGGGACCTGAACTTCGTTCTCAGGTCGGAAATCTTCGTACACACGGACGGACAACTCCGAGCGTCCCACCTCATCCTCCGTGTCAATCCCGTCTACTCAACTTGGCAGGCGTTCAGCCAAGCTTTGCTAGTTGACATCCCTCTTCTTTCATATATCGACGTCCGGCACGTAAACTTCTTCCCCCCAAGGCTAACTGTAGGCGAGGCACGTGATCTCGGTCCCCGTTACATTTGTTCAGACGAGCGACCGCCCATCCGTGACGAATCAGCCGAGCGCGTATCTGCCGAGCGTAGGAGACGCGCCCACGAGCAAATCCAGCAAGAAGCTCCTGCTCAGCCCGAGAGAGCCGTAGAGCCCGGGGCTCCTGTTCGGGAAGGGGAGGGTGCAGCCGCAGAACCGACTGACTCTTCTGAAACAGGATCCGATCAAGGCAACGCCATGGTGGCTAGGAGGAAGATGACGATTGACCGCTTTGTCCCGAGTGCACGGCCTGCCGTGCAGCAACAACAAGCCCCCGGCCAAGATGCTTCGCCTCCCGCCGTCCCATCAACCCGAGTTCGAAAAAGGCCGCGCACAACCGATCAGATTCAGACGGGCTCGGGCAACGTGCCCACCCGACCCTCGGCCGGTATTGTCATCTGGGAACCGGTAGCGCAAACCGGGATAGACCTGGCGTCTACTTCTCGGGCTCCGGCGGCATGGCGACCCTCCTTCCAACTTGGCGGCGAGCCCCTTCCATCGACGGCCAGTGCCCGAGTATGGGACAAAGGCCATGGTGGCCGTGTGGCGCAGAGTCTGGCGCGCGGCATCCTCTTGCCCGAGGACTTGCACGCCTTTACGGAATCGACGGATGAGTCTTTGGGGAGGCGTTTGCAGTGGCACACCATAGCGGTAACTGTTTCACTTTTCTTTATGATTCTCGGTTTCCCATTTGCTTATGTACGTGTACTTTCCATTTTACCTTACAAAGTGAATATTGTGTGGTCAGGCCGCGCAAATGTCGTACGTTGTGGATGGGAGGATGAAGGAGCTGGCCGAGGACGTTGAGCGGGAAAAGGCTTTGAAGGACGTCGCCGAGGCCACGGCGAAGGAGCAGTCGAAAATTGCCGAGGAGGCAAAGGATAAAATTGCTACAGCCGTAAAGGCCCAGGCTATTGCCGAAACGAAGTGTGAGGAACTGGAACTCCAATTAGGAGGCACCGAGCTTAAATTGGCGGAGGCTCAGAGCTTGAATACCATGCTGGAAGGGCAGTTGGCTGACTCGAAGGCGGCGCTGGAGGCTTGTGAAAGCAAGTGGTATAACGAGGGGTTCGCGGATGCCGAGAATTCGGCGGAACCGGCCATTCGCCAGGCCCACAGGCTCGGATATGAGGAGGGTTGGTTCGCCGCTCTTCAAGCCCTGGGGATTCCCGAGGATTCTCCGTTGAGGGATCGCAGCAAGATTCCTTTCCCAAGCATCCCCCACACCGAGAATCCTGCGCCCCTTGTCATTGACGAGGAAGAGACCTCCGGCATGAGGGAACTGGTGAACGCCATTGATTCTCATGCAGTGCCGACCGACATGGAGGGTTCCAGCCACCCCCATGCCGGGGACCGAACCGGAGAGGACATCCAGCCGCCAACTCCTCACGCCGACCAACACTCACAAGAGGACGCATCCTCCGCTCATGCGGCGGATATCTAAAGTTGAAAGCCAGCCCTTCATTACTTTTCCTTCTTCCGAGAATTTAGATGAGCGGAATTGCCTATGTCACCGGGTTGTGGTGACGGGATAACTTGTTTATGTTGTCTTTTCTTTACCCGAGTTGTCGGGTTTTTGCCCAAAAACGTTAATTTAAGTTCCATGTTTTAATATGAATGCTTTATCGTCTTGCTCTTTCGTATTGACCGAGTAATGAACTCTTGTTGGTTGTCTCTTTATTGTGATGTGTCCGACCATGGTAAGGCCTCCACATGCTCGGTGATAGTGATCTAACCGAGGGTCAGGCTTTTCTCTTAGGATGAAATGACTAAGGTTTTCATGTGCCCGGTGATAGGATCGAATCGAGGGTCGGGCTTCTGTCCTCAAGAGTTAATCGTTCAGGTTTCCACCTGCTCGGTGATAGGATCGAACCGAGGGTCAGGTTTCCGTCCTTAGAACAAAAGGGCTAAGATTTCCACCTGCTCGGTGATTAGGGTCGAACCGAGAGTCAGGTTTCTGTCCTTAGAATTAATCATTCAGGTTTCCACCTGCTCGGTGATAGGATCGAACCGAGGGTCAGGCTTCTGTCCTTGAAATGAAAAGGCTAAGGTTTCCACCTGCTCGGTGATAGGGATCGAACCGAGAGTCAGGTTTCTGTCCTTAGAGTGAATCGTTCAGGTTTCCACCTGCTCGGTGATAGGATCGAACCGAGGGTCAGGCTTCTGTCCTTGAAATGAAAAGGCTAAGGTTTCCACCTGCTCGGTGATAGGGATCGAACCGAGAGTCAGGTTTCTGTCCTTGGAGTGAATCGTTCAGGTTTCCACCTGCTCGGTGATAGGATCGAACCGAGGGTCAGGCTTCTGTCCTTGAAATGAAAAGGCTAAGGTTTCCACCTGCTCGGTGATAGGGATCGAACCGAGAGTCAGGTTTCTGTCCTTAGAACAAAACGATGAAGGTTTCCACCTGCTCGGTGATTAGGGTCGAACCGAGAGTCAGGTTTCTGTCCTTAGAACGGGCCGTTAAGGTTTCCGCATGCCCGGCGATAAATCGAACCGAGGATCGGGCTTCTGTCCTTAGAACGCATCGGCTAAGAATAAACATTGCTCGGTGAATGGGATCGAACCGAGAATTTTGGTTAGAACAGTGCGGATCTGCATGAAGAACATCATTAGTATAACTAACAAAACATATATAACATGTCGCAGTTAACTCTATGCCCGGAGAATCGCCCATCAATGATAGTACTTCTTCAGATTATGGACGTTCCATGGTCGGGGAAGTTGTCTCTCGTCTAGGTCTTCCAAGAAATAAGCCCCGGTGCCGGCCACAGCCGTGACCCTATAGGGTCCCTCCCATGTCTGTGCCAATTTCCCGGCACCAGTGTCTCGCATGTTGCCCACGGCTCTTCTGAGAACCAAATCCCCGGAGACAAACTCCCTCATTCTCACGCCTCGGTTGTATCTCTGGGCGAGCTTCTCCTGATATTCCGCGAGCCGTATTGTCACCATCTCGCAGTACTCTTCCACCTTGTCCAAATATTCTACCATCATTTCGTCGTTTTGGGCGTGATTGAAACCCGCTACTCGCGCACTGCATAGATTCACCTCGGTAGGGATCACGGCTTCCGCTCCATACGTGAGAGAGAAAGGGGTCTCCCCGGTGGACCGTCTAGGAGTGGTGCGGTATGCCCACAAGACTTTGGGAAGTTCCTCGGCCCAGTTTCCCTTCGCTCCCTCCAGCCTTTTCTTCAGCCCACTCACAATCACCTTATTCACGGCCTCGGCCTGACCGTTGCCCTGTGGGTAAGCAGGAGTTGAGTACCTGTTCTTGATGCCGAGACCACTGCAAAACTCTCGGAACGCCCGGCTGTCAAACTGTAGCCCGTTGTCGGATATGATAGTGTTCGGCACCCCGAACCTGGTGATGATACTTTTCCATATGAATTTCTTCACTTCCACATCCCGTATGTTGGCCAACGCTTCCGCCTCCGCCCACTTGGTAAAATAGTCGACGGCCACCAAAACGAACTTTCGGCCGCCTGTCGCCCGAGGGAACGGGCCGATGATGTCCAGCCCCCATTGTGCAAAAGGCCAAGGACTGCTGATCGGGTTCAGGTGGCCCGCGGGCTGATGGATCAGAGGGGCGTGCTTTTGACACTGCTCACACTTAAGCACATACTCGGCGCCAATGAACGTCCCCCGACATGGCCGCCGCACACCCCAGAGTGGAGCTCCGCCAAGAGCTCGCCCACCTTCTCCGGGCGTAAGCACAAGAGGTACGGCCCCCCGAAGGACCTTCGATACAAAGTCCGGTCTTCTGCCAACCAATACCGAGGAGCCATCCTACGGATCCTGATGCCCTCCTTTTCGTCACTCGGCAGACGGTCGTCGGCCAGAAAGTCGACAATGGGGTCGATCCAGCACGTGGCAGGGGATGCGATTGCCGTGACATTGATCCCTGTAGTTCCCGAGTTGCTCATTACCCTGACGCTCGGCTCCGAAATAAGCTCGACTTTGATCTGCCGTGGTATCTCCTCGGCAACTGAGGACGCCAGCGTGGCTAGGGAGTCAGCGTGTCTGTTCTGGGTTCGGGCTATGTGGAAAATTTTCACCGTGTTGAAGCTGGTCATAACTAGCCTTGCTTGTTCTAGGTACGCTTTCATCCGGGGATCTCGGGCTTCAAAACTGCCCTGCACCTGATTAACCACCAGACGCGAATCCGAGTATAGCTCAATATCCCGAGCCCCCAGGTTCGAAGCTACCCTCAGTCCGGCCAGAAAAGCCTCGTATTCCGCCTCGTTGTTGGATGCCCTGAAACCCAATCTAAACGAGTGTTCTAGCCGTATTCCTTCGGGGGTAATCATAACAACTCCTGAACCGGCCCCCGTGGAGCTCGACGCGCCGTCTACGAATATCTTCCACGGTCGAGCCTCCAGTTGGCAAACCATCTCCCCCTTCTCTCTGGGCGAAAACTCAGCGATAAAATTCGCAAGGACCTGGCCCTTCACCGAGCTTCGAGGTCTGTACCGTATGTCAAAGGAACCGAGTCGAGTCCCCCATTTGGCTATACGGCCCGTGAAATCAGACCTCTTCAATAACGACTGTAATGGGTACTCGGTCAGGACGTGTACGGTGTGAGCTTGGAAATAGTGCGGCAACTTCCTGGTGGCGTGTATCAGGGCTAGTACGAGCTTCTCCAAGGGCAAGTACCTCGTCTCGGCATCGACAAGAGTTTTGCTGATGTAGTATACGGGTTGCTGGATCCCTTTGTCCCTCAATAGCACAGCACTCACGGCGTGCTCGGATACCGTCAGATACATGAATAAATCCTCACCTGCCTCTGGTGCCGCTAGCATAGGCGCTCGCGCCAAATAAATCTTCAGATCCACAAAGGCCTCTTCGCACTCCTCGCTCCACCGAAATCCCGTCCATTTCTTCAGCAGTTGGTAGAATGGACGGCAGCGATCTGCGAATTTTGAGATGAACCGGTTAAGGGCGGCCAGCATCCCGGTTAGTATTTGCACTTCCTTCGGGTTGCTCGGTGGCTTCAGTCTTCTCACAGCTTCTATCTGGTCGGGGTTGACCTCAATTCCCCGCGTACTGATCAAGTACCCCAAGAACTTCTCGGCCCCGACGCCAAACGCGCACTTCTCCGCATTAAGGCGCAACTTGTGCCGTCGGAGAACCTCGAAAACCGCCTGGAGGTCCCCCATATGCAGGGCTTCCTGTTTGCTCTTAACCACCATGTCGTCGATGTACACCTCAACCGTGCGCCCTATCTTGTCTCGGAACATTCTTGTCATCATTCGTTGGTAGGTGGCCCCGGCGTTCTTCAGTCCGAAGGGCATCCTCGTGTAGTGGTAATTCGCCTCCGGGGAAATGAACGCTGTTTTCTCTTGATCCTCGGGCGCTAGGGCGATCTGGTGATACCCTTGGAAAGCGTCCAGAAAGCTCATCCTCGGGTGCCCACACGTGGCGTCCACTAGCTGATCAATCTTCGGCACGGGAAAAGGGTCCTTCGGGCAGGCTCTGTTTAGATCGGTGAAATCGACGCAGACCCTCCACTTGCCGTTCTTCTTCTTCACTACCACGGTGTTCGCCAACCAATCCGGGAAGATGATTTCCCGAATCACCCCTGCCTCCTTCAATCTCTGAACTTCCACTTTTACTGCCTCGGAGTGCTCCCAGGCTGATCTCCTCGGCCTCTGCTTTTTAGGGGCGAATGAGGGGTCAACTCCAAGTCTATGCACGATGAATTCGGGATCCACCCCGGGCACCTCGTATGGACTCCATGCAAATACGTCCACATTCTGTATTAGGAGTAGCAACATCTCCACTTTTTCCCGGTCCTCCATGCTCTCCCCTATTTGGAAGTACTTGTCCGTATCCGGCAACACCTTTACCTTGAGCATATTCTCGGCGCGCGTGACCTCCCTCTTTGGCGGGCCCTGTAATTGCTATAAAGGCGTCCCCGACGACGAACATTTGGGATCGGCCTGATCCTTCTGGTCGGATTGCTCCTTCTTCCAATCGACCATGGCGATCAAACATTGCCTGGCCGCCTGCTGACTTCCTTGTATCACCGTGACACCATAGTCAGTATGGAACTTGACCCTCATGTGCAGAGTGGACGGGACAACCCCCATTGCATGTATCCATGGTCTCCCTAGAATCGCCGTGTAGAGGGAGTATGAGGTAACTACGAAGAAGCTTACCATCACCTACTTGCCCCCCATGTTCACGGGCAGAGAGATTTGCCCCTCGGGCGCCACCATTTTTCCGTCGAACCCAACCAGGGGAGTGTTGTATTTCGACAGGTCCTCATTCCTCAACCCGAGCCCCCTGAATAGGTCCGGGTACATAACGTCCGCTCCGCTTCCCTGGTCTATCATTATTCTCTTCACAACGAAGCCGCCAACCCTTGCCGTGACTATCAATGCGTCGTCGTGCGGCTGAATGGTTCCTTCTAAATCACTGTCGTCGAAAGAGATCGGCTCTCGGGTAGGTCTGATCTTCTTCGCGGGAGGCGGCACGCCCGTACTCCCCTCTACCGATATCACTGTCAACACCTCCCCCCCTTTTGCCGTTGAAATGCCCCTCGGGGCGACGTGGATAACATCAATTATCCCAAGAGGGGGCGGAAGGGGATTCCCTCTATGTGGGGCGCCATGCCCTGTTCCTCGATCCCCGGCATCCGTCACAAAATCCTTGAGGTGTCCTGCCTTAGCCAACTGCCCGAGATGGTCCCTTAACACTCGGCACTGCTCGGTAGTATGCCCCCGGTCTTTGTGGTAGGTGCAGTATAGGTTTTGATTCCTCCTAGAGGGGTCGTCAGCCATCCGGTTCGGCCATCTGAAGTACGGCTCGTGCTTGATCTTATCCACAATTTTATGCACGGGCTCCTTGAACGTCACGTTCACCTCCCCTGCTGGCGCTACTGGCTCTTGAATCCTCAAATTTCCCTGTGCCCTCTGTTGAAAGCCGCTCAGCCGAGGACGATCTGTCACCTGCGCTTTGCCTTTGCTTTGTATTCTATCATCTTCCAACCGCTTGTATTCCTCGATACGCCTCATCAGCTGCCTCATGTCCTCGGGGGGTTTCTTGGTTAATGATTCCCTCAACCCCGACTCGTCAGGCAATCCCATTCTGAAAGTGCTCGCTGCAATCTTCTCGTTCCCTCCGCCAATCTCGTTGTAGAGCTCCCAGTACCGGCTAGCGTAATCACGGAGGGTTTCCCCTGCCCTCATCTTCATAGACAGCAGCGCGTCCACCGGTTGCTGTTCCCGGCTGCACGTCACGAAACGGGAATCGAACTCCTGTATTAGCTCGGCGAAACTGTGAATGGAGCCCTTGCGCAACCCGTTGAACCACCTTAAGGCCGTGGGACCAAGGCTAGAGGGAAAAACCTTGCACATCAGAGCGTCATTGCGGGTATGCAAAGACATCATCTGGATATAGTGGCTGACATGCTCCACGGGGTCCGTTTTCCCACCATATGAATTGAACGGCGGGCGCGTAAATCTATCCGGCATCGGTGCTCGCTCAATATCTGCTGAGAATGGTGACCGAGCCACTCTGCGCAATGCACGGCTCATAGCATCCATGGCCGCATTCCTCGGCTGTCCCTCTGGAGACTCCGAGCCCCGATTCCCGTATTCCCGCGACCGAGAGCGGTTTCGCCGCCGGCGCGATTCTGCTGAATGGGAGCGGTCTCGGCGGCGACGGGACTCCCTCGAGTGCGAGCGCTCCCTGTGATGGCGGGATCCTGATTGATTCGATCCCATCCCGCGTCTCTCTTCCTCGGCGTCTGGCCTTCTCTCTCGGTCGTCTCTACCGGCTCGGCAGCGCTCGTTTCGTGCTTCCAACTCCAGGTCTTGTACTAACCTCCGCAGCCGCTCAAGCTCTTCATCCCTGACGTCGGGCTGCCTATGCCGGGAAGCATGGGATACCGTTCTCCCCGTTTGATACGACCCTTCTCCAAGGCTGGACCGTTCTTCCAGTTGCTCGTAAAACGGATCCTCGCGTCTCTTCTGCCTCTGTTCCCGCCAAGTGGAGCCCCTAGAAGACCCTGCCGAGCCACTCTCGGCGTTACCTCCAGACATCTTTCCTGTATACGAGTCTCAGCGGAACCACTGCTTAGTAGGATTTCCCACAGACGGCGCCAATTGTGCGCACCCAAAGCTGAAACCCGTTGGGCTGGGCCTCACTTGGGCTCACAACTTACTTGTATAGTGGGTTTGGAGTTCCTACACTGGGTCGTTCTAAACACCAAGGCTCAACTGAATCACTTTCCTCTCCTCGGGGGTCTGAACCACTTCCTTACTCTGTTTTCTCTCTGTTTACACTCTTCCTTCCCTCAATTCTCCAACCCCTGTCTTCTCAAAACTTCTGGTATTTATAGTTCGCAGAATAGTGGAGAGGTCATAATTATTTGCCAGCAAGTGCAACCGGCGGTCCAGTATCATCGATCGTAAGTGGGTAGTTAGGTGGGCATGGGAAGCGGTGAGGGTGGCGTTGGAACTTGGTTCCTACCTCCACGATAGTTCTCGGCAGCGGTGCCTCTCCGAGGGACGGCCGAGTAGGTACAGGGCAGGGTGTCCCGCGAGCCCTATGTTAATCACTGCTCGGGAAGGGGTTAACCGAGAAACGACGAAAAGGCAAAGCTTGGGCCTGCAGCATGCGTGGCTCGGGGGTGGGCCGTTAGGTAGAGGGAGACCGGCCTCATGGGCCATATACCCAGGCCAGGGTCCAAGGCCCACTATGGGCCATGGTGCGGGGGCCGTACAACTAGAGTTTTCATGATTGCTCTAGTGAGCTGCATTTGAGATGGAAATTAGTCTTGTCATATGTTCGAATTATCATTTCATGTAGGGTTTAGCTGGATTTATCAAGAAATGCCCGTCACTAGTTTTAGTTGTGTTTGACAATTCTACATTTTATGTTAATTCGGTTCCATGATATTTATTTCTTGATGAACCTGTCTAATTGTTCTAACCTTTTATTGAGTGTGTTTATGGTCAGGTGATTATTCATGAGTGTCAAAAAAAGGGGATGCAATAAAATTGATGAGAAATGACTTATTGTTACTTCTAGAGTATTCCTCAAATATCAATTTTTGGACTCATCTACCATGTGCCAGCTCACATTGCATGCTTAGACAACACATGATTTGTGCTTTTATAGATACACAGGCAGAGAAGAAAATCCTTTCTAGCCCTCTCCCATTTTTCTCCCTTTTCCTTCATCTTCAACCTAAGCAAAAGCATCCCAAAAACCCAACAAAATAATCCTAAAAACCTAAAAGCTCATTGCAAGAACCTCAAAGGAGCAACAAAGAAAGAAAAGGGAGATGCAGATACAACAACAAGAATCAGAGCTTTCTTCCCTCTTTTCTTCTACTAATTTTCTCTTTCTTTTTGTCAAACTTGAGTTTCTAATTTGTATATTGGTTTCCCTTTCAGCCAAAGCTCCAACCGAAGCAACCACAAGCTAGAATTAACAACAACAAGAACCACCACCATCAAGCATCAAAACAAAGAGAAAGGAAGAGCAAAAAGCAAAAAGAGTACATCAACTGGGTAAAACCTTAAACCCATCTCTCATTTCCCTATTTCCTATCTCTGCATTTCACACTTTCACTTTGTACACAATACACACATCCTCACAAAGTCACCATACACACTCTATCTCTAATTAGTGCTATAACAACTTCACTTTCATAACACTAAGCCTCAAAATACCAAGTACACAAACAAAGGGACCCAACATTTACCCTCTATTTCACACACACTTGCTCACGTGCTTATCTCTGAGTCCACATGCCACCGTTCATAAATCCACATGCCACCACTGTTGTAGATCGTGGTTGACTTATGAGGCTTTTAGCCTCCACATAACCTTTTTGTGGTTCATGCGCCGTTCAAGGCACTCTTAGCTTGTAGATCAGAGAGTAGTTTTTGGGTTTGAGAGTAGGGAGAATCAATGAGATTTTGGATTGGGTTTAGAGAAAGTGTCATTTGGTTTTAAGCTCAGGTCGAGAGCCTTGTAAGTGTTATAGGAAACCGTCCTTGTGGTGGTGTTGGCTAAGTTACGTGGAGGAACAGAGAGGTTGTTCCTCATTTAGATCAGAGAAAGGAGAAGAGAATTGATTAGAGAGAGTGGGTTTAGGGTTTGAACCTAGAGAGAGAGAGAGATAAGATCTGTTTTGGCTTGGATTTAGAGAGATCGAGAGGTGAACCACTGTGGAGTGGTGGTGGTTGATGATCAGAGATGGATGAACTCGGTGGTCGGCCATGGAGCTCGGGTTTGAGGAAAAAAAATATTGAAGGTAGAAGAGTTAGGTTGAGAATTTAGAGAGGTTGAGACTTAGGATGAACCATTGTGGAGTGGTGGTGGTTGATAATTAGAGATGAGCTTGAGTCGTTGACCATGGAGGGGTCAGAGAGAGTTCAAGTCCGAAGAGAGAGGGGAGTTTCTAGATTAGAGGGATGAATGTCTAAGGTTAGAGCATCTCTAGCAGAATCTCCAAATTTTTGTACTGTTTGGAGAATAAACAGTAATTTTTACCTTTAGCTACTCACTTTTTCATATACACTTTCCAACGGATTCTCTATCCCATTTTCTATCTCATTTAAATATTATTTCTTCATTCATTCTTCATTCTTTTTTATCATCATTTATTCTTTTTATATTCATTCCTAACAATTATATTTTTCAATGAAAAGTGTTATATTCACAACATTTTTTCACAATATTTTCACAAGAATCACATCAAAATCTTATGTGGAAAGTTGTTACTAGTTCTAATTTGAACCCACTGCTGAAATTATATTTTTACTCACCAATATTAGCTAATAACAATATGTTACTTAAAATTTATTGTGAAAATATTGTGGTAGCATTTCTAAATTGTATTTTTCCCTTCTTTCTTTCTATCATCTATACGTTTTCTTTTTCTTTTTCTTTTCTCTTGATTTTTCTCCACCACACACGTATTCCCATTATCTCCATCCTCCCCTTTTTTTTCTTCTACTTTCCACTCATTCCAGAACCTCCCTCTCTCTTTCTTTCTCCAGATCTCTTTCTCTACTTTTTTTTTCTTTTTCTACTTGATGCCAAAACATTATCCAGCTCTCTTTGTGATAAGAAATGGAGAAAGAGGTAGAGAGAGAAAGAACAGATGGGTTAGATGGCTCCGCTCTGCCGCGCCTTCGCTCCGCTCTCTGTGCGGCTGCGCCTTCCACTCCACTGCCGCCGCTCGTCTTCCTCCCCAACACAGCCCAGATGGTAGATGGCTCTGCTCCACCGCACCTTTGCTCCGCTCTCTGTGCCGTTGTGCCTTCCGCTTCGCCGCCGCCGCTCGTCTTCCTCCCCAACGCAGCCCAGATGGTAGATGGCTTGTGTCTTCTTCTTTTTTTTGCTTTTATTGTTATGGTTTGATTAATTTTAAGATTATGTTTTTGATTTTGTATTTTGATTATGCTTGAGTTTAGAGATGTTTGAGAGAAAGATGGATGTGTTTGTAGCCGTTGTGTTTGTAGCTGTGAGAGGAGAGAGAAAGGGAGGAAAGAGAAAAAAGTCTTTTTTTAATTCAACCAGTATTATTTTAAGGGGAAATATTCTTTGCATAAGCTAAAGTGATTGCAACAGTGCTCTCCAGGCTTGGAGAGCTACTGTAGCAAATCTAAAAAAAAATTTAGAGGTAGAGAGGCTGTTGGAGGTCTTTTTTGTGTGAATAGTGGATTTTCTCTCCAAAATTTAGAGATAGCCCTGTTGGAGATGCTCTTAGAAGGTTTAAGAGGGTTGGGTCTGGGCCGAATGGGCTTGACCTTGAACCCAGACCCTATTTGTTTCAACCTGGATCAAAAGTTAGGCCTTAGGCCCAAGCTGTGAGTGGCCTTAGGGACTGTCCTTTCATCTAGCTAGCCCACCAACTTTAAGCCTTAGGCTAGACCCTCTCCACAGCACTTGGGCTTCCATAATCACTACACTTTTGCATTTGGCCCACGCTCTTTTTTTAACTAATCACTTGTTTTACAAACTTTCAGCCCACCTTTGGTTTTAATCCCTTTCACATGTTTCATTTAATTTTCAGCCCACTTTTTAAATAAAATTGGTCCATGCATGTTTTCCATAAATTAATAAAATGACCTTTCTTTTTCTATACTTGCATATTCATATTTTCTGTCATGTTTGCATTTTACTCCTTTTCCTCATATTTGTATTTTTTTTTCCATATTTACATTTAATCCCAAAAACTCTCAAAATCATGTTTAAATCCCAAAAATTCCCAAAATCATGTTTTAATCCCAAAACTTCCAAAAATCTTGTTTTGACCCCAATCTTCCTCAAAATTGCTTTTTGACCCAAAACTTTCCGATATTCATATTTTGACCCCGATTTTTCTCCAAAATTACATTTTGACTCAAAAATTCTTAAAATTACATTTTGGCCCCAAATCTTTCCAAAATTGGAATAAAGCCCTCCACCTTTTCAAAAGTTACAAAGAGGCTCCTAAACCCTTTAGAAGTTGTTTGAAGGCATTCAAACAACTTCCAAGGTCTTCCAATCATCTTTAAATCCACACCTTTTGCTTGTCTATCTAAAATAATTTCTTTGGAACTTGTGTGATGTTCATGCTTATAGCTTCTATATCTTTATGTGCTCCATGTCATGTTCACGTGTCTAGATCTACATGTTGGTTGCTATTTCATGTGCTTCTAAAGCTTTTTATCTTTTGTTATCTCTCTTTTCTTGTATTTTGGCCCTCATTGGTGGGGTGTAGATCTAGATCATGTGGTCTAGGCCTATATCCATACATCTAGGCCTACATTAAATGGTTTAGATCATTTCCTTTGCATGTCAATGTTTGCTTGTTTGCTTGCTTCTATACTTTATCTCCATGTTATCCTCTCTAGATCTAGGTTTTGCTATGTTTTGTGCCTTCCGTAGGCTTGTGCTTGTGTGGTCGCATCTGTCCCTCCTAGGGATTGATTGGGTGTAACCACTTGTGAGATACAACCTTGTGGTGTTGGTGTGCTTGATTTACACTTTTCTCCACTTTGTGCGATGTTGATATGCTTGCCTTGCTTGCTTTGCACCACCCGTTTGGCTTTCTTTGCTTCTTTGCATCTTTGCATGCTTGCCTACATGTTCATGCATGAGTGTGTGTTGTCCATACTTCAATCTAATGGAGCTATGGACACTCGATCCACACCCACATTTGTCCTCCTAGGACACCCTCTTTTGTTTGATAACATGTTTCTTTGCTTCTTCGTGTGCTTCACATGTTTATTTGCCCTCGTTTGGTATCTTTTCCTAGCTTGTCTTTATCATGCTTTTCCTTCTGTTTGTTTCTTTGCTTGTCTGCTGGCTTGTTTCTTTTTTCTTTGCATGTACATGCTATGAGAGACTGGGAAAAATGGGGTGCCTCTAAAAAAAAAGAGATTTGGGTACTTAGGGCACCTCTCTTTTTGGGTAAGTGGTGTGGAGTCTCCACTTATTTTTTATACAAAAAAATAAGAAAAAACTAAATATAAAAATACATGACTGAATAATTCCTTTCACTGATTAAAAAAAAAAATGTTTGAAAAATTTGAAAATTACATAGCTTTGGGTCCTAGTTACAGTCTACCAAATAATTACATGGCCTTTTGTCCTAGTTACATTCTACCCAAAATAAAAATAAAGACAAGGCTTAGATCTACTTATCCAAAGACCTAAATTCAGAGGCTAGGTTATGGAATGGGAAGGTGTTAGGCACTCATATCGCCCAGACAGAGTCTGTTCTTCTAGACTCTTGTGACCTATGTACCACTTTTATGCATGCTATGGATGATATGTTGAACATGTGAACAAAACTATATCACACAAATTTATTTATGAATGAATCCTCTTCTTTGTTTTAAAAAAGTCAGATCTGTTTTGATGATTAAAAAAATTGATTTGGACATATATAAAAAAATCAGATCCATTTTTAAGAATCTAAAAAACAGGTTTTTTGGAGATAAAAATTCAAATCTGTGTTTGTTACATAAAACAAAGTCTTTTGATTTGAAAAAGTACCAGATCTGTTTTTAAGAATCTAAAAAAAATGGTTTTAACTTTGTAAAAGATCATATCCATTTTGTGATAATAATAAAAAAAATGGTTTTTAATAAAAGAAAATCTAGATATGTTTTTTATATGTTCAAAAAAATATGAAAATGATTTTTTTTTTTTTTTTTTTGGAAGAGAATTTCACTCATAACATAAATTTATGCTACATGGACTAAACACAGCAAACAACCATAAACACAATCATGCATAATCTTTTTCATTGTTTCAAAATCTGCATATATTTAAAAAAAAAAAAAAAAAAATCAGATTTGTATCTAAGAAAGATACAAATCAGTTTTTGATTGGAGAAAAATTCAAATCTATATCTAATGAAGATGCAGATCTGTTTTTTGATTAAGAAAAATTTAGATCTACATCTAAGAAAGATGCAGATCTGTTTTTTTTTATTAAGAAAAAGTCAGATCTACATCTAAGAAAGATGTAGATCCATTTTTTATTAAGAAAAATTCAGATCTATATCTAAGATAGATGCAGACCTATTTTTTTATTAAGAAAAATTCAGATCTACATCTAAGAAAGATGCAGATCTGTTTTTAATTTTAAGAAAAAGAATTGGTTATATGCAAATAATTGAAATTATGAAAAAGATTGTAAAAGTTATATATAAGAAATTCAAGATCACGCTTTAAACAAAACAACAATCAATAAATCATGTTATGGGTAAAAACATGCATCATCATAAGAGAAATAACATAAAGGAAAAGAAAGGGTGATTGAAATCAACCTCTTGCATGGAGCACTTCTTGTTCTTGAAAGGATATTTTAGGGTTCAAAGAAATCTATTCAATTATCTTTGAAACCTAAAAACTCTAATTTCAACAGAAAATATCAAAGATGGGATCTACAAATATGAGCAATTTGAGAGCCTAAAAGTGTGTGCCTCTCAGAGCGTCCAAAAGTGTGTACCCTTGGGGGGTGAAGAGTGTGCTGAATTATGAGATGCCTCCTCTATTTATAGAGGTTGGAATGCTGAAAAAAAAATCAAAAAACGTATGGGGAAAAATCATAAAAAAAAAAAAAAAAAAAAAAGAGATTTGGATAAGAGTAAGCTGATTTTTCAGATCAGAACTAGTTTTGTATTTTGATCATATCTCTTAGCTAAAAATTCGGATTAAGCTGAAATTTTGACAGCTGAAGTAAAATTCGATTATCTACAACTTTTCTGGAAATAACCTAGGTCCGAATTTTGAGTTCTACTATGCCAAAAGTGCCTCAGAACGTGAATCTGAAATCTGTTACTTGATTAGCACGTTTTTGAGGTGTTTTCCAACTCTAAGACTGTATTTGGATGAATTTCAGAGTTATTTTTGATGATGCAAAGAAAATCAGTAGCCTGAATGCTCTGAGCTTCAATGGACTAGTAATTGCTTGGAAAACCTGAAAAGAAAAACACACGATCAAAGGTGACCGAGGTGGACCAGCCAAGAACCCTCCGATGTTTAAGTTAGTTTCTCTCTTAAATTTTAGAGTTCCAACTTTTTAGGAGTTGTGTCAAAACTTACTTCCATTTGAAGTGGATGAGTGCTTATATAGTGTGCTTTTAAAGCAGTTACTTGTCTTGCAACTTCCCCTATATTTGAGGAAGTCAGAAGGTTCAGGGTTAACTTCCACAACCGTTATAGGAGTTAGAATATTCAATCTTCTCTTCTACAACTGTCGTTGGAAATTAAGTACTTAGTAGGAAGTTATAGCGACAAACCAGGATCTTGTTCATGCTTCAAAATAATAACACATGGTTTAATCCACAAGCTTTTGTAGATAAATCTTTCTGGAATTTTCGCAATTGTCGGGGGTCGTCCAAGTGCTTTCTTGATGGACAACCCTCGTGCCCATGGACAACTGTCCTACTAGGGATGACTATTATTGTCTTCTTGACCTGGACGACTCTCATGGACAAATTGGAGTTGGTTCAATTTTCAGTTCACCATCAATTTTCACGATAAACCTCATTCCAAAGTGATAATTATGACTTTAAAATAATTATTTTGAATATAATTATCCCAAAAGCCTAATTATCCACAGCCTTTAAATATTATCAGCTTATTTGTTTTAATCCCATGCTACAAATCTCACTTTAAGAAAAATACTCCACCAATCATATAAATTCATTTAATTAATTAACCAATCAAAATTAATTTCAATTAATCACACATGATCGGCTTCACCCCATACAATGCATGCTGAACGTGCAAACTTGATCATGCGATATCTTTCAATCCGGCGATCTAATTTGGAAACCAGACACACCATTGCGACCGTTATAACCTCAAGATAATTTTTATGATATGCAATGAATAAATTAATGCATGGAATGCCAAGAACAAATTGATGCATGTAATGTAAGAACAAATTGATGCATGTAATGCAATCATGATTTTTTGGGGTACGTTGATGGTTATTCAAGTTAGTCTCCTTGATTAAATCATGGGTGCAAAATTGAGTGTCTACACACGCATGGAGTGAGGATGCTTGGAGCAAGGGTGTGACCTCCTAGGAGTAAGCAAAAAGGGCAAAGATGCAAGCAAAAGGATGCAAGCCCACAAAGGGCAATGATCAATAGATTAGGAGGCCTAGCCCTTCTAGAGCGGTCTTCTCTTTCTCTCTCTCTAAGCCTCTTCTCTAGAGCATGTATTAGGGTTCCCCTCCATGTACCCCCTTTTATTTTCGTGCTGCTTTCTTGGGCCATGTTCCCTGGGTATGGCAATGTTTGTTTTACATTTCTTGTACCATGTTGGGCCATACCCTTGGAACGTTGGCAATATCTGATTTACTTTTCCGCTCTGTGTGGTTGCATTGTGCATGATGTATTTATGTGTATATATATATATATATATGTCTGCTTGTGTGTAGGTGATTGTGCACATTGTATGATGGACACTCGTGGCTACTTGAGTGACCCTCTCTAGTCATGAGAGCTCATAACCTTGTAGTGTGGGTATGCGCTCAAGGCAACTGCCGTAGGTGCATATTCATGCTATATTATGTGCACAATCATCGTGGTGTGATTGTCTTGATCCATGTCACCAAGTGACATTGATTTTCCCATGTATGCAATACGCATCAACATGCTTAATGCTTTGAAGGGCTTCACCTGGTCACGGTACAAGCATGTTTATACGCACCATATACATAGATGTAAAACTCTATTGGTGCTCGATAGCACACCAAACGCAAAACTCTGCCGGATTTTCGCCGTGAAAACGGGGCATCCCTGTTGCTGTATTCTCACATCAAAAACTTGATGAGAATAGCATTTTGTGTGCTATGACACATCTAAGGCGAAGTGCTACTGGATTTACACCATGAAAATAAGGCGAAATGCTGCCAGATTTTCACCTTGGAAATTTGGCAACGACTTTAAGCACACTTGCAAAACATCGATCGAGACCACACCCATTACAAGATCAAACCTCAAAGCCCAACACATTTAAAGCCTTGAAAGCTAATGCCAATAGCTTGTTTTCAATTGCCAATGTCTAATAATTATGATTTTACCAAAACAAAGGACTGTCTATGGATAGGCATTGTGGGGTGCCCAACACCTTCCCTACACGTAACCAGACTTCCGAACTCAAGAATCAAGATTTTTTGCCAATCCACATTAGATTAGGAAAAATTCCATTTTTCTTAACCTATGATTGGTAATAAAATCAAATAGAGTCAGGTGACCAATCACACCTTAGAAAAACCCAATGATTGGTGGTGACTTCACTTACCCTTGGTAATTTCCATAAAATCGACTTAGATTCCAGTCATACACCCGAGGTACAACCCACTTCCATATTCTTGCACCGAGATATGGAAAGTGAGCGAGCGTCACCGCGATAGGTGGTCGAGCAACCGCGAGGCGTCGATAGACTGGCGACTCCACTGGGGATACTTAAAGTGTCTAGCATTTAGAGCTTTTGATAAGATCCTAATCTTTGGACATTGACTTTCATAAACTTTGAAATTGGCATTAGCCTCTGGGCTTTCCTTTTTGAAAAATGCTTTTACTATATCCTAGTAAACTATTTTCAAAACTTAAAAATATATTCCGGAAATGTTTTTCAAATGGTTTTCCAAAAATCGGCTTTGAGGTATTTTCATATGTGTGAAGCTTTACTGCTTTCCTAAAGCATGCTTTATAGCTTTCCTTCACATGTGCGAACCTAGGGTAGTAAGATTTAATTTTTACTACAACTTTATCTGTGCATATATCTGTTGTGCTTGGAAAGTCTTTCCCTTTCATTTCAAAATGCATGACATCACCCCTCATATTAGGTTGAACCCAGGCTCAGCGTTGACGGCTAATGCTAGATGCGTAAACCTTAGATAGTTACTGGATGCCGAATTGTAGGCTTTTCTTGGGTTCATGGGTGGACAGGATTATGCTAAAAAGACCCCCTTGATTCGCTTTATCCCACAACTTCTCTGAAGGGAATGATTAGATGATCTAGGTCCCCCTTAAGAATAGGACCAACTTACCTGTTAAGCCATATCTCATATAGTTGGCCTAGACTACATCAAACCCGTGAGGACTAGAAAAAGCCAAATCTGAGTGAACATCCCAGCCTAGGGTAAGGTATCCTTTATAGTATTGTTTTCAAAACGAGTTAAGGGGAAAGTGTCTAGTTTTCATTTGCAGGTTTGCCCTTTTTGCTTGCATCAAAGAGTTGTGCTCTACTCCAAGTTCTATCCATCCTATTTACACAGCATTTGTGATTAACCCCTAGGGAAAAGCAACCCCGTTGCTCACACATTAGATTATACTCGGTCCCTAAGGGTTTCCAACCCTATAAGGGCATGCATGCATACACTAATGGCTTTGTCATGTAAATGTGTACAGATAAAAATTGTGGCAAGTAGCTGGAACTCTGCACTAAGGAGGACATTGCCAAGAGTCCAAGGTCTTCTTCAAGAAGGCAAGACCATCCAGAATGAAGCCTCTTCATTGTAAATTTGAATTTCCTTGTATTGTAAAAGGCCCACTGTTGGAGCCATTGTCTATAGCCTATGATCTAGTGGCATTGTAAAAAGTCAAACTTTGAAAAAGCATTACTTTTCCATGTAATCAAAAGAGAAGTCCATCCCACAATTTCAAGCATGATATGAAAGTTCCAGTTACTTGCCAAGCTTATGCATTAATTCTACATCACTATAGAAATTCACCATGATAAAAACCCATTCAAGGGTTTAAGCCAAATTTCTGAAAATGATAGAAGCATGTCCTTAAGCATTTTGTTTGCAGGGGAAAAATTCTCAAATGAAGTTATGATCTTTGTCTGCTTGCATAACATTGAGAAACCCTAGGAGGGACGGTCCCAGAATTGCTCATGCATTAGTATCCACCTGAGCCCTAAGGGTCCCCGACCCTACAAGGGCATGCATGCACTTTTTGATTTCTTTCACCTAATTGTACAAATGATCAGTTGGGTGACAAGCAACCGGATCTTTCTATAGAGACAGGCAAAGACCAAGTTTTTCTTCAAAAATTGCCAAAGGGATCGAACCTTGCTTTCCTTGTATCAAACACCTTTATATCAAAATAGATTCCTTGGTCCAAAGATCATTGTGAATATTGTATCAGAAAAGTGCTTTCAATTTGTTTTGATCATTGCAAAAACCTTTGCTATACAAATTGTGCCAAATTTTTCCTAAAAAAGACAAGGTGTGGTACCTTAAAAAATTTCATTGTGAAAAAGGGATTCATCCCAAGATTTTTCAAAACCTATGCAAATGTTCAGTTTCTTGCCACAAAAGAGATTATGTTGAGTTTTGCATCACTTTAGAAACCCTTTCAATGACAAGAAGTCCAAATCATGGAACTTCTCATCCTTAATTGCAAAATGAAATAAAGGCATGCTTAAAGCATTTGAACATAAAGCTAACATGGGCTTTGGGTTTGTGTTCCCACCATGAAAATACCTCAATGGTAATCCCGACTCCTTGCTATCCCATTCTTTCTCAAGGTGTGAGACAAAATGTGGGAAGTTCAAGATCCTTACATCTCCAAGCTTGTACAAAAGGAAATGTGGCAAGAATGAAGAGTGAGTCAAATGCAAAACAGAAGTAATGGACCATTTCAGTCAAAAGCCAACATTCTTTGGGGGGTTGCAAAATGGGAACCAGTTTCCGTCATCTAGTTGCAAACTGAGGTCTCGGTTCATATATGGGCTCTTCAAGACAATCTGGTCAGACCCATTGCCACATGGCATTTGAAACTATAAAGGAATAAGCATGAATTGCTATTGAATGCCCGTACCATCATTGTCTCGACATTATGGTAGCTCCTTGACATTCTAGTTGATAGAAAATGGAAGAAAAGGATGGGGAAACTTTCAAAGGAAGTACTCAAAGATGAAAAAGCAAAAGGGGTACTCAAGTGTGTTTTTTGAAACTTGAAAATGAGATGATCAAGACATTCCCGGAAATGTCTAAGGCTCTTGTCTACAAGAAGATCAATAGGACCCAGGTCCATGGCTTTTGTTAGTCTCATAACCCTAGGGGAATGAACCAAAGATGATCTGAAGAACAAGGAGCTTCAAGAGATGTTCTCCTTTGTGTCACACTTTGGGTGATAGACTGAAAAGGCTGATGCTACTAAAAAGACCCTTAATTGGTCTTTCGTAATCCAGGCCAATTGATTCATATGGTCAGGATTGATGTTAGCAAAGTCTTTGGAGTTAATTCTTTTGAAATTGCCATCAATGGCATAAACTCCTAAGGGACCCAACCCTTCTACCACTTGTCAAGATGATTTCATGTCTAGTCTGGATTCGATTATTCTTCGCACTGAAGAAAGGACTTTTAGAATTAGCCCTTTGGCCATGCACACCATCACTCACAAAATCTCAACTAAGAGGTCACATTAAACCAAAGGTGGTAGAAGAGAGATAAGTTAATACTATTTCAAGAAAAAAATTGTGGACCTTCCCTAACATCACTTCCAAGTGTCGGAATTAAGGCCCGATGGTGGGCTCCTAAGATCGAGCCGATATGTAGCCAATCTTTGCTTATAAATCTTCTTAAGGGACCTTGACTTCACTCTTAAGATCTAGTTGATGTTGTCAACCAGTTGCATAAAATTTTCAAGAAAACCCTAAGAATAGAGAGGATGTTGAAGCTCGGCCCAGTCCGAAAGCTTTTTTTGGGATCAAGATCTCCTTTAGAGGGAATGTATTGCCAATGCTAGGCTCAAAAAGACCAAGCAGTCATGATTCATCTTAGCTTAGGAATCTTCAAGAGGCTGTTCAAATGGTCGAAGAATCGAAAAAATGCCATACTGGGGTAGAATTTTTCTCGATTCTTCTCCCATGTAAAAAAAGGGATAATGCCGATGGCCACAAAAGTGTCATGAATTTTTGTGCAAATCTCACATAGGGTCACCTTCATGGGACTGATGGGTCATCCATGATCTTGAAATTCACCTTAGTTGAGGCCATGACAGAAACCTGTGGAACCATTTTTTAATACACGAGCCATGAATAGCTTATTCAAGAACTCACTTTAAGGAGTTGACGATTGCAATAAACCTACTTTGGTTTACCTTGTGGATGCAACATCTCAATCAATCAACATGAGACACCTATATTGAACATGAGAATGGACAATTAAAAGGATTCGTGAGGCCACTCTATTGGAGGAGGACCTAGGTATCTCCAACTTCATTGGATCCTTTCAGGGCCAAGATTCCCTACTAACCTCGGTTCTTTTGAATTCCCTTTTTAGGAACTGGCTTCGGTTTATCAAATATCAAGTAAGAGAAGCACAACCTGAGTTGTCTATTCCAATAAGTTGTCGATTAATTTCCTTCATGGAAGCCACCAAGGGCCCCAAATTCCCTATCTCAAACATGAGCAGCAGCCAATTCTATTAAGGCATTAAAAGAGCAATTGGTAAGATCAGTGATCCACAAGACGTCCATATGGACTAGAAGAAGGCCAAGCCTTTAGGTTCTCCCAATATGATACTAGGGCAAATTTTTGGCGGCCTTATTCCTATATGACCACTAAAAATCCATTGTGCAGCCCCCCACATTGTCCATGAGGGTTAGCTACCGCAAGTCTAGGAGCGGAATTCAGCCAAAAGTTAGAGTCAATCCGTACGGCCTACATGCTCTTCTGTTAAAGCATTCCAAAAGGGTAAAAATAACCCAGCATCTCTCAAGCAATATCAACCAGCTCAAAACTTGGTTTTCTTCAACTTGTCTCAGTATCTTGATATATGAATCCTCACACCCTTCAGTTAAAAATCTCACCAAGTTGTGAAAGTGATTGAGAGACCATGGAAAATGCCAAACTTGGGTAGCTTTTTTTGCACGGTCTCTCCCCTTCGAATGGGCTTTTGAACAATAGTCTCGAAAGTATCTTGAGCTTTAGCAAGAGCCAAAAGTCGAAATTTCTTTGCAAGACCATCAGAAGATCGTGTAGCTTGCTTGAAGCATTCCTTGGAAGCCTAACTTCCACATTGATAATAGAAAAAAGGCAAACCAAGCCTTCATTCAAGGAGAAATGTCAAAAGTCTCCAATCTTATCGGATCTTACAATGAGCAAAGTCTTCATCTAACTTTTTCCATTTCCTTTTCAGGAACATTCCTAACGGTATTGAGACCACCTTAGCCACGGTGCTACGCTTGACAATTCTTGGATGCATGAAAAATCAGCTTTGGCTACTTCAGTGATACAATGTCAAAACTTGCTCATGATGAATGCCAACAAATTTGGAACATGCTTTAATCAAGCTAACAAGATGTCACTTGAATCACACTCTTCAATGAGTAGTGATGACAAACATCTGAACATTTGTGATGATATAATCAGAGAGCCGCTTGCTTGCTCAATATCTGGGCGACAATGCCCCATCAAAATTTCAGGGAATTGTACTAACATCCCTTCTTGTCATTCTCATATTGCCTTTCTTCGGTCCCTAATATGGCATGTTGCCTTGATAGGTCATCTCAACAATTGACATGAAAATGAAGTTTGCTACTTGTGCTTCACATGGATATTCACCCTAGATTAGAAAGTCTTCATCCCAAGATGTATGCCAAGTGTGGAGTCAATCATCTAAGGAATCTTTGCGAGAAGGAGACCTCCATCCCTTGAGTGGATATATCCAAAAGCTTCTGGATATTAGGAATGCCATCCATTGGAAACACTGGAACCCAAGTTTGTCCTTGCCACCTTGTCCCAGACACTATCCCAAGAAAACCTTCTCTCATCTCGGTTGACTTAGGTTTGTTGCAATCTTGTACACATTTAAAAAGAAAAAGAAAAAGAGATTTCCCAAAATAAAATCAAAGCATTAAGGTTCAAATCAAAAGATCAAATCATGAAAATTTGTGTTTTGAAATGCATGCATCTTTTAAGAGTGGCAAGTCAATGCCAAAACCTTCTTTTATGGGGAAAGAGTTGTTTGATTGAAGTGACCATCTTTTAACAGGGATGAGGGGCATGTGATCCCTAAACACTTAGATCATAATATCCCATCTCAACAACCTTGCATTCATGAAATATTCACCACTTTTGCAAAGTGTCATATTCAATTCTCATATTGACAATCACCCTTTGGGAAGGTCCTACCCAAAATCGATGCAGACCCTAAATCATTGAATGACCATATGTTCAAGTTTCATTGACCAACTGATTGGATTTGAAATGATGGAGGCATTTGTTTCAGCTATCCAAACACCTATATCACTTGATAGCCCTTTAAGCTAGAAAGAAAATATTTTTTCCAAAAATTACCCGAATATATAATTTGGCACTTAAGCTCCTTAGGCTAAGAAGTAAGCGCTCAGGATGACGAAGAAAGGCATTCATTTCACTACTGCCCCACTTGTAGAGAAATATTGCTAGCCCATTTGAGCCTGTTGAATTCTCTTCTTGTTTAACCCAATCAAGGATTACCCCCCACACTAGGGTGGATTAGATGGTTACAAGAATCTCATGCTAGGTGACCTCCAAGGTTTAAATCCATCAAATGACTCCCTAATTTTGAAAAAAAAAAAAAAAGGAGCCCAAATCAATCAAATGACAAAGTCATGGGCCAATCAAGTCAAATGACGCCCTAAGTAAAGAGAGAGCAAAAGAAAAAATTTAGCCTGAAACAGTTAAGAGACACGGGCCAAGAAAAATCAAATGAAAGCCCCAAAAAGATGAAAATGGGCAAAATTCAAAAAATGGACTAAAATTGAGAATATAGCCAAGCATGTGAGGCAACCAAATGGTTCTTGATGAAGTGTAATTCTTGACTTTAGGAAACCTTTCAAAGAATTTCATAGCCAAAAATATCCTCCTGTAAGCCTAGGAAAACCATATCCTTACAATACGGTCTTAAAAAAGTCCTTCCTAATTAAGAGCGACTACTTAGTCTATGGAGCTTGTGCCAAATAATCACCCACATGTGAATATTAAGGCCACCTTATAACCTAATGACAGACATCACTGATCATTGAGGATCGATTGGTCATACTATATAGCTCACTAGGTGTCACATGGTTCAGATTGGCATGCGTCTAGCAGTCGTGACAACTCTTAACAAAGGTCATGCAATTAGTTTCCATTGTAATGCAATTATTCATGACAACTCTTTTGCTCCTAGTTCACGTAGAGCTTCCATTCCAGCTATACAAGCCTTATATTTTGCCATATTGTTGGTTGCCTTGAAGCTCAACTTAACAGCCATAGGTGTGATCCATCAGAGGTGATTAACAACACTCCTATCTCATTCCTATACTGATTCACCGCTCCATTGAAGTACATCTTCCATGCTCGAAGTTTTATGTTCAATATGTGGGAAAATCCTCCTTACGACCCTCTCCTTCCATGGGGTTTTCGACACAGAAGTTTGATATGGCACTCCCTTTGATAGTCTTCCTAGCCACATACTTCAAATCAAACTTGACCAATAGGATCAATAATCTTGACAATCTTCCACTCAAGGAAGGTTTCTCAAATAGATACCTTAGGGGGTCCATTCTGGCAACAATCTATACTTAGAATGGTAGGATGACATGTCTCAATTTCTGCACGGCCCACACAAGGGAAAAATAGGATTTCTCTATGAATGTTTACGTAGTCTCATAATCATGTAGCCTTTTACTTAACTAGTACACGACTCTTTCATTCTTACTATCGTCTTCTTGGGCCAACATACTCCCTACAACATCTTCGATGATTGAAAGGTAGAGGAGTAAATGCTTTCTGGGTTCTTGAGGTATTAGGATAAGTGGGTTGAGGAGGTATTCCTTGATGGTTTCAAAGGCTTTTTGGCATTCCTCATTCTATGGGTGGGCTTCATTCTTTCTCAAAAGTTTAAAGATCTTTGATGTGTCAACCTTTATCCCTCTATTGCTTACTAGGAAGTCTAGCAATTTCTCAATGGTCACTCTAAAGGTACACTTCTAGGAGTTCAACCTAAGCTTGAATTCCTTGCTCCTTTCAAAAAACTATCTCAAGTTGACTATATGACCACCTCTATCCCTAGATTTCACTATCATATCATCAACATGCATCTCTACCTCGTTGTGCATCATGTCATGTAACAAGGATGTGACCATCCTTTGATATGTCACCCCTACATTCTTTAATCTGAACAACATTACTGTGTAGTAATGGATCCCCCATTCTGTGGTGAAGGTGGCCTTGGTCATGTCCTTAGAAGCCATCTTGATATGGTTATAGCTAGAGAAACCATCCATGAAAGACATCAAAGCACTATTGTGGAAATAGTATTTTGTTTGTCCTCAATTTGCATGCTGGACCTCGAAAATTCTAAAAGTATCATTTTTTTCACTTGGGGACCGTGGGAACATCTAGATTGTCATGGTTCAACCCATTCGGGCATCAAAGCACTCAAAGTGCCATTGTAGATCCAAATGCCCTGGTTAACCCAGGGTTGACCGAAGGTCAAAATTGGTCAATACCACACCAAAAAAACATTTTCCAAGTTTTTACATCAAACTTGAGGTTATTAGATATTTTTGACAACTTTGACCCAAGCTTCACTCATAGGAACAACCAAAAAACCTAATTTTGATCAGACTATCAAAATGGGTTGGAACCAATGCCATTAAGAAGATTATTGAATTACCTTTCCAATGACTTCTTATAGGTTGAAATCATAGTTAAAACGGTTGAGTCCATAACTTTTGATCCAACCATTTGAGTTTCAAAATGTCTAGTTTTCTGGAAACTAGACAGCTATACCTTTCCAGTGGTACCAAGATCAGATTAATCAAAGCAAGGGAAAACCTTCAAATGATTGATCAAATTTAGAATTGAAAAGTTGGAGAAAAATGACAAGATTGCTGGCGTTAACATGACACACGGCGTGCACTAAGTGCACACCAGGTACAGTCAGTGTGCACTAACTACACACTCGCAGCTAAAACAGTAGATAAAAAAATATTTAAACCCTAGCTTCGATGCCTTGTGGCGACGCTCGTAGTTTCCTTTCTCGAAACATTTGTTTAGAGGGAAGGCACGGGCTCAGGTGCTATGAAAGAGGGTGGAAAGAAGAGTAACCTCTGGTGTATGACTGGATTGAGTCAATTTCAATCTATTATTACCAAAGGTCATCGCCACCAATCATTGGGTTTTTTTAAGGTATGATTGGTCACTTGACTCTATTTAATTTTATTACCAATCCTAGGCTAAGAAAAATGGTAATTTTTCCTAATCTAATACAGATGTCAAAAAATCTTAATTCTTGAGTTTAGAAGTCTAGTTAATTGTGGGGAAGGTGTTAGGCACCCCACAATACCTGTCCGAAGACAGCCCTTTGTTTTGATAAAATCTTAATTTTCAATCATTGGTAGTTAAATGCAAGCTATTGGCATTAGTTTTCGAGGCTTTAAAAGAATTGGGCTATGAGGATTTTGGAAAGGGGTGTGGCCTTTATCAATGCTTTGCTAGCACATTTGGAATTATTGCCAAATGTCCATGGCAAAAATTCGGTAGTATTTCGCCCTATTTTCGTGGTGGAAATCAAGCGGCATTTTGGTTCAGGTACTTCCTAGCACACAAAATACTATTCTCACCAAGTTTTTGCTGTGAGAATATGGCAAAAAGATGCCCTATTTTCATGGTGAAAATCCAGTAGAGTTTCGCCCTGTGTATACGACATGCGTCAATATGTTCATACTAAGGCAAGCCAGAGCTCACCAAAGCACTAAACACATTGAAACGTGTTGCATTCATGAAGAAACCAATGCCACTAACTAACATGGATCGAAGGCAATCACACTGTGACAATCATGCTCATAGTGTAGCATGAATATGCATCTAAAGCAATCGCCTTGAATGCATACCCACACTATAAGCTTAAGAGCACCCATGATCATGAAGGGCTACCCTCCTAACCACGAGTCCATCATACAAAGTGCGTGACCGTGTATATATATATACACGCACAATGCAAACACGTAGAGCGGAAAGATAAACCTAACATTGCTAACATCCCAAAGGTATGGCCTAACAAGGTACAAGAAAAGGAAAGAATCAGATATTGTCATACCCTAGGCACGTGGCCTAAGCAAGGTATAGAAAGATAAATCATACATTGTCAACATCCAAAGGGTATGGCCCAACCAAGGTATAGGAAAAATAAAGATCAGACATTGCCATACCCTAAGAATGCAGCCCAAGCATAGTACAGAAAAAGAAAGCCCTAATCTAGAAAGGTATAGACGTAATTCTAAAGAAAAGGCTAAGAGAGAGAAAGAGAGAGGACCCTACGAAGAGGCCAAGCCTTATAATCTACTAATTATTTCCCTGTTGGGCTTGCCCTTTTTGCTTGTATTTTAGAAGTTGCACTCGTGCTCCAAGTGTACATGCAATGAACAAGGAAAACACAAAGCTAGTAGACAAGCGAAATAGAGAGCAAAGAAACTAATAAAGTACCAAGCAAACAAGCATGCAAAGGAAAGGAGACATGCCAACAAGAAAATGAGGAAAGAAAGCATGCAAAAGAGCAAACAAACATGTTATCAATTGAACAAACAAGAAAGAGTGTCTTAGAAGGACAAATGTGGGTTTGGATTTGGTGTCTATATTTCCATTAGATTGGAGTACAGATGACACGTGTGCCACCAAGCAAAGTTCCTAAAAGGGACTTGGGATTTCGTGTACAAAGACGGTGTGAGCCCACACAAAATCGTAGGTAAGAACGATGCTTGATGACACAACGAGCAAACAAAGACACATGCATGAACACATAAACAAGGATGCAAAGATGCAAGCAAAAGCAAGAAACACACATGAGATGGCACAAAGTAAGCATAGCAAGCACAAATGAAGCGAAGCATGCTATCACACAGAAGGGGTAAGCTAATCATGTTATAAGGCACATACAAGGCTAACATAAGAAACCCTAACATGCAAAGCTAAGCAAATGGGAGAAAGGCAAGCAGCAACAAAGCCAACATCCCTAAGATGCTATCTCTCTAACATGATTGCACCCAAACAAGCCACAAAGAGGAAGGATGCAACCAAACCCAACAAAGAGGCACCACTAGGGCAAGCACACAAGCCCAAAAAGGGAAACCAAACAAATGAAGCTTGGTAGGGGTGCAAGAAATGAGATCTAAACATACAAGCATAGATAAGGGCAACCAAAGCAAAATCATGCAAATAGGAATTAATCCAAACCCTTTATTGTACTTGGGTGTGTGGATGGAGGCCTAGACCCCTAGATCTAGATCTACATCCTACCTGAAAGCAAGACACAAGAACAAAGGCATAAGCAAGATTTATAAAGCTATAAAAAGCACTAGGCACAGCATCCAAACAAAGCACTAAGCACATAAACATGGCAAGAAGCACAAGCAAGGTATTTAGACATATCTTGACCCAAGAAGGCTAGGTCAACAACATCAAAGCGGTAAAGCATGCTAGGAAGGTAGTTAAACATGCTAGGAAAGCAATAGACATGCTAGGGAAGCAATAAGCATGATAGAAAATTAAAAGAAATCAATAAACATGCTAGGAAATTAAAAGAAAGCAATAAATCTGCTAGGAAATTAAAAGAAAGCAATAAACATGCTAGGAAATTAAATGGGTGTAATTTTTGGGCATGTGCATAATAGTTGAGTATGAAAAATAGTGGAGTTCTTTAGATAGAAGTAGCATAAAGAACTTCAACACAAAACTCTTGGTAAAGCAACACATTTTTTTTTTTTAAATTGGACTAAAAAAAAAAACAAAAATTAATAAAAATAATTAAAATAAAATAAAACCAAATGCAAATCATCTCAAGTTCCTCCACCCAACCAAAAACTTACATTATCCTCAATGCTAATAAGGAAAAACAATAAAGAGTAGAGATTACGGAGAGTACCTTGAAGAGATGAACATAAATGAGTAAACAAAAATAAAAAAATTAATACCTGCAAAATGGGCTAGAAAACAAAACAACAAAAAGAAAAAAAAAGAAAAAAAAAATCTAAACTACGACACCAACACTAATGCTAATTGCTTGACAAGTCTTGATAAATGGGATTCTCCAAATTAATGGATTCCTCCTCTTGTGAAAAATTCTCAAGAAATGGCTTAAGAAGTTGTCTATTCACCTTAAATATGTTACCATTCTTACGATTTTCAATTTCTATGGCACCATAGGCGAAAACATTTTTGACAATGAAAGGTCTAGTCCATCTAGATCTCAATTTTTCGAGGAACAAATGTAACCTTGAATTATACAAAAGAAATTTTTGAGATGGTTCAAAATATTTCCTTAAAATATGTTTATCATGAAAAACCTTCATTCTTTCTTTAGAAATCCTAGAATTCTCATATGCATCATGCCGAATTTCTTCCAACTCATTCAATTTCAATTTTCTTAATGAACTAGCCTTGTCTAAGTTAAAGTTAAACATCTTTATTGCCCAATACAATTGATGTTCCAATTCCACAAGCAAGTGACAAGCTTTACCGTAAACAAGTCTATAGGAAGTCATACCAAGAATATTTTTATAGGCAGTGCAGTGGGCCCAAGGTGCATCATTAAACCTCAAAGACCAGTCTTTACGATTTGGATTAACCGTCTTGTCCAAAATTTGTTTAATCTCCCTAGATGGTTTGTCATTGTCCTCTAAATAAATCCTATGAGTACAAACCAATGGACTAAGTCCTTTTGTGTTATCCACGTTCCTTCCTATGATGCCCTTATGTTTACTTAAAACATTTAATAACTTACACTCTTTCAACGAGTCAAGTTCTAAAGATATTACCATAGAAAAATTCTCATCAGTTCCTAGAAAAGAATACTTGAGATCATTTGGCAAGGGCTTCAACTCCCATTTAGGTACTTGCTCACTAGATGGCAACAATTTTATCTCACAAGGTAGCAACTCCTCATATTTCAATTTCCAATCGCTCTCTTCCAATTCCTATGCAGATTCCAAAAGACGATGAATGTATGCAATTTTAGAATTCTCATCAAAATTAAAATCAAATCAATTGACTAAACAAGTTTCTAATGGATCTGAAAAATATGTTTTGTTGAATTGTTCTTGAACAAATGTTTTAATTAAGTCAACTTCATGCGCATCCTCTTCATCCCTAGGTTGCTTACAAGTATTAAAAATATTAAGCTCAAGGGTCATATTACCAAAAGATAATTTCAAGAGTCCACTTCTACAATTTATCAATGCATTAGAAGTTGCAAGAAATGGGCATCCTAAAACCACAAATATTTGAGAATTAGCATTAGAAATAGGATGCATGTCCAAAATAAAAAAGTCAACAGGAAAATAAAATTTGTCTACTTGAACCAAAACATCCTCGACAACATCCTTAGGAACAATCACAGATCAATCGGCAAGTTGCAAAATTATGGAAGATGGTTTTAACTTGCCTAGACCTAATTGCTCATACACTGAATATGGCAAAAGATTCACACTTGCCCTAAGATCAAACAAAGCTTTCTCTATTTTAGAATTACCAATCACACATGAAATAGTGGGACAAACTAGATCTTTAAATATAGGAGGTCTATTGTTTTGAATGATTACACTAACTTGTTCAGTCAAAAATGCTTTCTTATGTACTAAGCTTATGCTTAAGTACAAAAATCTTTCAAAAATTTAGCATATGATGGAATTTTCTTTTTGGCATCCAAAAGAGGAATGTTCACTTTAACTTGCTTAAGCACTTCAAGGATTTCAAAATTTTGATTCACTTTTTGAGGGGGAATCAATCTTTGGGGAAAGGGAGCAGGGATATGACACCTTTCAATTTCATTAGATTTAGGCTCAAGGTCCTCATCACTGCTCTTTATTTTGGAAGATTCATCATGTGTATTGCTTTTAGGAATATATTTTTCAATGATTATTCCACTACGAAATGTGGTTACAGATTTAACTTGACTCACTTTATTTTCAGAGGAACTACAATCATCAACACAAAATTGACCTTGGGGGTTTGGTTTTGGTTGAGATGGAAAATTACCCTTTTATATTGTGCTCATGGATGTGGTGAATTTAGTGAGAGTGCTCCTAATGTCATTTATGGCTTGTGAGTTCTGATTATTAATGGTGGATGGAGTCTACAAGAATTGTTGCAAAGTGTCTTCAAGACTCTTCTTTGGAGGGGGATTGTAGGGAACCAAATTTGAAGAACCATGTGTAGGAGATGCAACCTCTAACTAAAAATTGGGTGATTCCTCCACCTTGAATTGTATGTCTCCGAATAGGGGGAATGGTATGATTTTTTCACCATGTTCATAGTGTTTGCTTGATCATGCAACACCTCTTTAAAAGCTAGAATTGTAGGAAATTCATTGGTAGGGTGTTCCATGGTCTCACAAATTCTACAAAACTTATCAATTTTAGGCACATTATTGACTCCATTAACCTTTCTTAATTCCATGGCTTCAAGCTTCCTAGTTAGACTAGCCACCCTAGCACTAAGGTCATCATCTTCCCTAAGTTGGTACTTACCACCCCTAGAGGGGTTGGTGGATGCTTTAGACCTATCAGTGATATCCCAATATTGGGCATTCTAATCTAAGAGATCAAAATAATCAAAATCCACATCCGGTTATTTATTCAAAAACTCTCTATTGCACATCATCTCTACAAATTGGCGCATCTTTGGAGTTAAAATTTCATAGAAAAATCTAATTATTCACCAAGTTTCAAAGCCATGATGTGGACAAGCAATAAGCAAATCTTTAAATCTTTCCCAACGTTGATAAAATGTCTCGTTATCTTTTTGTGAAAAATTCATTATTTGTCTTTTAGGTGCATTAGTCCTATGAATAGGAAAACTTGTCTTTAAAAACTTGGTTTGCATCTCTTGCCAAGTACCAATTGACATAGGTTTCAAAGAATTAACCCAAGTTTTTGCCTTGTCTTTAAGAGAAAAATGGAACAACCTCAACCTAATGGTCTCTTCATTACATGATTGGTCATGGAAGGTAGCACATAACTCCTCAAATTCCTTAAAGTCTAGGGAAGGATTTTCAGAATCTAAGCCATGAAATTTAGGAAGTAATGAAATCATGCCGGGCTTAAAATTAAAATTATTTGCATAAGTTGGAAAAATTATGCATGATAGTGCACTACTCCTAGTAGGTTGCAAATAATCCCTGAGAATTCTAATGGGTTGGTGATCATGGAAGTCTTCATTAATTAGATTATTCTCATCACCACGATTACTCTCAAAATCCGCCATGCTATTAAGTGTGTGAGAATGTGTGAAAGAATCAGATGAATAGCCAAACAAATTATTAGACTCAATTCTGACCAAGCGATTATTGCTCTCAAAATAAGGCACCCGACAGACCAAGTCCATCTCAACTGCTAAATCACCTTCATTGAAGATATGTACCTTCATAAGTATGGTACTGCCAAGACTAGACCTCCTTAACTCCTCACAGTACTCCCATAGCTGGTTAAACTGTTGTGTATTAGCCCCGTTAACATATTCTCGAGCCTTATCTCTAGCCCTACTAGATTTTCCTAAACTTATGTTTATGGTATACTTCTCATGAACAACATCTTGAATGTCTCTCAGCTTCATGTTAGGCTGTCTTTTTGCTTTCTTCATTATCTTCTTCCCAATGTATGATGAAGTACACCTAGGGTTCTTATAACTTCTAGAGCATGTGTGTTCCAAAGTCAATGTTCTTAGTTCGTAGCTTCTCTCCCTTGGCACTTTTGTTAGATAGGCTACAAACTTGCAGTTTTCCTGACAGAAAATTCTTACCCTCAATAGATCATTTTTAACAAATCTGATCCCCCATCCATCATAATCTGCATATTCAATTATAGCTTTCTTGAATTGCTTAGGTGTAGTAAACAATATATCTTTCTCAAAAGATAGATGTTCAGCCTTAGCCACTAGCTTAAGCACAGGAAAGTTCCTCATTTTTTCTGTCCCCTTCCACTTCCCACATGTGTACTTTTATCACCATTAGAATTATCATCACTATCATACCCAATCTCATCATCAGATGATGATTCAACAAGACTATGCAATTTCTCACTCTCATAATTAGAGTTTATTATACCAGCACCCATTTGGCCTAGTTCAACAACATCATCATCATCCTTACCATCCCAACTTTCACTATTGTCTTCAACAAAGTCCCTCAGACCAAGGTTCACCTTTGTCTCATCTTTTAGGCCACTTCCCCCACTATCACTACTATCACTTACATGAAATACCTCAAGTGGGTGCTTGATGATAGGTTCTTTACCTACTCTCCTTGAACCCACTTGAGAAGCATTTACCTTAATGGGATCATCCCCATTAACCTCCTCAATAACTGGTCATTCACCTACTCTCCTAGAATAGACCTACTCAACATCTACCTCAATTGGCTCATCCTCATTGTTAAAAATATCATCATTAGCATACATATCATCACTATCATCACCATCATAATAACCTATAAGGTCTTGCTCCACTACCAATGGCTACAAACTTACCAATATCATCTCCTTCATCAACTAGTATAGGGTCATTTACTGGGTGCTCTACATACACATGAATCTCTTCATGACCCCTCACTAAATCTATCATGAACATGGCATCATCATCATTAACAACCAAATGGAAATTTTCCATTTCTTGATTCATACCAGGCATTTTATACCATAGCCTACCAACAGAGGTGTACCCAAAGTCTCTACATATACCCTCTATCTCAACCTTGGACCACCTTTCAGGGTCACAATTATTAACTACATCTACTGTACCTCCCACATATTTTTTAGGATTCTCAGTAAAATAGCCACCATGATGCACAAATATAATGAGTAGCTCATCCATTCTGCATGCAACATAGCCCAAAACCCAATTAAACAATGCTAGTTACAGAACAAAACAACACTTATTTAACAAAACAACAATAAATAAAATAATCCTTTCTGCATGCAACATACCATTAAACCCATTTAAATAATGCTAGTTATAACCCAAAACAACATGTTTTTATCAAAACAAGACTCATTCAACAACACAACACTTATTTAAGTAACAAAAGAGCACTAACTTCAATAGTTTTGTCATACTAAAATAGATACATGCATAAACAGACACATGCATAGTTATAAACACTTGAATTACACAAAACAACACTCATACAATAATGTTAGGCTTACTTAACTCTCTTCAACAGGGGCTCATAGGGAACACATGGACCACATTGGAAACCACAAACAAACACATGCAGATAGGGAATAACAAATAGTCAAAAGTCTAAACATACAAAAACATTGTGGCCCCTACTACCTGATCCAACCAACAAGCATAATGTAAAGCTATAAATAAGGACATAGACAGAGAGAGAGAGAGTTAATACCTTTTCACAAAGACAGAGGTCACCCAGCCTTTACTTTTCTCTGCAATTACAAGAAAAGTGGATGGCTTTAGGAACAGAGCAAAGTTTGGGTATTTGGCTTCAAAGGGCAGAGATGTATTTTGGGAAATGTTTGATGATGGTGGCTTTGAGAGAGAGAGGCTGATGGTTTTAGATCATCTACATGTAAAAGAGAGAGAGAGAGAGAGAGAGAGAGAGAGAGAGAGAGAGGTTGATGGTGTTTTAAGAGTTACTTCTAGGGTTTCAATATTTGATAGGGGATTTTCAGAATCCACGTGCCAAAGGTGGTTGATGAAGCACTCACATGATGGTCACGTGACAAGGTTTGGGGCGGGAAACCCACGTGTCGAGCCTGGGTATGCCACGTAGTAATAATTTAATGTTATTTTATTCCTTCGTTAGCCATGTATACAGTTTCTATCTGTTTGCTGACGGCAAGGACTAAAATATCACGCGTTAATTGTTTTAGGAACTAAAAGTGGTGAAATTAAAATGTAGGGATCAAAATAGAAAAAAAAATCCAAAATGTAAGGACTAAAAGTGCATTTACGCCTATTTCGGTTCATATGACATTTTTTTCCTGGGACTAGGGGGGCCAGGCGCCCTTGGCCCCCCACCTAGTTCGGTTCATATGTCATTTTTTTTTTTTTGAGAAGAAACTAAGATGACAATTGATTCCACTTAAAATTGCAATTTCGAATAGAGATAAAAGGTTAAAACTAATAAAATATGATAAAACTCCCTAATAAAACTAACGTTTAAAGTAAAATTAGAAATGACAAGTGAGAGAAAGATTTGAGAGTTAATTTAGGCACATAATTTAACTTGTTCATCATTGATGGGATTCACGCACAATTGGTTATGAATCATAATTTAATAATGAAATAAGATATCTACAATGTTGAATTGAAAGACATATTTTCTCCAAATTATTTATGACACCGATTACGTATACCTTCCCAACCTTTAAAAACTAAGCACTTAGACCATCTAATTGTATAATATAAAGTGGATATATGCAGGGAATTTGCATAAATTCCAACCATTCTTTTATTTGTTCAGATCACTGTCCCACTAAATCAAACTTAATTAATTCACAGTTTGAAGGATCTTTTAATATGAGAATCATTTTCCACGTACCATTTCTATCTCTTTGTCTCCTTCTAATGCAGAATATGGACACCTTTGTTTTTTGGTAATTATAGAACATGGACGTCATCAAGAATATAGTCAACATAATACATATTAATTTGCTAATAAACTGAAACAGAATATTTAGTTCTTTTGTCAATAAGCCAATAAACAACATAAGCCAAATTATAAGCGCATAATCAAAAGATTAGCAAAACCAATGGCAAATAAGAAGTTATTATCACTATTGGGCAATAGGAATGAGAAAAAGTTTAATACCCCACAGGTTCTATGTGGAACTTTATACCCTTTAAAAATGAGGAGAAATGTTAGAAGAAATCTAAAAAGAGAGATGAAAAGAAGAGCGTGATCGAATCATATATATTTTCCTAAGATCTAAAAGATCAATCTTTCTTACCAAAACAATATTGTTGAACCAGAATATGCTTCAGCTTAATAGTTAATACACTAGTTTTATATATATATATGAGATGGGTTCAAGTTACATCTGGTGCAACTCCACAAGAGTACGTAACACCTTTTTTAAACCATAGATTTCCAAAAGATCTAATGGTAAAAAGGAAAACATCATCATTCTTTATATCATTAAATGCTTACCTAATTAATAGCATCCTCATTATCTCTCTCATTATTAAATATTGGGTTATGCTAACGAGTGCCCTTAGGGCACTGGTTAATAATCCATTTTAAAAAAAAATTAATACCACTTTTATGGGAAATGAAAAAAGCTGTCAAAATATTAATTACTTTTTTTTCATTTCCAATAAAAATTTTCTTTAAATGGATTATTAACTAGTGTCCTAAGGGCACTCATTAGCATTTCTCTTAAATATTTCTTTGTCTCCTTTTTTTTCTCTCCACTTTCTATGCTTTGTCCTTTTTTTTTTCTCCCCTCAATAAAACCTCTATCACTTTCCTCATCCTTTTTAGGAAGATATTCACCAGGAGCTGCAAATTGTTCATTCTTTACTCTGTATGTATTGCTTTTTTCTTTTTCTTTTTTGGGTTCATACAGACTGCGGGTTCATTATTTCTTCTATCCATCTAAATTGAATTTTTTTTATTATTTAAATTTGTTCTATGTGATTATGTCAAGTTCTCAACTTCTACCATTATTTCTTACTTTTATCACCACAACTAATACAACGCACTCTTTATTATACAATTGAGCACATTTAAGAATGAACGATTTGCAGCTCCTGGTGAATATCTTCCTAAAAAAGATGAGGAAGGTGATAGAGGTTTTATTGAGGGGAGGAAAAAAAAGGACAAAGCATAGAAAGTGGAGAGAAAAAAAAGGAGACAAAGAAATATTTAATAAGGAGAGAGATAATGAAGATGCTATTAATTAGGTAAGCATTTAATGATGTAAAAATGATAATGTTTTCTTTTTGATCGTTAGATTTTTTGGAAATCTATAGCTTAAAAAGGTGTAACTCTTGTGGAGCTACACCAGGTGCAACTCGAACCCTCTCTCTCTCTCTCTCTCTCTCTCTCTCTCTCTCTCTCTCTATATATATATATATATATATATATATATATATATCTTGTAATACACAAGGCTTTCCCATGCATGCATGGGAATTAACTAGCCAATTTGGTAAAATTAGCTTTGGGTGGTAAGTAGGGATCGAAGGAGGACCACTCCAGTTCTCTAGTCCAACTATTATGGACGACAACAACAACAACAATAATAATAATAATATAACAACTAACCAATTTGGTAAATTAGCTTTGGTAAAGCCAGCCAATTTTGTTAAATTTATTACATCAATATGAGATTGTAGCAATAATTATTATATTACATTGAAATACATTGTTGTAATAGGTAATACTTATTTTACATTGAGATAAGTTGCTACAATAGGTAATCTTTTATTTCACATTAAATTATATTGTTGTAATAGGTTAAATCTTTATTTCACATCAAATTTTGTTGATGTAATAAAGGGGAGTAATTGAGTAGCAGGAAAATTTAGGAAATTTGCGCTATTTTTTTTCATTAGTTTTCTCTCTCTCACCCATGTCTATACCCTTTTTTTTTCATCTCAATATTTCTCTCTCACCCATGCATGTCTCCCTTCTTCTTTTTTCTCATCTCAGTTTCCCTCTTTCTCTCACCCACATCTATGTCTCCCTTTTTTCTCTCATCTCAGTTTCCCTCTTTCTCTCACCCACATCTATCTCTCTATTTTTTTCTCATCTAAAATTTACCTCACACCCATGCCTATCTCTCTTTTCTTTTTCTTTTTTTCTTTTTTTTTTTCATCTTAATTTCCCTCTTTATCTCACCCACCTCTATGTCCAATATTTTTTTTTAAATCTCAAATTCTTTCTCTCCCTCTCTCTCCTACCTCTTCTTTTTTTTTTTTTTTCTCTTTTTCTATTTTCATCTTAGTTTTCCTCTTTCTCTCACCCACTTTATCTCCATGTTTTTCTCATCTCAGTTTCTCTCCCTCTCTCTCTCTCTCTCTCTCTCTCTCTCTCTCTCTCTCTCTCTCGCCTATCTCAAAATTCAAATTTATCTACTAGCTACAAAATTTATATCTCAAATTTCCATCTCACTCTCATATCTACTAATTCTAAAATTTCTCTCTCAAATTTCAGTCTCTCTTAATTCATAGTCTCTTTAGAGAGGCTCTTTCTCAGTTTAAAGATTTTCTCTCTAACTTTCAGGTAATCTTTTGATTCTCTTTAAATTTTAATTTGATTTTTCTTTTTTTAATTGTACAGTCTTCAAGTAGTATTGGGGTGTGTGTATGTGTGTGTGTGTTTTTAGAATCAATGATGGTGTATATTGGTGTCATTATGTTGTATATATGATGTTTTTCAACTTTGTACTTATTTTCTTATTCTTTTTTCCAAAATAGGTGGTAAGTCAATGAAATGGTTGTGAAACATGCTTGGATAACACATTCGAGAAGAAAGTTTTCTTTTATGTTGTGTTGATTTTTGCATACTTTTTGAAACTATGTGTGTCGAATGTAAACTCAACAAGTTGTGTATATATTTGTGCTTTTTGACATGTATTGAAATGACATATTTCAAATTTTTTTTTTTAAAATCTTTTATGTGTCTCTTTGATTTGTTAATGTAGTTCCTAGATATGGTTTTTGAATTGCAAAACAAGTTCATGGAAAAATTATTATTTAAAAAATTATTTATTTATTTTTATAATTATTGTTTTTTTTAATAAAAAAGAAATCAACCTATTGCAATGAGATTTTCAAAGTAAATTGTTGCAATATGTGGAATTTATTGCAACGAAAATCTAACGTTGCATAAACCAATTTCCTTGGACTTTATTATAGCGGCTTGCATCGACTTTTTTGTCATTGTAATAACAACTTACAATGACATTAGTTGTTATTGTAATGAATTTTTTTGTTGTATTATTAAGTCTTTTTTCTTGTAGTGATATATATATATATATATATATATTGTTCGCTCTTATGGTTTATTTTGCTATATCTTCGTTAGCTGGCGAGCATTATTAAGAACCAACATGATTTAGACCTATAGCATTACATTGTGGTCATGGGTTATTATCCATATATTCACTAGTTATTAGGATAAGAAGAATACACGTACGTACCACGGGACCCCAAGTTAGAAAAAAAGGATGAAAAACCTATTAGTGTCTTAATTAATTTTTTTTTTTTTTTTTGAGAAAGTTGTGTCTTAATATGATGATAAAAAACCTATGATCAGGAATGGATGCAATGAATTGAAACTCTCTAAAAAAACATGATTTAGACCTATTGTATTATACTGTGGTCATGGGCTATTATCCATATATTCACTAGTTATTAGGATAAGAAGAATATACATATATACCATGGGATCCTAAGTTAGAAAAAAAGGATCATTTTGATCGTAAATAATGCAAGCAGTCAAGCACATTAATTTTTCGTCCTTATCTTTCAAATTTTTCTGAAGTGTCATGATAATGATATATGCTCATCTCTTATTTTTGCTGAAATGATATATGCTCATCACATTGGTGCCAAAGTGGCCCATAATATTCCTATTGTAGCGAATTACGGGCCTTTTTGGTCTTCAAAAATTACTGTCTGTAACATTTGTAGTATGTAGAATTTTTTATTGGGGTAAGAAAAATAATCCCCAAAATAGAAGGTAGGTTCAAGTGCGCGCTATTGCATCATCATCAATTAATAATCATGTCCCACATTTAAAAGGCAACCGTCATTCCAATTAAATTAATTAACGAGGCAAATCAGCTTAATTAATTAGGATTATAATTAAGGAAGATTCTATATAGGGTCTTAATTGAACAATCGTAAACTTGTTCTTTTATTACACAAGCACAATTAATTCTTGTAAAGATAAACGAACAAACTTATAGAAAACCATAATTAATATATATATATATATATATATATATAGAGAGAGAGAGAGAGAGAGAGAGAGTAATCATAATCCTCACAGGACCACATGTTCACCAACAACGGTGGTGTGCCACCCCATCTACCTCAATAATTGGTAAAGAGAAAGTAATATACATATATGAAGATTAAGGAATTTAGTTTACATTTGATTCTAAAAAAAAAAGTTACTTACATTTGAGCTCATCTCTTAGCTCACATGGCAACATGATTGTGGGTGTCATACTGAGGTGAAAAGTGAATTTAATTTCAGCTCAATTAAATAACTGTATCCGGCCTTGTGTTTTAGACTTTTAGTTCACTTTCCTTTTTTTTTCAATTTTAAAAAAATGTTAATAAATGCTCTTAGAACATTGGTTAACAATCTATTTAAAGAAAGTTTTTATGGAGGAAAAAAAGTAATTAATATTTTGACAATTTTTTTATTTTCCATAAAAGTAGTGTCAAATCTTTTCTAAAATTAATTGTTAATCAATACCTTAAGTGCACTCGTTAGCATGACACACTTAATTTATATAGTTTGTTGAAATTTTCAATTGTATTCATTTAATACTAGAAGATTGCTGAAATCATATTATTGAAGTCATCAAACTAACCAATTATTCGTACTATTACTCTGAGTTTTATAATTAAAGAGTGCCATCATCATGTGGGGTTAACATATTAATTACTTTACTTTTCTCGGTAATGGATTTTTTATAGATGACTCGGCTTCTTGGTGACAAAATAATTGTCACTTCTTTTTTGAGATAACAATGGTCACTTCTTAATTAATCATAATAACCAACTATACAGACACATATATTACGCATTGTATTAATCAACCCTCAACTAACTGTGCTTATTTTATATTTCATCAATTACAATAAATATGTCTATTTTTCTATATATATATATAACAAATTATAGTTGATAAAGCACACTCACGTTGAGACGTGAGATCTTTATTAAACTAGAGTATACCTTTAGTCCTCAAAATTTGAGGTTATTTTCATTTTTCCCTTTTTAAAATATTTATTTTAGTCCTTAATGTTTAATTCAGTTTTTATATTGGTCGTTTATATTTGATTTAATTTTCTATTTGGCCTTTAATAAAAATGAATATTTGAAATGTAAAGAGTAAGACAAAAAATTAAATCAAACATCTCAAAATGAAAATCTTAAATTGTAAAAGGAAAATATACGAATAAAACATAAAGGTAAAAATTAAAATTTTGTAATATAATTTCGACCACAGAGAACCACTAAAATAAAAAGCTACTACTGTCACTATTCCCATCATTATATGCCCATTACTATCAGCTCAATCGACGCTACACATGTTTAGACTATATACCATTTCTTTTTTCTTTTTTTTTTCCTTGGTTTTTTCGATATATAGACACCACGTAGCTTGATCAATCCAAGCAATAATTGAAATAATATCTAGTATTCTGGTCCCGATCACAGATGAATAAGATTGAAAAGGGTATATTCATCTTTTGTGCTTATATATTCAAATACATGCATGGAGAGAATGTGTAACATGATATGATTAGTGTGACAGTACTGCTAGAAATTAAAAGAAAGTCCACTGAAACTGGAGGAATCTCTCCATGTCAGCATATCCTCCCCCCGCGATTATATATATATATATTGATGCTAGCTCATAGCACAATATCACAAACAAAACAAGATAATTAATATTCCACTCTATTATATCTACACATTTCATTTGAGTTGTACTGTATATCATATTATCTCTAACATGTCAGTGAAGGTAGCCGCCGAGTACTTGCCAAAACAGGGCTGCAGGGTTGAAACAGCAAAGAAGAAGGTGGTTGTAGTGAGAGAGTATGAAGAGAGACAGAAGTTGGCAGTGGAAGAGCTTGAGAGACAGTGTGAAGTAGGGCAGCAGCAGCAGGGGAAGCCTTCACTTTTCACTGACCTAATGGGCGACCCCTTATGCCGTGCCCGTCACGTCCCACTACACATCATGCTGGTAATTGTTTTTAATATTATTAATTGAATAATTATTCAATTAGTGTTTTAGTATGATTATAAGAAATAATCATTATGGAATGACGTTCTTGGGGACGTGACCAATTTGCCCAATTTATTCAAAATAGTATTGTGTTTGAAACTTACTTTGATGCCTAGTATATGTGAATAAAATCATCATTGTTTTAAACAGAAATTGTGATAGCTAGCTAGGTTTGTGAGTTTTTTTTTTTTTTTTTTTTACTTTTTAAATATGATGTGTTCAGGTTGCAGAATATGGAGAGGGAGAGATTGTGGGGGTAATAAGAGGGTGTGTAAAAACTGTGACGAGGGGGAATTCAATTTATGTAAAGTTGGCTTATATTCTGGGACTACGGGTCTCTCTCACGCACAGGTTCTTCACTCTCTTTCTCTCTTACATCTTTTGCTTTCTTATTAGATTCTAGTCCCATTCCCACCCCCATAATAAAAAGGAAAACAAATAAAAGAAATAAAGAAAGGATTTGATTCGATTATAAAGAGGACGCAATGCTCCTTGTATCATGGAACAAGAAATTTAGAGTCACAATTATTTTTACAAAAAAATTTCGCAATTTCTAAGGTGAAAAATTGTTAATGACAAATAATAAAATTGTCCAAAGTATTATACCTTAATTTGTTGGCACTTGTATTTCCAAAACATCCAAAATTCAAGTTATTCATCTTTATTATAACTACTAAATTATAAGGGGAAAAAAATGACAGAATAAAAACCAAAAAAAATTTGTTACTAAATTATAAGGGGAAAAAAATGACAGAATAAAAACCAAAAAAAATTTGTTAATATTTTTTTAAAGCAAAAGTTTTTTTTTTTTTTGGTCAACAAAGCAAAAATTATTATGCGTAACTTTAGCCATCCAATAAAGAAGTATTAATCAACCAAGAGAGGAAAAAATAAAATAAAGGACAGATGAAAAGGCAGCTGGCTAGCCTTTCACTCATGCGTACTTCAAATTCCCATTCTCTTCTTGTTTGTACTTGTCCTAGAGTGTCTTTTTTTTTTTCTTTTTTCTTTTTATGAAACTTGTACTAGATTGCTTTTTTTTATTTATTATATATAAACTTGTGCTAGATTGCTTGCTTAACCTACAATGGTCCATATGCCCTGGTATATGTATCCTCTCCCTTACAGCCAGTGGGTCTCACTCAGCTATGAGGGAAAGGATAAATACACCCATAATAAGGTTTTTTTTTTTTTTTTTGGTTGTTTTAATAAGGTATATTTTCTCTACATAGAAAGTAAATATGTGTGTTGTTTGGTATTTATCTGAGCAAGGGTCTAGCATTGGACATGTGACAATTATTTGACACATGTTAAAATTTTAACAGATTCAGTTCACACGAGTATTGGATCCATGCTAGTCCCTATCTCATTTTTATTTTTTATTATGATTATTATCTTTTAAGAAAAACAAAAAAAAAAAAAAAAGGCTATATGTTGCACTAGCATTTCTTAATGATGATGCCAAAAATCGTTAGTAAGTCACACAGTCCTCACGTGCTCGAGACAACATTTAGGAAACAAAAACAAAGAAGACCTTGCAGAGAGTACCAGTGTATTATCGGCCAAATACCCTCCGAAGGTCAAGTTAGAAAACTTTCACAACTCTAAAGTGCCAGAGCTGGGGTAAATTATGCATACCTTGGTGTGTGAGGATTTTGGGGTTTTTATAGTAGCATAAAGTTGACATCCGTTCCTTGGCATAGAGGATCTTTCCTTGTAGGGAAGATCTTCATTAATATGCATATTTTGCGAGATCCTTTCCTTGTAGGAATCTCCTTTATTAGGGTTAACCATGAAGTATAAGATGTTTCCTTATATACTCATGCTTGGAGACCAAGTAAGGCCATGTCAGACCCGTCAAAGGTTTACCTATCCCCTTCAGCTTCCTTCCGTCAGCTTCTTATCTCGTCTATGCATTCTGGTCGTCATATTCAGGTGTCGTTGACTTCAAGGTGCAACCATCGGCCTTGAGGTGGAACTGTCATTTTTGTTTATGAATGCACAAGTGAGGCCGACAAGTTCATTAGGACCGTCGGCTTTACGTTATGTAAACGAGTTTATCAAACTTTTAGACTTACCCTTATCACTTAACTAAAATGTTCTTCGACATTTAATTATAGTGATAGATGTCACTAGGTAAAGCATCCCTTGGATATGATACAGGTCACGAATTGTTACTTTTGTAGTCTGCCATGTTATTGTATCTTCTAAAATGTTCCTTACTTTTTCCGAATAAAAGTCACTTTATAAAGTACCTCACAATTATTCGTTTCTTTATGTTTTTTTTCCTGGTGTTAGGTGCTTAATTTGGGTCCTTGGTCGACCAAGAACAATGGTTTAATGGTTTATAACCTATTTTAAAAGTCAAATTCCACTTTAGAAGATTCGAAGAGATAACCATCATATTTCAACCACAAATATTAATTCTGAATTCTTTGAAACTTGGCTTGCAGGAGGCTTGGAATTGGCACAAAACTGGTTCAGAAGTTAGAAGAATGGTGCAAGCAAAAGGGCGCAGAGTATGCATACATGGCCACAGATTGCACCAACGAGGCCTCCATTAATTTATTTACCCAAAAATGTTCATACATGAAATTTCGAACTCCTACCATGTTGGTGCAGCCTGTTCATGCTCATCACAAGCCAATTGGCTCGAGCATTGCAATCGTTAAACTCACCCCACAACTTGCTGAGTCAATTTATCATCGAACCTTTGCCAATTCAGAATTCTTCCCTAAAGATATAGACAATATTTTAAGTAACAAGCTCAATATGGGCACATTCATGGCTCTCCCCAAGAATTCCTTCCTTAAGTGGGATCCAAAAACAGGTATTCTCCCACCAAGCTTCGCAATTCTAAGTGTGTGGAACACTAAGGAAGTGTTCAAGTTACAAGTGATGGGTGTGTCAAAGTTAACGTACTTGTGTTGCATGGGAACTAGGTTGGTGGATGCATGTATGCCATGGCTAAGGTTACCTTCATTTCCTGATGTTTTTAGACAATTTGGGGTTTACACTTTGTATGGTTTGCACATGGAAGGTCAAACAAAACGTATTGCTCGCAGTCTCATGAAGTCTCTATGTGCATTCGCACATAATTTGGCTAGAGATGATGTTGGATGTGGGGCTGTGGTTGCAGAGGTGGGCCAGTGGGACCCGGTTAGGGAGGCCATCCCACATTGGAAGAGATTTTCATGGGCTGAGGATCTGTGGTGCATTAAGAAGCTAGCAGATTCTAGTGAAAAATGTGACACAGCTGATTGGATCAAATCCCAATCCTCTAATTCATCGGTTATTTTTGTTGATCCACGGGATTTTTGACACCTTTTTAGCTTGATTGACTCACTTGTAACTCCTTGTTTGTTTTCTCAATGAAAATAGCGAAAAGACTTACAATTAAATTCCTAGCATCTCTTTACTTCTCTACACATATTTGTCCAATTGTAAGGTGTAATTAACCATCTAATTATGTGTGTGTGTTTTTTCTTACAATAAATGAAGACAAGGGTATTCAAACCCAAGTTCTCTTGTAAAAGGATTCTCTCCATATAAATAATTGGATCATGCTATTGACTATCCCTTAAACCTATCAACATATTAGTTTGACTCTACATTATGAAATATATGGTGTCATATGAAATTTTACATTGCTTGAAAGACTTATTGAAAAAATAAAGGTTGCAAAATAGCTAATAGTCTTTCTCGTCAACCTAATTAAGGGTTTGTTTAGTTGGGGATGGAAAAGTGGGATGACAAAAGATATTATAACTTTTTCTCAAGGTGTTTGGCTGGGGATAAAAAAATATGCTCCATCGTTAATTAAGAAAAAAAAAATGATATGATGAAAAATGTATACTGTAGATTTACTCCTATGCCACTATTAGCAAGAAAAAAAAAATTAAATAAGGGGGAAAAAAACTAAAAGTTAAGGGGGAGAGAAAACCAAAATTTAACATACTTGAAAAAGGGGGAAATAAAAAGCACGATTAAATAGGGGGGGAGGGCAGATGGGTAATTTCCCATCAACCCCACTTTGTCTCCCACTTTTCTCCCATAATTTAAGGAGAAAATTATTTTATCCCAGATGATGGACCCAAGAAGAAAACTCCTGGCCCCTATCTTCCCTTCCTAACCAAGGACCATTTTCTCCCATATTTTCCTCACTTTTCTCTTCAACCAAACTTGTGGGGATAAAAAACACTAAGAAATAAAAATAATCTCAATGTAATTAATTGACACAACCAATTTTTAAGGAACAAGAAGGTAATCCACAATGGGAAAACAAAAACAGATGTAGTTAGAGATCAAGATGAACTATCTAGCTCTAATTGACTGAAAATGGCTTTCACCGAGGTACACAATGATCTCTATAATATTACAATACACTTTCTTTCTCTCTCTATTTTTTTCTTCTCCAAAAAGCAAGATCCTCTTCCCTCGTGTGAAGGTCACCCTTTATATCCCTAGCTCCTCCTTCTCCAGCTATGTATTACCTTGCTGGATGTTAGAGGATACATGTTTGTATTACATAAAAAACATACGCAACGGAAAATTAACAGATCTACTTCATTCGCAATTGATAACATATACTATGTAAATCTAAGAATATAAGAACAAGAGAGTGTACCTTGGTTTAGTGAAATTCAAAACCAAATATTAGAAGTACTTGGGAAACCTTTTAATCTTCACTCCAATTCCACTTGTGCCCAAGAAGTGTGGTCTCTCAATTAGTTTATATGTATGTGTTTAAGGGAGAATAATAGAAAGTGTCTTACACTCACATACAAACCATTTCATTCTCTTTCAAAATTTTGTATGTTTCTCTCCTTATAACTGATTATCTAATTGGGCTAGCCTTTTAGACCATTCCAATTGGGATTTAGTATGTGGCTTGGAGTGAGACCAAAAGGGAACAAATAAGACACTAGCTCCAATAGGCCTTGGGCTTTTCTGCCAACTCTTGACAAGTCCAAAGTTACCATTAATTATATTTAATACCATTATATAAATATAATTGCACTCTAGGCTTTATTAATAAATTATATCTCAAGACTTTATTGTACATGCAACCCCTTCATAAAATATTTGTAGTAATATAAAGTTATGAATGTAGACTGTCACTTTGAAGATTACTACATCTTAATCCTTGAGTACCCGGTTTAATCCTTTAAGTTATTCATCATATATTTATGAAATCCAATTTCATAAATATATACTCTAGTTAGGCCTAACATTTTGAATAATTAAACCCATTAAACTTATCTCAAAGGAATATTTTATATCTCCGTTAAAAGATTAGGAATTTTATCTTGAGAATATATGTTCCATCAATACTAAATGTGGCTGTCCAACATACTGAGGTTTTGATCATGATTTTAGATCTCATTCCTGATATATCAAAACAACCTACACTTCATGATCAAGTCCATTATTTTCTCAGGATTAAGAGTTCATGTAAGTAGAAGTTGAGAGATTTATTATTCATTTGACAGTCGTTAGAAGAATAATAAATCTCACAGCAGTCCAGTTCAATATGTCTTAACTCTTAAAACATATCAACATACCAACTAGAAGTCTCCACTTCCATGATCAAGACAAATCATCTTAGTTGATATGTTATAGTCTTCGTAGATGAAATACCCAATTTTATCAACTACTACGAACTAAAATTCTGAGTTTACAAAGAACTTGTGATTTATATCTTTTGTGACTAAATCACATAAATCACATTCTATGCATCTCGTGGACTAAATGATAATGTCCAAATATTCATGTTACCATTACTTTAGATAATAATAAAACAACTTTATTAATTACAACATTAAGTCATACATAGCATCATACAATAGGATTTAAGGGCACTAATCCTAACAATATCCCACTTGCCCTAAAGACTATTGTGCACTAATCTAACTCCCATTCCCTCCAAATATGACTTAAAAGTCCTTTGGGGCAAGGCTTTGGTAAAGGGATCTGCTAGATTGTTTGCACTGTCAATCTTTGCTACTACTACCTCTCCTCGAGCAACAATGTCTTGAATGATGTGGTACTTTCTTTCAATGTGCTTTCCTTTCTTGTGATTCTTTGGATCTTTGAATTGTGCAACCGCTCCACTATTGTTGCAAAACAATGTGATAAGAACTTGCTCCATTCTCACAACACCAAGATCAGAAAGGAATTACTTAAGCCAAACAGCTTCCTTTGTTGCTTCACAAGCGGCAACATATTCAGCTTCCGTGGTCGAGTTAGCAATACCAGATTGCTTAACACTCCTCCAACTTATGGCTCCACCTCCCAAGGTGAATACACAACCTGAAGTGGACTTTTTGAAATCAAGATTTGATTGAAAATCTGAATCAGTATAGCCAATAGGTATCAAATCCTCACACTGGTAAACAAGCATATAATTTCTTATTCTCCGTAAATACTTGAGAATATGTTTTATAGCTTGCAAATGTTTTGGTCCTGGATTTGATTGATATCGGCTAACCATGCCAACTGAATAACAAATATCTATTCTAGTACAAAGCATGGCATACATGAGACTTCCCACTGCAGAAGCATAAGGAACTTGTCTCATCATATTTTCTTCCTCATGAGTCTTAGGCCTTTGGTCATCAAACAGAGGAACTCCATGTCTGAAATGAAGCAATCATTTCTTGGAGTTTTGCATGCTAAACTGTACTAGAACCTTATCTATATATCCAGCTTGTGACAAACCTAACATTCTATTCTTGCGATCTCGCCAAAGTTTGATCCCTAAAATAAAGTTAGCTTCACCCAAGTCCTTCATATCAAATTGGCTTGACAACTAAACCTTTACTAATGACATTACCCCTACATCATTTCCAATGAGTAGAATATCATCAACATAAAGCACTAGGAACATTACTACTTTATCTTGATGTCTTTTGTACACACATGGTTCATGAAGATTTTGTTCAATACCAAATGACTTGATTGCTTGATCAAATCTGATGTTCCCTAATCTAGATGATTGCTTAAGTCCATAAATGGATCTTTTCAACTTACATACCATATGCTCTTGGTTCTTTGCTATGAAACCTTCCGGTTGCATCATATAGATTTCTTCTTCAAGATTTCCATTTAGAAATGCAGTTTTGACATCCATTTGCCAAATCTCATAATCATGATGAGCAATAATGGATAAGAGAATTCTGATAGATTTAAGTATTGCTACTGGTGAAAAGGTTTCTTCATAATTAATACCTTCTTTTTGTGTATACCCTTTTGCCACTAGCATTACTTTAAAGGTTTCAACATTTCCATCTATCCCTCTCTTCCTCTTGTAAACCCATTTGCAACCAACATGTTTAATGTTGTTAGGCGCCTTTACAAGATCCCAAACTTGATTGGAATATATAGAATCTAATTCAGATTTCATAGCATTAACCCAATGATGTGCATCTATATCATTCATCGCTTCTTCATAAGTGTAAGGATCAGATTCAGCCTCTTCTGAGATAGCTTCATAAGTTTCTCCCAGACTTATAAATCTTATAGGTGGCCAAACAATCCTCCCACTACGACGAGGCACCTGTGTACTTAACATCTGATGAGTAGAATCTTGCAGTGTATCTAATACAACCACATCATCCCTAGTTTCTTCCATTGGTTGTTCAATTACAAGTTCATCTAATTCAGCCAAGACAACTTTACTTCTAGGATTAAAATTAGTCACATATTCATCTTCCCAAAATTTGGAATTAGTACTAACAAACACTTTGTTATCTTTATGATTATAGAATAAATAACCCTTAGTTTCCTTTGAATGCCCTAAAAACATGCATACTTCCGTTTTTGCTTCCAATTTATTAGACTTCCCTTTCAACACATGCGTTGGACATCCCCAAATGTGGAGATATTTCATAATAGGTTTGCGCCCACTCTACAATTCCTTAGGTGTGTTGGGAACAAATTTTGATGGAACTAAATTTAAAATATGCATTACGGTTTTTAGTGCATATCCCCAAAAAGAAATTGGTAAAGTTGAATAACTCATTATGGACCTAACAATTTCTAAAAGAGTCCTATTCCTTCTCCCTACTATGCCATTTTGTTGGGGAGTTCTAGGTGCAGTCAATTGGGATACAATCCCCAAGAAGGTATTCGCCACCACGATCAGATCGAATGGCCTTTATGTGTTTACCTAATTGATTCTCAACTTCAGCTCTAAACTCTTTGAACTTTTCAAAGGCTTCGGACTTCCATCTCATTAGGTACACATAACCATATCTTGAGTAATCATCGGTAGAAGTGATGAAGTACTCATAACCTCCTTTTGCTTAGGTTGACATAGGACCACATACATCCGTACGAACTAATTCAAGCAACTCTTGAGCTCTTCTACCTTTTGCATTAAAAGGTTGTTTGGTCATTTTGCCTTCCAAACAAGATTCACAAACTAGAAATCCATCAAAGTCCAATGGCTCTAAGAGACCATCTTTGATCAATCTTTGAATTTTGTTTGAGTTAATATGACCCAAACACAAGTGCCAAAGATATGCATCATTAGTAGAATGAAACTTTCTCTTCAATGATTTTACATGAGAGTTATCATCTAATTCAAAATTGTATAATTCATGCTTATCAAGAGTTAAAATATAAAGACCATCAACAATATTGCCAGAACAAATAAACACTTCTTTATTACGACATTGTCTTTCAAGATAACACAATATCCGTGCTTACCTAAATAAGTTGCAGAAATTAAATTCCTACGAACATTAGGTACATATAGACAGTCTTCCAATATTAAAACCCTAGAATCAAAGCATAAATTAAACACTCCAACAGCTACAATTGGATCCAGTCAGTTTGTTTTGATTAAGAATAGCAACAAGTGGGCTAAATGATGCCATGATTAAATCTGAAAACAATAAACATGAATATAATAAGTATACTGGACATTATCAATTTAGCATATAAGCATATAATAAAACCGTAATATAATATATGCAACGACAACCCAATCCATGTCTATAATTCCTTAGTAGAAAGTATATTATAAACACCATAATTGATTGAGAACTACTCTCATTATTAGTGCTATCATGATAACTCTTATCAAACACTAATAATATGTTGTATTACCTTTAGCCTCTAAGTAATAATGACATAGCTCCTTTGGGAGGTTAACATCACACTTAGTCTAGTGTATACCATTATCTAGAATCATGTGTAGCCACATTTCATCTCCCTTATAGTGTTTAAACTTGTAGTACCATGAAACAAAACACTCTCCTTTGGGATCGTGAGGCATATACGCCAAGATGAGGTGCTTGTTCACACTACTTTAAATGGGTAAGTTCAATATTGTAGTACTATGAAGTAAACACCCTCCTTTAGGATTGCGAGGCATATACGCCAATACGAGGTGCTTACCCACACTACTATGAACCGATAATGGAGGTCATGAGATCCAACCCTTGTATCTCTCTCCCACTAGATGTTTTAAATAAAGGTTTTTAATTAGAAATCATGTGTAATCTCATCACATACAGCCTTGCACTTTATTCATGTGAAAACACTTAGAAAAATTCAAAATTCACAGTTTTCGATCGATTGAATGTGTATCTCGATCAGTCGAAAAAATAAAAAAAAATTCACACTTAATAATCTGCCTAGCTCGATTGGTACTCGATCGATCAAAAAAGAACATTCAATCGATCGACTAGCAATCGTGTATCAATCGAATCAAACAGATTAGTCACTGTTTCACTCGATCGATCGAAAGTGATTTTCGATTGATCAAAACTCGTGAAACTCAAATTTTCCAGAATTTTTTTGAAGCAGTTTTCAACGGTTTTTCATGAAAAAATAACTATCATATAAACATAACAAATAGAATTTGATATCAAAACTAAATTCTATTGACGCTATAGCCTTAAAGTTCAATTTAACATACTTAACATCAAACTTAAACAACATCATAACATCAACATCAGTTTTCATCAAACAATAATTTCAACAACCATGCAGAAAATTAATAGCATAATATTCTAACAACATGAAACTATTATCTCTAATTCCAAAACTCACAAAACATGTTATACAAATTCGAAATTGAAAACCTGACTCTGATACCAATTGTTGGAAAAATACATGTTTGTATCGCATACAAAACATAAGCAGTGGAAAATTAACAGATCTACTTCATAAATATATACTTTAGTAACTCCTTACTAAAGTGGTTAGACCTAACACTCTGAATAACCAAACCAATTAAACTTATCTCAAGGGAATATTTTATATCTCCCTTAAGAGATTTTGAATTCCATCTTGAGAATATATATTCTATCAACACTAAATGTAGCTATCTAACATACTGAGGTTTTGATCGTGACTTTAGATCTCACTCCTGATATGTCAAAGCAACCTACACTTCATGATCAGGTCCATTATTCTCTCAGGATTAAGAGTTCATGTAAATAGAAGTCGTGAGATTTATTATTCATTTGACAGTCGTTAGGAGAATAATAAATCTCACAGCAGTCCAGTTAAATATGTCTTAACTCTTAAAACATATCAACATACCAACTAGAAGTCTCTATTTCCATGATCAAGACAAATCATCTTACTTTACATCGTGATGAAGTAAAAAAATAAAAATAAAATGAATACGTGGGGTGAGTTTTGTAGGTTGGAGGAGTTTTAAAACTAACAAAATAGTGATCCTATTTTGTTGGGAGTTAGTGAGTAGAAGTAGGAATTTAAATCAACATAAAAGTAGGAGTTTATTAGAAATAGGAAGGCATTTCAACGTAGAAGTAGGAATTTATTATTTTTGTCAATTAACTATTTTAACCCCATTTTTAAGTTTTAGGTAGGGGTATTTTTTACAGTAAAAAAATCAATAACTAACTTTCTTTTGCCAATTTACTATTTTAACCCCATTTTTAAGTTGTTGGTTAATTAATTTAGGGGTATTTTTGACAGAAAAAAAAAAGTAATAACTAACTTTCTGAATCCTCTTAATATATACAGATTTTTTATAGTAAAAAAATCAATAACTAACTTTCTTTTGTCAATTTACTATTTTAACTCCATTTTTAAGTTGTTGGTTAATTAATTTAGGGGTATTTTAAGTTGAAGGTTGTTGGCTGCAAAGTTCTTTAGTTCATCCCAACGATGAAGATCAAGAAGATGCTTGGTCACAAAACCCAAAGTTGCACATACACAACAACTTTTTCAAGAATGATGAACTAGGGCAAAACTTTGTCTCCGGTCACAATTTGCTTAAACAAACTTTGCTCAATGCTTGTGCAACTTGTGAACTCTTTGACGGCCCTTAAAAAAATCATTTTATATGTCTAGGGTTAGGAGAAAAGAAAGCCCAAACACATAAACACGGATCCCAAGAAAATTATATCTAAAATTTGAAATTCTTAAACCTCGACAGATAGGAGCTGTCGAGCAGCTGTCGAGAACACGGGGTTGGAATAGCTTTTTTAAGCTCGATAGATGTAGCTGTCGAGCCAGCTGTCGAGCTTTAATGAATTTGAACTTCTCAGCTTGTTTCTTGGACAGACTTGATAACTTCAACACTTGATCTTGAAACATAGTTTCTTGAAGCATTAAATACATCCTAGATCTACCCAATTATAAGTAAAGTGGATTTTGTCAAAGGATTAGCTAACTATATAAAATAATGACATATGTTCTTAACACGTGAACCACATATGTCCTAACAATGTTTTTGGCCTATCAAGTGTTATCAGAGCAGGCACACTCTGATTAGGGTTAATCTTTGTTGTATTGATCCATTGACCCCTATTGTCATGGCTGTAACTGGCTTGAAGAGATCTTTGTTTTCAAATACATCTTGGTTTTCTAATCTCTATTTGCTTGAGTGTGTTAGAAAATACAAGTCTAAAAGTTATTTAAATTCTTTTATGATGACTATTGGAAAAGATCTCAGTTTGACTAAGAAGAAACTAGACTGTCTCAAAATGAAAATGTGCAAAGGAGTTCGTCTGAGAAGAGTAAAGATTAAAGACTTAGATTTTAAAAGGCAGATGAGAGAAAGCACCTTTCCCACTGATCTGTCATCTAAACACGAAGTGTGTTTTATGATGAAGTCTGCATTTAAAGTTATGGACACGTGTTTGTGGTACCTTAATAGCGGTTGCTCAAGACACATGACTGGAGACCGATCTCTCTTCAAAGTTTTTGAGTCTAAGAAAGGTGGCAATGTCACTTTTGGTGATGGGAGCAAATCACAAATTAAAGGGAAAGGAATCATCTCTCTACCTGGACTGTTGGACATTGCAAATGTTCTATATGTAGAAGGTCTGAGGGTGAACCTGTTGAGCATAAGTCAGATATGTGATCAAGACTTCATGGTACTATTCTCAAAAGGAAAGTGTATAGTCATGGATGAGTCTGGAAAGAAACTCATAAGTGGTGTGTTTGCACTCTAGACAACTGTTATGGATTGATTCCTGGTGCTAATATTGTGTGCAATAGCATTCGTTTGCCAAATCAAGATCTATGGCATCAACGGATGGGACATGCTAGTTACAAACATCTTTTTATTGTATCTAAGCATGAATCAGTCTTGGGGATACCAAAGCTTAGTAGAATGAGTAATGTGGTGTGTGGACCATGTCAGCTTGGGAAACAGACAAAAGCTAAGCATCCGGGCACTCAGACATCAGCTACATCTATGCCATTGGAGCTCCTACATCTGGATCTTATGGGTCCAACTAGAACCGAGTCTCTTGGTGGTAAGAGATACATTATGGTTGTGGTAGACGACTTCACTAGGTACACTTGGGTCATTCTCCTACGATCCAAGTCTGATGCTCCTGAGCACATTGAAACTTTGTGCACAAGACTGTAGAACGAAAAGAGCTTGAAGATTGATTGAATTCAAAGTGACCATGGTAAAGAATTTGAGAACTCATATATGGAGTCCTTTTGCACAAGATCAAGTATATCTCAAGAATTCTCTGCTCCTATTACTTCTCAGTAGAATGGTGTAGTAGAAAGAAAGAACAGGGTTATTCAGGAGATGGCCAGAGCCATGTTGCATAACAGAGATGTGGCTAGAAACTTGTGGAGAGAAGCCGTTAACACTGCATGTCATACGGTTAAAAGGGTGTACTTCAGACCCGGTACCAAGAAAACTCTATATGAGTTATGGAAAGGAAGGAAGCCGAATGTGAAGTGTTTTAGAATCTTTGGTAGTACTTGTTTCATCCTCAAGGATAGAGAGAATGTGGGAAAGTTTGACTCTCAGAGGGATGAAGGTATATTTCTAGGCTACTCCTCCACAAACAAGGCTTATCAGGTATACAACAAAAGAACTATGAAGGTAATGGAGACAGTGAATGTTGTTATTGATGAGTCTTCAGATTCCAGTTCTGAGAAAAGTATTGAGGAATTTCCCAAAGAAATTCTTCCTCTTGAGCCTAAGGAAGTTCAAGAAATTGTTGAACAAGAACCTACATCTCCAAGTACTCCTAGTACTCCCAGTCTTGGGGAAGATTCTGCTGATATACCCACTCCCTCCAGGATTAAATTAAATCATCATCCAGAAGTTATTGTTGGAAACATGAATGAACTCACTTTAAGGAAACGTATAGTTGATAAATGCGTTGCTAACTTTGTGTCTTATTCTTGTTATTTGTCACAGGTTGAACCCACGAAAGTTGAGGAAGCCCTTCAAGATGAAAGTTGGGTTGAAGCAATGCATGATGAACTGCTTCAGTTTCAGAGAAATGATGTCTGGACTCTAGTACCTAGACTGGAGGGTGAGTACATCATCGACACAAAGTGGATATTCCGCAATAAGACTAATGAGGAGGGCAATGTGATCAGCAACAAGGCTCAGCTTGTAGCTCAAGGATACTCACAAATGGAAGGAGTAGACTATGATGAAACATTTTCCTTAGTTGCCCGTATGGAGTCCATCAGAATTCTCCTTGCCCTAGCATGTCATTTGAAGTTCAAACTTTATCAGATGGATGTAAAGACTACTTTCTTGAATGGGATACTTAGGGTACGTTTGGTACGCTGAATAAGAATTACGATAGGAATTGTAATCTTTATTATTAGGAATAAAATGTGTTGTAATGTAATAACTAAACCTATTCATTAGTTTGGTTGTGAGTTATAACATTAGAATGAAACTTAACATTTATTTTAGGAAATTTCTTACTCATACAATTATATTTCCTTAAAAATTGTTATTTTTAAATTTAAGAGAGATATGTGTTATTTTTTATAATTTTTTATTTTTATAATTGTTAGATGTATATGGAAAGTTTGTTTACTTGGAAATATATTAAGTTTTGAAATTATTGCACTTACTAAGGAATAACTAATACAACCTTTTAAAGAGGAATAGTTATTCCTCATTTTGAAGAATAGCTATTCATAAGGAATGATTATTCCTTGTAATAAAAACATAACCAAACTAAAGAATAACTAAACCATATGAATAACTATTACATTACAGCGACTATTACAGTCTACCAAACATGCCCTTAAAGAAGATGTCTATGTGACTCAACCAAAAGGATTCATTGATCCACACTTTTCAGATCATGTGTTGTATCTTAAGAAGGCACTTTCTAGCTTAAAGCAAGCCCCTAGAGCTTGGTATGATCGGCTCACACAATACTTAGTGTCACATGGGTTCACAAGAGGAAAAGCTAATCTGACTCTCTTCATCAAAAAGGAAGATGGTGAGTTAATAGTTGCTCAAGTCTATGTTGATGATATCATCTTTGGGTCGACTAATGATGAACTTGCTCATGGCTTCTCAAAACTCATGCAAGCCGAGTTTGAGATGAGCATGATTGGAGAGCGGACTCACTTCCTTGGATTGCAGATTCGTCAACAAGATTCAAATATATTTCTATCTCAATCTAAATATGCTAAGAATCTTGTGAAAAAGTTTGGTTTGAAATCTGCTAGTTCTGTTAGAATCCCTATGAGCCCAAATGTTAAACTCGCTGTGGACTTGCTAAGCAAAAGTGTAGATTCATCTCTATATAGAAGCATGATAGGTAGTCTTCTTTATCTTACTACTAGTAGACCTGACATTAGTTACAGTGTTGGAGTGTGTGCTAGATATCAAGCTAATCCCAAAGAATCTCATATGACTACTTTAAAAAGAATTATAAAGTATGTCAAAACCACTGTTGAGTTCGGTGTGTGGTACATCAAGGACACAAATGATGTCTTAGCTGGGTATTCTGATGCGGATTAGGCTGAGAATGCTGATGATAGAAAGAGCACTTCGGGGGTTGTTTTTATATGGGTAACAATCTTGTCTCTTGGATGAGCAAAAATCAGAACTCCATCTCTTTATCCATTGCAGAAGCTAAGTACATCGCCGCTGGTAGCTGTTGCACCCAACTCCTATGGATGCAAAAACTCCTCCATGATTATGGTATTTGTCAAGAGCATCTCACCATCTATTGTGACAATACCAGTGCCATCAACATCTCTAAGAATCCGATTCAACATTCTCGAACCAAACACATAGAGATTCGACATCACTTCATTAGGGAGCTTGTCGAATATGGTATTCTCACTCTTGAGTTTATTCACACCGATGATCAGAAGGCTAACTTGTTTACCAAACCTCTTGATAGTAAACGTTTTGAATTCATTCGTCAAAAAATTGGTGTTATCTCCATGGGTTGATCTCTTTCTCTCCTCCTTCTTCCTCATGCATTTGCATCTAGTTTTATGCTTTGCTTTGTTTAACATGTTTTTGTTTGTTTGTCTTCAGTTTTTTTTATTTTGTTTTTGATATAAAAATAAATAAAAAATCAAAAAAATCAAAAAAATACAAAAACAGTGTGTTTTGTGTACATTGGTACTTGTATACCTTGGATGGCCATTGAAACAAAGTTTTCTAAACTTTGTATATTTTGTAGCTTAGATGAGCATCTCTATGCACAACTAAGCAAGTGAGCTTTGTGGCTCTTGTTTGTGATGAGCAAGATTAATTTATCTCTTGTACTTAACACTCGTATCACTCTTTTTGATGGGAAGAACTAGAAAATCCTAAGAGAAAGGCATAAATAACCATCTCACCACTGCTGCCGCCAATCATGAAATGACATCTGCATGCTTCGGCATAGCGAAAGTGCAATGTCAATGACATTTGTATGCTTCGACATAGCAAAATTGGAATGTCAAATGCTTAACATCATTGGGTATTTCTTTTCTTTCTCTTATATGCCCATGCATGGTTTGCTTAAAAGAAAAATATGCAAAGAAAAAATAAAAAGCAAAAAGATCAAAATGCTTTTAAATATGATTGCAAGCATGTATTCTAGGAGATGTGGGAGTTATAGGATGTACCTTGAAGGTGATAGTCCCCATCAAACAGTTATGATTGTGTGTGAGTTAAAGTGATTTTCTCATATCTCAAATCGTCATAACATGTATACACTTATGCAATATTGCGATGTTTTTCACGCACAACATGCAATATTCTTTGCTACTCTTGATACATGTACAGGTACAATGTGATTTGGCCATCACAAGGTTTACATGTGTTAATGTATGCTCACTAAACTGTCTTGACTTATTTTTTTTAAATATAAAATTAGTTAGACTTGTTTAGTGTATGTGTGTGTGTGTGTTTTTGGGATCTATTTGCTTAAAATTGTTGTTGAGAGATGATTTTAAGAGCTTAAAATGTTGATTGGATCATTGGTTGAGTTGCATGCTTGATTGCATTCATATTTGTGTTTTCTCTTCTTGAAAAACTATTTTTAAGCAATCTTGACAGCTTCTCGACACCTCCTCGACACCTCGCTATCTATCGAGCTTTTCAACTTCCTCTTATCGCAATCTCGATAGCTTCTCGACAGCTAGGTGGATCGATCGAGAAAACTTCTGCCTCCTCGATAGCTTCTCGACAGTTGGTGGATCGATCGAGCTTCTTTTTAGCCTTTTGTTGTTTTGTCCCTTGACAGATCCTCGACAGCTTCATTTGTTGATGCCTTTTTGCTCGACACCTAGCTTGACACCTCTATCTGTCGAGATTTACTAACCTTCTATATAAAGGTTCAGAGCGATCCGTTTCTCACTTTTCTCAATCTCTCTCTCGACAGACTCGTCTTTTCACCTCCCAAACCTCTCTCACTCACTCCAAACTTCTTCCTCAAGGTTTCTTCAAGGTTTTTCCAAGTTTTTATTCACTTGGTGAGTCTCTAATCTCTCATTTTCACGCATTTCATGTTTTGAAACCTAGGTTTTGGGGTTTTTTAGAAATTTTAGGGTTTTTCAAAATTAATGAGTTTTTGTTGAAATTTTGGGATGGGTTTTTGCTTAAATGAGTTTAAAATCTCATGCATTGCATCACATAAGCATTATAACAGTATTATCATGCATTTAGATGTGTGCAAATTGATTGTGTACTAGTAGGATTGGATTGGGCTGAGCCCATGATGCTTTTTTTATTGCATGTCACGTGTTCATGCATTTCCCATGCATACGTACTCTCTTTTCAATATACTTGTTATATTTGAACTGTGTTGGGAATTTTCTGATTGTCTCTCTCTTTTCCATTTACGTTAGTCGTGTCTATGGCACCCAAACGTAAGTCTGCTCTGTCTCGGAACCCTCTTCATTCCAGGGCATCCACTTCCTCTGATCCTTCCATCACATATTCAGTTTCATGATGAGGATGCCCGTAAGGCCTTCTCGGAGAACTTTTCTCGACGAGGCATTCATTCTGAACGCCAAGTCATTTCGGCGGACTTCGCCGACACTGACCTACCCACTATCATTCACAGTCAGAGTTGGGAGTCACTGTATGATGTCCCAGTCACTTGTCCATCCATGCTGATCCAAGAGTTTTACTCCAACATGCATGGATTTGATTTTTCAATACCTCTCTTTCATACTCGCATTCGAGGTATGCGCATTGCTGTCACACCACAGCTTGTTGCGGATGTGCTCCGTGTCCCTAGGGTAGAGTTTCCTGACTACCTTGGTTGTGAGCGTTTGAGGACTGTGTCCAAAGATGAGCTCAAATCTGCTTTTTGTGAGCACCCTTCTAATAGGGGTGAGCATCAGTTCACTTATTGTTTGGACTTTGCAAAAGGCCCTCAATTTTTTAACATGGTTATGACTTTTGTTCTTCACCCTCTTTCTCACTATAACTCTATCACAGAGCCTCGTGCTCGATTTTTGTTGTCCCTTCTTGAGCATCTTACCATAGATTTTCCTTCTCACTTTATTCTTTCTATCTCAGATGTCTACAGGGATACGTTGTCCCGTGATAAGCTCATCTTTCCTTCCGCTATCATGAGGATCTTACGCCATTTTTCTGTTCCCTTTCCAGCTTCTGACCACTTTACCCACATTTGTGCCATAGATGCCGCTACTGTTAAACGTAGCAAGGCGCAATTTAGGTCGAGGCAGTTTGGGTTAATAGCTCCTCCCTCCCATTCGATTCCATCCTGATCTGCTCCATCCACATCTGCTCCCTCCTCTTCTATGAGCGATGTGACTCTAGGAGACATCATGATGCAGCTTCAGCGCATGGATGCTCGCCTTAATACACTCTCCACTGAGCTGTATCAAGTGAACGTTTATGTTGGCCGTATTGCTTGATGGCAGGCGGTCATGGGTGGCTTCGTTTATTCCCCTCCACGTACTCCAGAGGCTTCTGATGCTGAGGATGATGATGATGATGCTACTACTTCTGAGGATGATGGTGATAGAGATGCTAGCTCTTCTGGTGCAGATGAGATGTCTACTTGACACTCTTACCTTTGCCACTCATGACAAAAAGGGGGAGTAGTTTTGTATATGAGAGTAGTCATACTTAGGGGGAGAGTTAGTATAGGACCATTTTGATAGGGGGAATGTTGATATTTTGTAGGATGTAGTGAGGATTACTTGTATCTTTTTCTTTTCTCTACTTTAGATACATTTATTCTAGTACCTTAGGTCTTGTGATCATTATTGACATACATTGTACTTATTTTCTTTATATGTTGATGTATGATTCTTTCACCTACCCTTACATATGTGATTCACTTGTTAGGAACATATGTCACTATTTTATGTAATTGGCTAATCCTTTGACAAAATGCACTTTACTTGTGTTTGGGTAGATCTAGGATGTGTTTAATACTTCAAGAAACTTTGTTTCAAGATCAAGTGTTGAAGCCATGCAAGTCTGTCCAAGTTTCGAGTCAAGAAAGTGTCTGTCATTAAATCTCGACAGCTAGCCATCTATTGAGGTTCAAAGAGCTGACCAGCCCCGTGGCTCGACAGCTAGGCATCTATCAAGGTTTAAGAAAAACTGCTTTTTAGTTCTGTTTTAACTCTAATCCGTGATTATGTTTTCGGGCTTTCTTTTCTCATAACCCTAGACATATAAAAGGATTATTTTAAGGGCCGTCAAAGAGGACACAAGTTGCACAAGTGTTGAGCAAAGTTTGTTCAAGAAAATTGTGACCGTAGACAGAGTTTTGCCCTAGTTCATCATTCTTGTGAAGAAGTTGCTGTGTTTATACACTGTAGGGTTTTGTGACCAAGCATCTTCTTGATCTTCATCGTCTGGATGAACTGAAGAACTTTGCAGCTAACAACCTTCTCTAGTTGGTGATTGAAGTCACGTATTGGGATCCACACAGTTGGTTAGTCACGTACTGCGAGCCGTGCATTACAAGGAGAGATTGTCACTATAGAACAAGTCCAATTAGGTATTGGGATAAGGGTTCAACTGTAGGTAGGTATAAGGTACTGGGATTGCTTTACTTGTAACCGCTTGTTGTGATAATAGTGGATTCGCAGGAGTGGTGACCTTAAAATCACCCGGTGGGGGGTTTTTGCCGTGTTGGTTTTCCTCATTCATAAACAAATCACCATGTCAATTTATTTTCCACTGCATACTTAGTTTAATTGGTGATTTATTTGTGCTACCACTCGTTTGCATGTTAATTTGATTAATTAATTAAACTTGACTAGTTAATCAATTAATTCATCACAAGGGGTTAATATGTTTTTGGCCTATCAAAGTAAACCGATAGCCGCGCTCCAGGCTCACATTCTATAGTGGGTAAACTAGTGACCACGTCCTTGGCTTACATTCTACTGTGAGTAAACCAACAGCTGCGCTTTGGGCTAACATTCTACAGCGAGTAAACTAGCGACTGCGTCCTGGGCTCACATTCCATGGTAGGTAAACTGGTAGCCACGTTCCAGGCTCATTCTACAGTGGGTAAACTAGCAACCATATCCTAAGCTCACATTCTACAGTGAGTAAACCAGCGACCGCGTCCTAGGCTCGCATTCTACAGTAGGTAAATCGCAACCGCATTCCGGGCTCACATTCTATAGTGGGTAAACTGGCGACCGTGCCCCAGACTTACAGTCACTAAAAATTTTTCAAGTTCTTGATCTACAGTAGGTAAGCCAGTGATCGCATCTTGGGATCACATTCTACAGTGGGTAAACAGGCAGCTGCGTTTCGGGCTCACATTCTATAGTGGGTAAATTGGCGGCCGCGCCCCAGGCTCACATTCACTCAAAAGTCAACTTCCAGATCTACAGTGGGTAAACTAGCAACCACACCCTAGGCTCACATTCCATCTTCAGGTTAAGAAAGTGGCAGCGTTGTATGCCTCGCCATCACACAGTTATCAAGTCATCAAAAATTTCCAAATTACATCCTACAGTGGGTAAACTAGCAATCGCGTCCTAGGCTCACATTTCCACTATTCCCAACTACCAAGTAAGTCCCCTTACCCATATCCTGCATTTTATTGTTAGCATTTAAATTCCCACTTATTCACTCACTCATATAACAAAATAATAATAATAATAATAAAATATGTGCATTTTCCTAAGATACATAGCATAAATTATGGCAAAAAATACATGCTTATGAGAATTCCAAAAAATAAAATAAGCACAAACATGCATCTTTAGTAGTATTTCTACTAACATCTTGCAGAAAAAGAAGAGAAGAAGGAAAAAAATAGACACTGACCTCAAGTGCAAAAAAGATTGAAACAGCAAACTGAAGCTAAAAAGACGGACCCACTAAGCTCGAGATCACTCCAGAGAATTTTTAGAAGTGGGAAGTCAAGAGAAAGTGAGAAATGAAGTCCCAAATGAGCAAGAGAGGGCCTTTTAAAGGCCTTTGGGTGGCCAGGCTGCCCGGCGCACCTCGTTGGGCCGCCAGGTCAGCCTGGCGCACCTTGAGGGGCTACTAGGCAATGTTGACCAAGTCAACATTCACCCAGTCAAACCCAAAAAAAAAAAAAAAAAAAAACCTTTTCCTCTCCTAGAGTTCAGAGACATGTCTGGGAAATATTTCAGAAGCAAATGTAGCAGATCGGTCCAGTCAGGTAAAATCCAGTCTCAATCCGTGAATAGTCTCTGCACGCAAATTTGGGGGCAACAAAATTCGAAATTACGCTATTTATCTGACACCTCTCAATGCACTCGAGATTAGATAAAGAAGAGGTAGCTGTTGATACCGTATTTTGTTCACCCTTAATTTGCGTGCCCGAAAAATCCAAAAATATTATTTTCTCTCCATGGGGCCGCGAGAACATCTAAAATGACGTGGCGCAATCCGTTCGGACACCAGAGCAACCAAAGTGCCTTTTCAGCTAGAATGACCAAAATGCCCCTAGTCAAACCTAGGTTTGATCGAAGGTTGAATGAGGTCAAAACTCTCATAAAACAACACTTTTCATAGTTTTACACCAAACCCAAGCTTCTCGGAGATTTTTGTCCACTTTAAATAAGTTTGACCAAGTTTGACCCGAAGTTGATCCTAGGTGGGCCTAAAAGCCCTAATTTTGATTCGACAATCAAAACGGGTTGAAACCAATGCCATTGCAAATATTATTAAATTATAATTCCAATGACTATTCGTAGGTCAAAATCGGAGTTAAAACGGTTGAGATATCATGAGAACCGAGATAACGCACTAATCAATGCACCGCTAACTTCCGAGAACCATAACTTTCGATCCGACCATTGGATTTTCAAGATCCATACCTTTTCAGAAACAAGCAGTCAAAATCTTTCTGGGGATGTCAAGATCAACCTAATCCATGGCCATTTGGAGGGGACGGCCCTTGAAGGGCTGCCGCCTCGAAAAGCGTACCGGGGCTTTAAAAAGCCCCAGGCACCGTTCAAACCAAAAAAAAAAAGGGAGGGCTCCCTGGTTCTTGTGCTATACCTAGACGCTTTATACTCTTTTTTCTTCACTTTAAAACATAAAAAACACATCAAAGCTTCTTGATTCTTCTCTCTTCACCAAAAACGCAAGGTATTGTTCTTATACCCAATCTTCTTCTCCTTGGTTCTACATTTTGGATTTGGGGTTTAGGGGTGTGGATGTAGCTTTCTTGCTACTATCCATATCCCTAACCTTCCAAATCTTTTTCTAGCTTTTATCTTGCTCTTTTTGCTTGAATAACATGATTTATGGCTTTCTTAGCATGTTTCTTACTTTATTTGTGTTTCTAGCCTAAATCTACGTGCTTTTTATGCTTTTTGCCATGTTTCCTTCTTAGATCTACATCCATACATGCTTATATGTTTAGATCTACATGCTTTATGTTATATGCCATGTTTTCCTATGCTTTGTTCCTCTTTTTTTTTAAGGATGATGTTAGTGTTACATGCTCACATGCTTGTATGATGTTGTTGGCTATGTCTTGCTTGGATCTATGTATCTATGTGTTTATTTCCGTGCTATATGGCTAGAGCCTTGTCTTCACGTGCTTATATGCTTGGATCCATGTTTTTCCATGTCCACGTGCTAGACCTTTACCTGCCTACATACATATTTCCAAGCTTATATGTGTAGATCAGTGTTTTTACATGCTTAGGTAGATGTTCTCTACATGCTTTATGCCGTCATCTATGTGCTTGTGTGCTTCACACCTTGTTTATGTGCTTAGGCCTAGACCTTGTTTGTCATGCCATGTGCTACTGTAGCCCTTTTGTCGCTTTGTCTATTTTTCTTGTGTTTTGGCCTAATGGTTAGGACCCGATCTAGACCCTATGGTCTTCGTCATTGACCATACACCAAGGCCCACATAAAAGGATTTGAATCACCCCTGTTTGCATGCCTATGCTTGCTTGCTTCTATGCTTTATGTTTGTGTTAGCCTCTCTAATTCTAGGCTTTGCCATGCTTGACGCCCTTAGCAGGTTTGTGGTTATGTGGTTACATCTGCCGCCCATGGGGCCTTGTTTGGATGTGGCCATTTGGGATGTATCGCCATGATGCTGATTGCTTCATGCATACCTTTTCTCTTTTCCGCTCTGTGCAATGAAATGCTTGCCATGCTTGCTTGTGCCACCCATTGGCTTTCTACGCATCTTTACACGCTTCCTTACATGTTCATCCATGAGCCTTGCTTGCTAGTGTGTCGTACATGCTTCAACACAATGAAGTTATGGACATTTGATCCAAACCTACATTTGTCCCTCGCGGACACCACCTTTTGTTTACTTTCTTGCTTGTTTGTCTTCTCGCTTGTTTGCTTGTATGCTTGCTTTCTTGTTTCTTTGCTTGCCATGTCTATCATGCTTATCTACTTTATGCCTCCTTCATATGCACTTTGCATCTTTTCCTTCCATTGCTTGTCTGCTGGTTTCTTGTCTTTGCCTATGAATGTATACACATGGAGTGAGGACGCTTATAGCTAGGGCACAGTCTCCCAGGTGCAAGCAAAAAAAGGCGCGGATGCGAGCATGTCAATATAAGCCGAGCTACTATATTTAGTAGGTTTAAGGGCCTAGCTTTTCCCATTTGGTTTTGTACTCTTTTAAAACCCCTTCCTTCCTCCTCCCTTTCTCTCTTAGATGGGTTGTATTAGTTATATCATGCCATGTGCCATTTGTCCTCATCTCTAGAGTATGGCGACCCATGTTTACTTTCCAGCACCTATATTTTAGGCCATGCTCTAGGGATGTAGGCATTTACTTTCCCGCTCTGTGTGCTTGCATTGTGCATGATGTATGTATACATATACCTGGTGTCCCTTCCAGTGTGATTGTCATAGTCCATGTCACCCAAGGCCAAGCAATGCCTAATTTCTACAGCGAAAGTAAGGTGACATGTCGCCGAATTTTCGCCGTGGAAATTAGGCACTCTACTCGAAAGCCTTAGGAAAGCATAGATTAGGACCACACCTTTTTAAAACCCAAACCTCAAAGCCCCCATGCATGCAAAGCCCCAAAAGCCAATGCCAAAATCGTGTTTTTACTGCCAATCTCCGAAAATTAAGGTTTTATCAAAACAAAGGATTGTCCTTGGATAGGCGTTGTGGGGTGCCTAACACCTTCCCCACACGTAACCAAACTTCTAGACCTAAGAATCAAGATTTTTTTCCATCCATATTAGATTAGGAAAAATGCCATTTTTCTTAGCCTAGGATTGGTAATAAAATTAACTAGAAACAAGTGACCAATCACACCTTAGAAAAACCCAATGATTGGTGGCGACTCCACTTACCTTTGGTAATCTCTTAAAATTTGACCCAGATTCCTGCCACAATGCCAAAGGTAGACCTACCTTCCTCCACCGAGAGAGAAGAGCACTTGAAGCCCCGCGCAAACCAGGCCACACACACTATTTCACACGTGCACACACCCATCGTCATCATCCGAGAGAAGGGCCTCCAACGGGCCCCCTTGTGCGTGCAGGAGCATCGACATGGCGGGTGGTCGAACAAAGGCCCACAACGGTGGCAGTGGTTTTTCTGCTACCGTTTTTTGAGGTCGAGCATCCACATCCTAGACTTGTTCCTACCCCTCCTAAGATGTCAAGTTTTCATCTAGACCCATCCCACAACAAAACCCAAGCATTTACATAGCCAAAAACACATTTAACCGAAGATCAGAGAGAAACTTGAGAATGGGAAAAAATGAAAAATCTTACGGATTCACCCAGAAGAATGTGGTTCTCCGGCAAGTATGTCAATGGTAAAGGTCCAACCAACCTCATGGCTCCACTCTAGTGGGTGAGATGGATGGCATTGGAAGATAGGATGTAGGAAGATTTCTTGGCCTTGGGTGCCATTGGAGAAGATGATGAGAGAATGAGAGAAAATGAGGAAATGAGTGGGTTTGAGAGGATGAGAGAATCAGGAAGTGAGGAAAAGAAAGAGGGGAGGGAGGTTTTTGTAAAGAGAAAAGAGAGAGGAGTTTTAAAGAATATGAAAAGGTGAGGGAGATGAAGAGAATGAAGAAGAAGAAAATAAACAGTTGGTAACCGTTGGGAAATAAAAATGCAGGAACACAACTGATGGCTAAACTACATGTAGTTTAGACCTCACCACTAAACTAGGTGTAATTTAGTCATGAACAGTAAAAAAATAATAATAAAAAAATAAAAATTTCTTTCATTTAAAAAAAGAAGAACATCTCAAGTGTAGACGACTAAATTTCTTAGTTCAAAATAAATCAAACAAGTAAAATAGTTTCACAAATACAAATTTGTATTGATGAATATGTGGTACAATTCTCTGAAATTACAAAAGAGTGATACTCTAATTTGATCTCCTTGAAATATTTGTTGATTGGAATTGTGGTAATGTGATTTTGACTTGAACACCAAATATTCTTCAATTTGGTTGAAGGATGGATCGAAGACCCTTGAAACAGAATCACAATGAATCTTTGGCTATGAGCTTGTTAGAAATTCTTTGTTCTTCGTATATTCTTCATGTTCTTGGTGCATTCTTCGTCTTTGAAGGTTTTTGGTGGAAGTTCTTCGGGGCTTTAGGGGCTTGAATCCGTAGAGCTTCACTAATTTGTGATTTGTTGATGTTTCTGGAGGCTTTTGAGCTTGATTTCAGCAAACTTTAGGATCTAGGAAGATAGTTTGGATGATTCTGCTTCGAATGTTCTTTGATTTTAGGGTTGAAGTTCTTGAAGGCTTTGAGGCTTGATTCCTACAGAGCTTTTGTACTTCTGAGTGCTTCTGAATCATCTCTGATGCTGCTTATGCTTCAGATGGCTTGGTGTCTCCCTAAATGTCTTAGGAAGGCTTCTATTTATAGGAATTTTGGGGTGGATGAGTGACACGTGGTGGAGTCTAATTGGTGACACATGTCATAGCCTGATTGGTCCACTTATGTCATCGCTTGCACGTGTGAGGCTGATTATGTCATAGCTTACACCTGTGAGGCTGCTTATGTCATCACTTACATGCGCTAATACGTGATTGGTTTTTGCATGACACTTGACAAATTTCTGTTTGGTTTCTGAGTAGTGATAGCAAAACCTAGCAGCAATACGTGGCGCTTTGTAATTGGCTGTATTTTGTGGACTTGGTAGTGTGATGTGTCAGCTAGTGATAGGTCGAGAATTTTCTCTCTCTACAAATGCCCCCTCGAGACTCGTTCATGCACACAGTTTCAGAGTGTGGTGTGGGAATGAGTTTCGAAAACATATTTTTACACTTGACTCTTCAAGCGAAGTAGTTGAAGGTGGTGGACCTTTCAACAGGATGAGATAATTTCCGAGGACTAGACCCACCCATATGAAAGGCTTTGATGAGACCGAAAAGGGGTCCGCAAGTATTTGAATGTATTTGCGTGACTGAGCCTTCTCAACAGAGGTTAAGTTGAAGTAATTTCAAAAGAGTGTTCCATGGTATTTGAAGTGGGTTGGTGAGGCTGAAAGTTATTTGCAAGAATTTGGATGTACTTGCAAGATTGAATCATTTCAGCAGAGGTTAAGCTGAGGTAATTTTAGAAGAATATTCTGGATCATTGGCGGCGATCACAGGGTGTAGAAGATGGGGAAGAGGTGAAGATGTTGGTTAGGTACAGCATGTAGAGTCATGGGGCTAGCCTCGTGTTTTTAAGAACTTCTGGTGAAGTTATCTCAAAAGAATATGCTTTGGATTATGGCGAGGACATGTGGGAATGTGGTTGAATGTGCATGTGTTGTTGTGTCACTCAGGTTAAGTTGAGGTAATTTCAGGAGCTTATGGATTCTGGGTATGCTGATGTTGGTGGTGAAGAAGATGGCAATGAAGCAAATTGAATAAGTGAAACATATGACACCATGGTGCTGGCCCTGTACATTGGGGACTCTCTGGTGTAGATTTTTCTGGTAAGTACACCTTGGAATACAGGATTGACTGCTTGCTGAATAAGGTCCGGCAGCAAGTCATTGAATGTGCTTGTGTGATGGGACCATGCCGACGGACGTTAAGTTGAAGTAATTTTAGAAGTATATTTTCTGAAATTCTTCAAGCTAATTTGAAGTTGGAGTAATTCCAGAAAGTGTGTTTTGAGGTACCAGAACGATGACCTTTGGGTCGCACACTGGTAGGGACATGGAATAAGGCTTTAGTGACCATTTACTAGCACCAAAGGCTGAATTCTGAAGAGCTGGTGCCTTGGAGGTTGTTTCAAGTGTCGGAAGAAAATTTATAGGATACCCCAACACTTTTTACCATCTTCACTTGCTGCCACTTATTGGAAAAGCACAGAAAAATGAAAGATGGAGCTAACTTGTGAACCTGGTTTGGAAACCAGACAAGTTGCTATTTGTTACGAACCTTTACCTTTGCTGTAAAACCAAACTAGGAAGATCTGAGACTACAAGGAACAATGATACGGGCTATGTTATGAGAAATTTTATGGACAAATGTAGTTGTTAAGTGGAGAAACAAAGTTTGTTTGAATCTCAAAACTACAATGATGTTGTGAGGAGGTTTTTTACTGAACCATGAGGAGGTTGAGTTCAAGATGATTACGAAGCAATATTGGTTGCTAGGTATTAAGGATGATGAAGCTATAGTGAGAAATGGCTGTCAAAGAGGACTTGAAAATTTGAAAGAAGCAAATCTTCATTTCATGATTCAGTGTGTTTTTCTTGATAAGTTTTCAACGAATCTAACCCTACTATTTATAGCGGAGAGATGAAGAATGGTAGATAGGTAGTTGAGAATGACGGATGAGAATTTTTGGTGAGAATGGTAGGTAGGAGACTGGTAGGTGGGAGACTGGTAGGCACCGAACGGTAGGTGGGAATGTTTGGCACCGAAAGGGGAATGGTAGGCTGAAGTAGTGACCCAATGTAATTTCAAGTTCAAGACACACTTGTGAGAGTTCATTTGTTCTTTGAAAGGGAAGCCTTGATGAAGCCTGGAGGATAACCCTGAGGGGATCCAAATTAAATGAACGAATCTCAAATTTTGATCTTGGGAGCTTAAGTTTTGGCCACCGTTAGTACTTCGGAGATGTGGGTTAGATTGGTGATTTTCAAGTCGCGAAAAACTGAGTAAGACAAGTCTGGCTTGAAAATCTTGACTTTGGGTCGACTTCAATACAAAATTCAACCATCTTGGAATTGAGTCATTTGTGTAATTTTTGAGTCTCAAATGATGGAACGGACTCCAAAATTGGAATGTATGCGAAAAATTGAGCAAGATAGGTCATTCTTAAAAATTTTGACTTTTGGTCAAGATTTGTGCAAAAAGTCAACTTTCTGGAAATTGGACGTTTGCGCGATTTCTGAGTTACGAATGAAGAAACGGATCCCAAAATTGGAATGTACTCAAAAAACTAAGTGGGACAGGTCCATTTTGAAAATTTTGATTTTTTGGTTGAAGTCAAAGTTCAACTTGGTCAAACCATTTTCTTTCTCTTCTTTTTTTTTGCAGGCGGTTCGGACCGGGTCAGGTAAACGGGTCAAACCGGGCTGGTCTGGTCAAATGGGTCAGACCGTAGTGGGTAGTGATGTCATCCATGACATCACGGCGTGTTCCAGAGCGTGAGAGTGTAAGCGCGTGGCGCGTGTGAGCGAGTGATTTGGTGGGGCAGCGCGTGAAACTGTCGCTATGAACGTGGAAGACTCTAGTGGTGCGTGGAGGCACTGGCAGTTTTTTTGGTCCCCATTTTTTTGGGTTTTGTCGATCTAAGGCCATGGAAGATCATGGTATTGTCGGTTTTCTAAAATTTTGGGCAGATTTGCACAGATTTAAAGGACTAGGCCGTGGGTCATTTGAAAGATCGTGGCTTCGCGTGCAACCATTTTTGGTCTTGAAATTTGTAGGTTTTGTAGATCGTGGGCCGATGGATCTAGTGGTGGCACCAGTTTTGTAAAAATTTTCTCAGATTTGTGCAGATTTGAATGAGAAACTCGCGGGACGTTGGGAATTTGTGGCTGCGTGTGGTGGCGTGTTATGGCTCCACTGTGGACGGCTTTTTTGGGTCTTGTTGTTCGAAGTCCTTAGAAGATTTATGTGGGTTGAGTTTGCGAAATCTTGTCAGAATTTTTAGAAATTCGGAAAAGGAGACCGCAGGCATTGCTAGACTTGTTGCCATCTTAGTCCACTCTGACGTTGGCTACTCTGACAGGAGGGTGATTGCATTTAGACTTGAGGGTCAGAAGGTAGGTGGTGAGCCACCATTTTTTTGTTTCTCTGCATTGAATGCCATCTTTTATTTTCAAAATTCGGTGCAGACTTCCCTGACCTTTGCATTTGAGTTTACAAAATCTGACTTTGAGCTCCACAAACCACTATATAAGGCCACCCAGGGCATGCATTGAGTTGTACCAACATAGCCACAGTGGGTGATATAATATCGTAAGTGTAGAGAAATTATGCTTTTTTTTTTTTTTTTTTAATTTCACAATATGCTTTGTTTGTACTAACTTTCTTTATTTTCTTTTCTTTTTTTTGTTTTTTTGGACATGCTAGAGATTAAAATTGAAGCTCTCTCTCTTTGTTGATTTTTTTTTTTTTTGGTTCAGACGTGCCATGAGATTTTCTTCTGACAAGTTCTTTGTTGTTGCTTGTTTTTGTTATGCAGTAGGCTTTCCTTTATTCTTTGGGCTTTAACGTCGAGCTTTACACCAACGTTCTTATAGTGATGTTTGTCTCCATCCTTGACGTTCTCATAGCAACAGTCATCTAGGCAACAATGTTATCAAAGTTGTTCATGATTCAATTATGCTATTACTAGTACTTGACTTTGAAGTTGTACGGGCCTTTTGTCTTGGCAATTAAGCTGTACCAACACTTGTCTTTTCAATGTAGCCATCTCAACAGTTTTTGCAACGTAGCTACATCAAGATTCTTTACCATGAAGCCATGCCAGCATTTATCCTTGTACTGAAACCATGCCAACATTCATCTTTGCCATACAGCCATGTCAACACTTCATTCGAATCGAAGCTGTGCCAACATCCATCTTTGTCATGAAGCAATGTCAACACTTCATTTGCACCGAAGTCGTGCCAACATTCATTTTTGCCGTGAAGCAATATTTGCACTTACATCTGCTACGAAGTAGCACTATCATTTGCACTGAAACCAGGCCAACATTCATCTTTGCCATGAAGCAATGTCAACACTTCATTCGCACCGAAGTCGTGCCAACATTCATCTTTGCCATGAAGTCACGTCAACACTTTATTCGTACTGAAATTGTGCCAACATTCATCTTTGCTGTGAAGCCATGACAACACTCCACATTAGCACTGAAGTCACATTGAAGTTGCACCAATATTTGCACTAAAGTCGTGCCAACATTCATCTTTGCCGTGTAGCCATGACAACACTCCACATTAGCATTGAAGTCATGCCAATACTCGTCCTTGCCATGAAACCATGAGTCACTCGCCATTTGCTTGCAAGTGGCAAAACAAATTCTAGTGAATCTATCGTTTCTCGTTTCTCGAGCGACAAAGGTGGGACTTTGGACTTTGTTTTTCTCTCATTTTCTTCACTCTCTCTTTTCTTTTCACTCTCTTTTTTCCTTTCACTCTCTTTTTTTTGTTTAGTCTCTTTTTTTCTCTTACTCTCTTTCTCATCATCTTTTTATGAACTCTCGGTCTCACAATTTTTTTTCAACTCATTCTCTCTTTTCAATTTCATTTGATCTTCATACACTTGCCTTGGAGTCAACAGTACAAAAGTAATGGTTTCATTGTCTTTTACAAACGAGTTCCTATTCTTGAACTCGTCATGATTGACCTTCCTGTCAAATTGCCATGGCCTACCCAATAATATGTGACCCCATGCATTGGAACAACATCACAAAGTACTTCATCCTTGTACCTCCCAATTAAAAAAGAAACTATCACTTGCTTATTTACCTTAACCTCCCCACAATCATTCAACCATTGCAACTTATACAGTCTAGGGTGTTTCAAGGTAGGTAAATTCAAATTTTCAACTAAAGTAGTGCTAGCCATATTAGTACAACCCCCCCCCCCCCCTAATCAACGATCATACTACATACCTTGTTGTTGATGTGGCATCTAGTACGAAAAATGTTCTCCCTTTGTTGTTCCATGTCATCCTTTTTGACTTAAGCACTTAAAGCACAGTTAGCCACAAGTGACTCACCCTCCACTAGATACTCAATATCATCGTCACAAGCACCCTCAGCTGATGGCATATGGTCGTCATCACCCTCGCTTTCAGTTTCTACCTCTCCATCAACACGTGCGATCATGGTCCTCTAATTTGGGCATTATGAAGCTATATGACCTACTCCCAAACAACGAAAACACTTAATATCACGATTAAGTGTTTGGGATTCGGTTTTACCTTTATGTAGACACTCAATTTTGCACCCATGATTTAATCAAGGAGAATGACTTGAATGACCATCCAAGTACCCTAAAAATCATGATTGCATTACTTGCATCAATTTGTTCTTGCATTACCTACATCAATTTGTCTTTGCATTACATGCATCAATTCATTCATTGCATACCATAAAAATGATCTTGAGGTTCTAACGATCGCAAGGGTGTGTCTGGTTTCTAAATGGGACCATCAGATCGAAAGATATTATATGATCAAGTTTGCACGGTCAACATACATTGTGTCTAGGTAGAGTCAATCACACATGATTAATTTAAATTAATTTTGAGTGGTTAAGCAATTAAAATTAATTAAATAAATTTGTGATTGGTTGATAATTAGTGTTTAAAATAAGGATGCATACATAGGAATAAAAGGGATGATTGGATAACAATAAAATTGTGGATAATCTAAACTTTATCAAGATTTACTTTAGGGTATTTATCTACAAGATAATTGTTCTTAAAAAAGCTTGAATTATTCAAAAAAGAGATAAAAAATCATAGACGGAGAATGAAAACAAGTCTGGGTGCAAGGACCTATCAAAAAAGCCTAGAAGAGGAGTCCAAACGGCATCCGAACATAAAAAAGCATTCGGTGTCCAAGAGCCAATTTGGCACTTTTGGAGTACCGAACGGCACTCTAAAAGGGCCAAATTTTCCCCTTTTGGGCTTTGGCCCAACAGCCTTCGGGTGACAATAAGGCACACCATTTTCGATCTTTTTGCAAAAGGATGCGTTCTGATTCACATCCTAATCGTTCGTGCCTATTTTTTAGAGTCTTCTGGCCTCTATAAATAGAGACTGAACCTCATAATTTAGCATCTTTTTTTTTACGCTCTAAGAGGCATATTTTTTTAGACTCTTAAAATTGCTGATATCTACTGATCCTCTCTGAGATTTGCTGTAAAAATTAGGGTTTTTAGGTTTCAAAGATAACTGAATAAGTTTCTTTAAACCCTAAAACATCCTCCCAAGAACAAGGATTGTTCATGTAAGAGGTTGTTGTCAATCACCCTTTCTTTTTCTTATGCTTCTTGTTTATAATGATGAATGTTCTTTTATCTATGAATTATTAATCATTGTTTTGTTTAAAGCATGTTTTTATGCCATTGTTATAGTCTCTTTCTTAAATGTCAATAATCTGCATGTGAACAACTTTTTTTCTTAAAGTAAAAATAGACTTGCATCTTCATTAGATGTAGATCTGACTTTTTCTTAAAATAAAAATAGATCTGTATCTTCCTTAAATGTAGATCTGATTTTTTCTTCAAATTAAACAGATCTGCATCTTTCTTAGATGTAGACCTGAATTTTTCTTCAAAATAAAACAGATATGCATCTTCATTAGATGTAGATCTGAATTTTTCTTCAAAATAAAACAGATTTGCATTTTCCTTAGATGTAGATCTGAATTTTTCTTCTAAATAAAAATAGATCTACATTTTCATTAGATGTAGATTTGAATTTTTCTTCACAATAAAACAGATCTGCATCTTCCTTAAATGTAGATCTGAATTTTTCTTCAAAATAAAACAAATCTGCATCTTCCTTAGATGTAGATCTGGATTTTTCTTAATCAAAACTAGTTTGTGTCTTCATTCGATGCAAATCCGAACATTTTTAATCAAAAAAACTGATTTGTATCTTCCTTAGAAACAAATCTCATTTTTCTTAATGCATGCAAATTTTTGAAATAAAGAAAAAGATAAAACATGATTGTGTTTGTGTTTGTTTTATTTAATTCATGTTGCATGAATTTAAATTATGAGTGAAACTCTCTTCTTAAAAAATCTTTTTTTCGTTCTTTTAAAACATGTAAAAAACAAATCTAATTTTTCTATTGTCAAAAACCCTTTCTTTTTATTATCATAAAACAGATATGATTTTTACAATTCAAAAAATCTTTTTTTTTTTAGTACTTAAAAAACAAATCTGATATTTCTCAAACCAAAAGATTTTATTTTATGTAATAAACACAGATCTGAATTTTTGTCTCCAAAAACCACTTTTTTCTTCATACTACAAAACAGATCTGATTTTTCTGTTATTAAAAACTTTTTTTTTTACCAACCAAAAAAAATCTGAATTTTTTAAACAAAAGAAGAGACTTCATTCATAAATAAATTTATGTGATTTAATTTTTCATTCACATGTTCAACATATCATTCATGACATGCATAAAAAGGTATATTGGTCACAAGAGTCTAGAAGGCCAAACTCTGTCAGGGCAAAATGGGTGCCTAACACCTTCCCATTCCGTAACCTAGCCTATGAATTTAGATCTTTGGTTAAGTAGATATAGCCTTGTCTTTACTTTTTATTTTGAGTAGAATTTAACTAGGACAACAAGCCATGAAATTATTTTGGTAGTTTGTAACTAGGACACAAAGCTATGTAATTTTCAAGTTTATCAAATATGTAATTTTTATTCAATCAATGAAGAGAATAATTTATTCCTGTATTTAGTTTTTCTTATTTTTTGTATAAAAAAATAAGTGGCAACTCCACACCACTTACCCCAAAAAGAGAGGTGCCTTAAAAAGCACTCCCAAAAATCTATCTCTTTTTTTAGAGGCCTAATTTTCCCGGTCTCTCATAGTGGCGACTCCACTGGGGATGTCAAGGGCTAAACTTTGTATTAGACTTAAGTGACCAAATAATAGTTTTGCATGGTCTTGCATGATATTGTTGTTTGTTTGTTTATGTTTGATGAGATGTTGTATAATATTTTTGTTGTGTGATTTTTTTTGTTTGCATTGTTTGTTAGAATCTTTCCCTAACTATCATAGTGTGTGCCATCCAAACAACAATGTATGCACCCATTTTCAACAATTTTGTGGTGGTAGTAACCATGGATCACCGATCTTCATTAGATTCGGGTACCCAGTGACGAACTTACGAACTCATAGCCTAAAGTCACTAGATCATTTCTTGTTGATTGTAAAGGAAAAACCATGTCGTTCGAACCAACGTAATGTTCATTACATTACAAGTTGAGAGGTGTAACGTCCTAGCTGTGGGAAATAATGAAACAATAAACCCACCCTACAACATAATGACTTAGAACCTACCCTTAGGTTGGTCCCGATTAAAATTGTATTGCATGTTGAGTGTGTTTGTTTTGGTTGATTGATGTATGGGGTCTTAGCTTTGATTAACCTGACCAAGCCTGTCATTAGGCAAGAATCTGGTCAAGATCTGAAGGAAGGCTACAAAGAGAACCTAAGCCTGACACTCAAGCCAGTAGCTTCAGTTCCAAGCTCGTCACTCCCATCACAATACTAAAGCCTTCAAGCATAGAAGAGACTCTACTGCTGCAACATCACAACCCATCTTTGACATCCAAGACAGTTCAAGCCACAAGAAGCTTGAAGCTCCTTACAATATAGCAGAAGAGGGAGAACACCCAAACACAAAGGAACCCATGAACACCCAAGAGCTACTCAACACCATGGTAGCTAGTCAGATTCAGCTGATGGAAGACATGAACCATATGATGCAACAATTTCAGAATTCGAAGGCTAATCAAGGGGAGGACAAGACTGATCATGATCTACCAACTAGAGAAAGTGAAAAGAAGATCAATGAGAGGATGAATAAAATGGAGGAGATGATTAAAAGAGCCCATAAGATGGAGGACCTTATGGACTATGATTGTATCTCCATGTTCCCAATGCAAGGTTGCCACCCAAGTTCAAGATGCCAACCCTGGACAAATTTGATGGGACTGGCTGCCTAAAGTCCCATCTAAAGATGTATATGAGGGCTATGCAGCCCTTAGGCGCGACCGAGGAAGTACTTGCTCAGATGTTCCAAAACACACTAACCGAAGTCGCTCCTAAATGGTTCCTCAATCTGGATGATGTAAAAGCAAAAAGTTGGGAGGACATCTGCCGAGACCTTACTCAAAAGTTTCATAAGCAATACAAGTACAATATGGAAGTGGACATCACAAGAAGTGGCCTTGAGACTACCAAGCAAGAGCCAAAAGAATCCTTCTCTACTTTCATTACCAAGTGGAGAGCCAAGGCCGCACAAATGATGAGTAGGCCGAGTAAGGAAGAACAGTTAGCCATGGTTGTAAAGAATTTATTGCCTGTATACCACAAATACTTGTTTGCACAATATTTTCCCAATTTTAAAGCTTTAATTGCTGTTGGAACCCAAATTGAGGATGCAATAAACCATGGAACTATAAAGACCGATGACCTTCCAAGGTTTAGGAAGAATATAGGGTCTAATTCTAAGGCTACAGAAATTTCCAACATTCATAAAAACAATCCTTATCAATTGATTGCACCCATTGCACCTATGCAAGTTTCCCAAGGGCCTAGACCCAAGAGAGAATTTCATGAGTTGTACATGCCCATGAGCCAAGTGTATGATAAGCTAAAAGTAAAAGGGTTATTAAAGCCCTTAGACCCAAGACCAATTCCAAACCCCTTACCCTTGAGGTTTAATGTGAAAAAAAGATGTGCTTATCACCAAGGCCCTGGTCATGAAACTGACTGTTGTTTCACCCTTCGTCATGCAATTCAAGACCTAATAGACAACAAGGTGATCGTGCTGCCTACAAGGCCTAGCATCACTGACAATCCCTTACCCAATCATAACTTTGGGAAAGGGCCGAGGATCAATTGCTTGATGACTGAAGAAAAAAAAAGGAAGACCCATCTTACTTGATTTATGACCTACCTGAATGCTTCATGATGACATGGGAAGAATTAATGGAAAGGGCGTTTACTACAACCACATGATATGACATATGGAATGAAATACTAGAACCCGAGAACCACCAAATATCCACAAATGGGGGGAGACACTTCAAACCCCAAGTAAACAACCAAACACCCACAAACTGGAGGAGATACTTCAAACCCTAAGACATCAATCCCTATGATCCAACCAAAATTACCCACATCACAGGGGGGGGGGGGAGACACTTCAAACCCCCCACATTTAGAGACCAACAACCTAGTGGAAGCTTTGAATAGGTCCACCCCACAAGCACCTACCAAAGAAGATGAAGTCCTCAAGCAACTATAGAAGACACAAGCCAACATATCCTTATGGGGTTTACTCATGGCCTCATACAAACACCGAAAAAACCTAGTAGACTTGCTCAACCAAATCCAGGAACCTCCCAGGATCTAAATTCTATGATTGGGTCCATCAATAGGGAACTCACCATTTCCTATTCTGACAAGGATCTAACCAAAAAGGGGAAGCACCATAATGATCCGTTGCATATAACTGTAAATTCCATAGGGAAAAGGATACCAATGGTTTTCATAGACGATGGAAGTGCTTTGAACGTGTGTTCTTTGAAAAGTGCTAGCTGCTTGGGTCTAAGCATTGAAGACTATGTGTCTACTGATCAACATGTAAAGGCATACGACAACAATAGAAAAGAAGTTTTAGACACCATAACATTAGAGCTCACCATCAGACTGATGGTCAAGAAGGTGGATTTTCAAGTCCTTAATATAGCCTCATGCTTCAATATGCTCCTTAGGCGACCATGGATCCATGACATAGAAGTCGTACCCTTTTCTCTATACCAAAAGGTTCAGTTTCCACATGAAAGGGCTATTGTGACCATCTATGGGGATACTTTAACAGTGCCTAAGCCTATTTATGGTATTGATTCTAAGAAAGAGCCGTTGACTTTGGATGGCTTTGAGATTAAGAGGCCTGGTCTTGAAAAGAGAGAAGAAGAAGTTAAGAAGATCCCAATCGACTTCATTCCTTATGGTAACAACAATGTGGTAGCGATGACAAGGAGAATGAACTACCTTCCTGGGATGAATTTGGGGAGAGCTGTGAAGAAGCCAACTATTCAAGACTTGGCAATTCCTATTGCCACACCACCTTTTGGGTTAGGCTATAAGCCCACTGATGATGATTTGCTAGAGATGGAAGTGAGAAAGATGGCCCAAGCCAAAGCCAAAGCAAAAGGACTTCCTTGTCCTTCAGAACTTTTGAAAACCTACACTCATACATTGAATGGGAAGTTTATCAAAGCTGGTGAGAGTTAATGATATTGGGGATTCCCTAAACCAAGACATGATCCTATAATAAAGACAATGGTACCTGGGTTTGAGATACTATTTGATTGTAACAATAAAATTCCAGAATTGAAGAAGGAAGATGCAACTTGGGTTCCTACTAATTGGACTGATTACATGGATCCTAATGCCATGACTACACTCTTTGGAGTTCCTATTTGCAACATGGAAGAAGAGGAATATTGGGAGGCCTTCCAGCATACATTAAAGAGCCCGTATGAACTAAGAGCCAATCATTAAGACGAGGAAAGGGGAGCAGTCCCTAGTAATGATGAAAATGAAAGAGAAGACAAGGGTGATAGTAATAGTGACAACAATAGCAATGACATTGGACATGATGATGATGACAGCAACACCGACAATGATGACAACAACAGTTGAAGTTATGATAGCCCATACAGTGGAAACAATTGGGGTGAACCCCCTAGTGATAGAGAAGATGAAGATGCAGACCTATTCTATGAGGAATATGATAGTGGAGAGACACTGATAGTGATCAATACAGGTTCATAAATGTCTTAGAGAATGCAAGAGAGGAGAATGCACAAGCCAGTCAAATATATCATGATGAATATTCCTATGAGCATCTTTCAAATTGGAGTGATATCACTAATGTCAGTTCAAGGTCTAGCCCTAGGTATAACAAGCATGGAAGAGAAGTTTCGGAATTGGGGTCGTATCATGATTCGGAACCAAGTTCACCAACCCTACATACTAAAGAAGAGGATGACATAGATGCCAAGTTGGCCGCGCTAGACTAAAATCTGATGGTCCACAGTCTTAAAATCATGACACTTGAGAATCTTGAATGTAGTGATGAGAAAATAGAAAGAGGTGAGCCAGAACATCTCCCTTAACCCACCTACTTGGGTAACAGAGGCAAGCACGACCTGTTTGATGAATGGATGGATAGCATAGAGCGCCTGGATGCTTTTGTGATTGACAATCCTACAGACATGGAGGTTGAAGAAGAAGTTACGAATTATATGGATGTAGATCCCCTGGTACTGATTCTGAGGGAAGAAGAAGCTTACTGGGAGCCACCTGCCATTGTGGAAGCCACGATCGAGTTGAAGAACTAGGCATGGGAGGGAGCCACCCACCCCATGGAGGACTCTGTGAGGAAAATCAAGACCATCAAGTCATTCACTTTTGCCAAAAAGATCAAGACCGCCGAGCCCATCACTCCTACCAAGAACATTGTTTATGTTCCTATTGAGTCTATTTCTGCTAGTGTTTCTATTCCTGTTAAATCTATTTGTGATAGTTTTCCAGTTAAGTCTGTAGAGTCTATTAAAACTCTTTCCCTTTTAATATGATTTCTGGTTCTGCTTATTTGCTGGCTTTGAATGTTTTTATTTCCGAAATTGGTAAAGAAACTCTTAATAATAAGGAATTAAAACATAGATACCTAGAACCTATAAAAGAAAAAACCTAACCCATTAACCTGGGAATCGATGATAAGCCCAAAATGATCCAAGTGGGCAATGCCCTAACCACTTTAGAGAAAGATGCATTGGCGACATTGCTGACAGAGTTTAAGAAGGTCTTTGCCTGGTCATATGAAGACATGCCTGGGATTGATACAGATATTGTACAACACTGCATTCCAATAGATCTAACCATGAAGCCGATCAAGCAGAAGTTAAGAAGAATAAAGCCAAAGTGGTCTCTCAAGATCAAAGAAGAAGTAGAGAAACAGTACAATGCGGGATTCCTGTGAGTGGTCAACTATCTAGAGTGGTTAGCTAATGTGGTTTCGATACCAAAGAAAGATGGGAAGGTTAGAATGTGTGTATATTTTTGAAATCTGAATAAGGCCAGCCCGAAAGATGACTTTCCATTGCCTCACATTGATGTCCTGGTTGACAACACAGCAGGGCATGCTTTGCTCTCGTTTATGGATAGATTATTAGGATACAATCAGATTAAGATGGCTACAGAAGATATGGAGTAAACCACCTTTATTACACCATGGGGGACATACTTCTACAAGGTCATGCCATTTGGCCTTAAAAATGCTGGTACTACTTACCAACGTGCAGCCACTACTTTGTTGCATGACTTGATCAACAAAGAAGTAGAAGTTTATGTGGATGATATGATAGTGAAGTTCAAAACCCGTGAAGGGCACATACCAACTTTGAGAAAGTTCTTTGAAAGAATACGGTTCTACAAGTTACAGTTAAATCCAAAGAAGTGCACCTTCGGGGTAACATCCGAAAAACTATTGTGGTTTATGGTAAGCCAAAAGGGAATAGAAGTTGATCCTGAGAAAATCAAGGCAATTGTGGAGATGAAGCTTCCAAGAACTGAAAAGGAAATCCAAGGATTTTTGGGGAGAATACAGTACATCAGCAGGTTCATAGCTCAACTCACCATGACATGTGAACTAATATTCAGACTACTTAAGAAAGGGGTCCCTACAGTGTGGAATGAGCAATGCCAAGAAGCCATTGAGAAGATTAAGAGTTATCTGATGAAACCACCAATACTTGTTCCACCAGTTCCCAAAAAGCCATTGTTGTTGTATCTCACCACTACGGATACAGCAATGGGGGCTCTACTTGCTTAATACCTAGAGGAGAATAGAAAGGAGAATGCAATTTATTACATTAGCAAGAAGATGTTGCCTTATAAAGAGAAGTATTCACCACTTGAGAAGACATGTGTAGCACTTGTATAGGCAACCCGTAAACTCAGACATTATATGCTTGCTTACAAGGTTTTGTTGATTGCAAGAATGGATCCTTTAAAGTACTTAATGGAAAAGCCTGTGCAATATGGGAAGACAGCTAAATGGGTTTTGCTTTTGTCAGAATTTGATATTAAGTATGTGACCCAGAAGTCTGTGAAAGGTAGAGCAATTGCCAATCACCTAGCCCATTTTTCACCAGAAGAAGATGAAGAGATCCAAGGAGACTTTTAGGATGAAGACATTGTGGGGATTGAAGTAGAATCGTTGAAGATGTACTTTGATGGAGCAACAAATCAACATGGAAATGGAATTGGAGTTCTCTTAATTTCTCCAAAATGGGCACACATTCCATTTTCTAGCAAACTTAATTTCCCTGCCACCAATAACGTCACAGAATATGAAGCTTGCATTAGGGGCCTACAAGCAGCCTTAGGCCTAGGAGTGAAAGAGTTGGAGGTGTATGGAGACTCAACCTTAATAATCTCTCAGATTCAGAATAAATGGAAGATCAAAGAAGAAAGGCTGAGGCCTTATCATCAATGTCTCTAGAAGTGGGCATCAAAGTTCAGCAGAATCCGATATTAGTATGTACCAAGGACGCAGAATCAAATTGCAGTTGCTTTAGCAACCATGGCATCCATGATGGAGGGGCCAAAAGAAGATGAAGCTAGGCCAATAGTGTTGGAACAAAAAGAAGAACCAACCTACTGCATGACTATAGGAGAAAATGAGGGAAAGAATGGAGAAGGCGAATGTCATTCAGACATCCTACAATACCTCAAAGATGGGATATACCCGAAGTCTACAGACAAGAGTGATCAATTAACCATTTGGAGGTTGTCTACTAATTACATTATTTGGGGTGAAAGGCTTTACAAAAGATCCTATGATGGAATTCATCTCCTTTGTGTGACCGCCAAGGAAGCACAGCAAATAATTGAAGAGGTTTATGAGTTAAGTTATGGGCCGCATATGAATGCACACAAGTTATCAAGGAAGATAATGAGACAAGGTTATTACTAGACTACTATGGAAGCCAACTATGTGGCTCATGTTCGAAAATGCCATCAATGCCAAGTCCATGGAGATCTGAAACATATACCACCCATGCCATTACATACCATGACATCACCCTGGCCATTCTCTACATGGGGGATAGATATTATTCAGAAGATTCACCCAACGACATCTAATGGACATGAATTCATACTTGTAGCCATTGACTATTTCACTAAATGGGTAGAAGCTGCCTCATACAAGGTTCTAAATTCAAAGAAAGTGGCTCAATTCATCTAAACTAATATTATCTATAGATACGAGGTACCACATGAAGTTATCTCCAACAATGGGCAACACTTTAAAGGAGAAACTGAGAAGCTGCTACGACAGTTCAATATTCAACACCACAAGTCTTCACCTTACTGTCCTTAAACCAATGGAGCAGTTGAGGTTGCTAATAAGAATATAGGGCGAATCTTAAAGAAGAGCACAAAGAACTACAAGGACTGCCACCTATAGTTGCCCTATGCACTTTGGGGGTATAGAACGTCAATTCGGTTTTCACATGGGTCACTCCTTACTCATTGGTGTATGGGATGGAAACAATACTTCATATTGAGATGGGTGTTTGTTCACTAAGGACAGTATTGGAAAGTGAAATTCCTAAAGTAGATTGGCTGTAAAGCAGATATGATCAGTTGTGCATGCTAGATGAGAAGAGACTCAATGCCTTGTATCATATTCAAGGTTATCAGAGGAGGCTTAGGAAAGCTTTTGACAAGAAAGTGAAAATCAGAGATTTGAAGTTGGGGGATTTAGTGTTGAAGGAAATCCGAGCCTGGTTTAAGATGCGAACGGAAAGTTCAAGAAAAATTGGGCAGGCCCATACATTATCAAGTAGATGTACTGGGGGAGTAGTAAGATTGATGGATTTAGATGCAAACCCTTTCACTAAGCCAACCAACATGGACCAACTAAAGAAGAACCACATCTGAAGTGGTTGTAAATTATGTTGTTTACCTTCCTAGGTTTGACTAAGAAGAAGAAAAAAAATTAAGGAAAGGGTGACCTAGGCAAAAATTAAGGGGAAAAAAAAAATCATCATCAATGAACTACGTGATGACCTGATCCTTCTATCAAGGGGGTACGTAGGCAACCATGCATTGGTTTGGTCACAATTTCCCAAAACCACCATTTGCCCATTAACCAAAATTACCAAAATTTCAACCATTCCATTAAACCATGACATTACACAAAATCCAAAAGCCCAAACCCTAAGCCAAACCATAAAAAAATAAAAAAAATAAAAACCCTAAAAGCCTATACATTAAACAAAATCCCTAACCTGCAAATCCTAAATAATTCCTAAACATAAAAGTTTTTACATCATCTTCTAAATAAACATGTTCAAAGCAAAAAAATAAGAAGGTCACTTTGTCTTCAGTCTTTTCTTTTTCTGTTGATCATTGATTTCTTCTATGATAGGTACTTTGTCATCATTGTCCCTTCTTTTGAATTCATAGTTGTCCCCATCGGGTCTTTCCCAGTTGTCTTTGAGAAACTGTTCTCTCATAGCAACCATCCCAGCTTCCTTGTCAACAATCTTGTTCACCAACCAATTAGAGTATTCTGTAGTCGTCCTGTGAAAGTGAACCTTGACAAAAGATTAGTCCACTCGGCTAGCCATCTTTAAACCCAATAACATGTTCTTTACAGAAGTAGGATTTGTGTCCACAGGAGAGAAAGGTCTTCTTCTTTTGCCACCCGACATTCCTTGATCATATTTGAATTTCCCCAAAAGTCTATCTCCCTTGTAGAAAGTTGCCCTCTACAACCCAACAAGGAAGATATGATCTGATCCTAGAGACCTCGGTAGAGGGGGTGGACACTTCCACCAATAAAACTCCCATAATTACTGGTTGTGGGCTTGGCAATCATGTCCAGTCGCTCCATCAGCCATATTTGTAAAGTCAAAGGACTCCCTAAGAAGTTCTGAGTTTCTCCACCATGAAATACAGCATCCAGTCCTAGAAGAGTTTCTGCCAAGATCAAAGAAACAAAATTATTACCATCCTTAATTTGATTCATAACACTTATGGCTCGAGCATCCACAAAACCGCATCTTCCGGAGCAAAGCAAAATTTTTCTTACCATGCATAAAGCCAAACCGAAATTTTTCTGCATATTATCGGTCACTCCATAGGTGCGTTTGTCAATCAGCTGAGAGATAATTGCGCAAAGATTCACCATATGACCTTCAATCATACTATCAATAATGGAAGTAGGAAGACCAAAAGCATCAGACAAAGATTCCTTATGCCTGGGATCACAAGAAACCGCTACAAATTTTTTGCTTGGATCATAGCCCAGGATAGCAGAAAATTCTTCAATTATCAGACAGAGTTCAGTAGGGTTAAACCAAAACACATGATCTTCGAGGTCCTAGAATTTCACGGCAGCACAAAGAAAATCCCACCTAATTTTGACATTCCTTAGAGCCTTGATTCTCTCTAATTTGTAGGCTGTAAAATTGATTTTGATACTGAAATCAAAGCTACGAACCCATCTGTTGATATCATGAATTGTTGAATGAGAAAATTTATGATTGTTAGCCATGGATGACTGTCGCTTGTGATTATTGTATTTTGCTAACCTTGATGCAAAGTTTGTCGTAGGAGAATTCATTTATATAAGCTGCATCAATTCCTAATCAGGTTTGAAATAGGTTTCAGAGAGTTTGTAGCTAACCAGGAGAGTGTTTCATGATCACAAACGAAGTAAATTTTTTCAAAAAACGCGAATACGCACTCTAAAAGTGTTGTAGCATGGCACTCCTCATATGCCCGCCATGGCATGAGGAGTCAGCCCGCCATGGCATGAGTGTTGCAACATGGCCAAGTGCCATTTGGCACTCTAAAAGTGCTGAACGGGAAAGTGCCGAATGGCACTCCTCATATGCCATGTGGCACCCACACCGACCATCACACATCCATGCAATTTCGCGCTCTAGAACATTTTTTATTTAAGATTTTTTAACATTAAAAAAGATTTTTTTGGGTCAAACTAAGGCATTTTGACGTGTCTGACTCACTTGTTTTCAAAAATCATCACTTGCATCATTGTTTTTTTTTTTTTTTTTTTTTAAATTTGATCAAATCAAGTTTTTTTCAAGACTCATGAATTCATGTTCCAAACTAGGGGCATTCGCCCATGGCTCATTCATTTAAAAAAAAAAATCTCCATCATCATCTTTTCCCAAAAAAATCATCATAACCAAGATTTCCAAAAATCATGCACTCACTTTAAACTAGGGGCATTCGGCTCCACCTCATTTAAGTAAGTGCAGATTCTAGCAGAGCCAAGCCAAATAAGTTTAAATTAGTGCTACAAGATCTCATCAAGTGAATTCTAAACCTGTCTTAGTTAACGTCTCTACATGATTCAAGGGGCAAAGAGTTAAATATGGAAATTAATACAAGATTGTCTAAGGAACACTTCCTTTTCTTTTGCAAGAAAATAAAAATATCGGTCATACATCATTAGGACTCCAAGTCAGCTTGCATGAGGATCTCCTTGATCCACCTCTAGAGGAGCCACCTTCAGTATTTCCTTCCTAACTTGGGACGAAGCGAGGATTGTACTGAAAATTTTCAAGTTCGAGGCCCCTGGTCCTTTCCTCTAAAGTTCTTCTGGTAATGTCAACAGTTTCCATTCTATGTGCTTGAAAAGTCAACAGAATCAAGTGTTAATTCCATCATCAAGCACAATTCAAGCAAGAGATGCTCAGAAAGAAACATGGTATACCCAACTCACATCATTGAGCACATATTGGGAGGATTGAGTGTGAGCCAATGACTGCAAGCCTCCAATCATCTGCATGCTTTCTTCCACAAGATCCACATCAACCTGAAGCACAACCCTACCAGGTTAGAAGCCATTCATCAAGCTAAGAAGAAATGAGGACAAAGAATAGAACATTCAAGAACATACCGAATCGGGCCAAGGAACATTTGGTACGTGCGCTGGCCTAGTCAAAGGCATGGAACTATACGTTTCATCAGGATTCATCACATCATGCTGCCATGATGGAAAATGAGGATAAGCCTTAGACGAGGGAATCTCTTCCTCTTCCTCTCCCCCATTCCTCTCCTTTAGAAGATGGAGGCTGAAAATATAACATACAAGTATTGTTACCAAGCAGAAATATGAAAAGGAATTTGCAGAATAAAATTTTGATCTTAGAAGGGAAGAGAAATAATGTTCTGCCAACCAAGCAACCTTGCAGATGATCCTGAATAAATTCAGAATAATTTCCTTCTACTTCTGCAACGATATAGCCATCACGGGCCCAAGCAATCTCTTCATCGGCCAGAAAGTCAACCAACCGAACAGTGTGACAAGGAGGAGTTGGAATTGTGGTAGAAGGATACACATATTCAACTTGAGGCAACACCCGATCACTAAGATACTAGTAGTTTCCATGCCCACACTCAATCAATACCTGGCAGCCATTCAGTTCTAGAGCCCACTCACACTCAGCATACCTCTCACATCCAACCCAAGGATTTAAGTTCATTTGAAAAGTCATAAAGGAACTCAGAATGAGAAATGACCAAGCCATAACCAAGTGCCAAAGATTTTAAAAGGAGAAGGAAGTAAGAACTCACATCATCAACAGTCAAATTATCAATCACCAAGTGCCAAATTTCCAAAGAATGTCTGGAAGGTATAAACAAACGATGTTTGGGCAACCAATGCAGAAATCTAGGAAAGATGCCAGCAACTTCTTCTCGGATTTCAGGACCAACCCCAAAGTACTCATACATCCAAAACTAAAAAATTCACAACATCATTACCACATAGCCAAAATAAATACCAAACCTCACCTGCCACACAAATGAAGCCCCACCCAAACTTGAGAGGCTCCGCCTGGAGAGTTGGGTCAAATGCATCAAAGTAGCATAGGTCATGCTGCCCCAGTCATAATTTCATATTTATTCAATTTTTCTCAAGCTCCCCAAGTAGCACAGATTCACAATACTGCCTAAATCTGGACACAAAAAGGTAAAAGAAGCCTGAACATATAGGCACCCTTTGCCACAGTCTCACATTAGGGAATATTCTCACATAGCCAAGACAAAGGAATATTGTTAGTCTTCATTCTAGAAGGCACTACACCTAGAAGTTTCTTAAGGTCAACTGAAGTAAGGCAATCAATTGACAAGAATTCTTTTACCACCTAACCTCATACCAGTGATAACAAAGAAGTCATTAGGTGTCAACATTACCTCCCCAATACCTGGAAAATGGAAGGTAAAGGTAGTGTCCCAAAAGCACTCTACCAAGGCAAAAAGTAACTAAAGATCTTTGTACTCATGTGTCTCATGATTTAACAGAGTTTCAAAGAAAGTGCCAAAGCCCGCTTCATTGATAATGTTTTTGATGCTAGGGGACAATCCTGCTCATGCACTTTTCAACATTTGAAGACTACCTCAACACTTGAGGCTCTGCAACACAAAAGGTTAGCTCATCAATTTCCATGACCAAAACCCATATGACCAAAATATTCCATACCCAAAAAATATTCTTACAACCAATGCCCCACCACCACAAAAAAATAATAATAATAATTAAATTAAATTAAATTAAAAATCAACACCCCACCAAAATTTTACCACAATCAAAATTTTTTCACATATCCATACACAACTACCAAATTTTTCCATAAGCCATGCAAAGAAAACTCCTACATGTCCAAGATAAAGAATTCCCACAAGTTAATGACCATGCACAAATGAATTCTCACATAGCCAAAATCATAACCACACTCACATATCCAACAAAAATTTTCCATAAATTTTTCCATACCCACAAAATTTTGCCATGTCCATAAAACAAAGTTTACACATGCCAACAAACTTTTCCCACATACATCATGAATATTTTCATCTAAGTCTGCAGCACAAATTTTTCACAATGCCAATACTCCCATCAAGCCAAAATTCTTCCAACAACATCTCAATCTACCTACATTGTCAAAATTCCATAAACCACCAATATTGTCCAAATTGCACCATAATCAAAGAAAAAACAACACTTCAGGAATGCTCCAAAGCCAACATTCTCCAACATGGCCAATCATGCAATGCCCCAAAAATTTCACAATAACCAAATGACAATGTCTCACCATGAAACTTTCAATGAAACATGCAATAACATTTTTACAAGCAATGAAATGAAAGAAAAACTCACCTTGGTGTCAACATGACAATATGGAGCATGGGCCCTAGGGCCTTGAAGAAGTCCATCATCATCATTCCACTCAAATGTTGGATCACATGTCTTACCATGAAAAGAAAGAACAGAAGATCCCTTGAAGGAAGAAGCCATTTTGATGTAAAGAAAATGGGTTTAACCAAAAATGGGTGTGTGATGAAAATGCTCAAAACACAAGGATCTAAAGAAATATTGGTAGAGATGGATAAGGGAAGGTTAAGAAGCTTAGAAAAGTGCTTTTTGTGAGAAGAAATGGCGAGATGAAGAAGAAAAATCAAGGGGAAGAAGAAGTTGAATAGTGTCAATGGAGGAAAAGAAGTTGATGGAAGATGAAGCAAAAAAGAAAAAGGAAAGAGACAAGGAAGTAGGGGGGCCAAAATTTCGGCCCCCACACTTAAAACTCAGCCAAAAGCTGAGTCAACTTAGTAAACCCAAAAAAATATATATATTTTTCAATGTTTTCAAGTATCTTTCAAACTCCAAATTTTCAATTCAAATTTTCAATCCCAAATTTTCAATTCCACATTCTCAATGCACAAATTTTAAACTCACATCTTCAGTTAAAAAAAAAAAAAAAAAAATTCAAATCTCAGATTTCTTGGTCAAAATTTCAAGCCTTAATTTTCAAAATTCTAAGTCCCAAAATTTCAAATTTCAAGTTCCAAATTTCAATTCAAAATCTCAAAGTTTCAAAATCTCAAAATTCTGAATATCAATTTCAAAACTTCCAAATTTCAAGAAAATCAAATGTTTCTCAAAAATAGAATCTTTTGTCAATTAAAATTTTCTTGATAAAAATTCAAATCAAGAAGGGACAAATGAAAATTACACATCTTAAAGACAGTTGGATCAAAAAGCTCTCATAATTTACAAGTCTAGCCCCAAATTTTGACATTTTGCAGGAAGACCATCCAGATCTAAGTAGAGAAGACCTTGATCGACATTTCAACAATTCCAGATCTAAGTAGAGAAGACCTAGATCGAGATAGCAAAATCTCCAAATCGAAGTAAAGAAGACCTTAATCAACATTTCAACAACTCCAGATCTAAATAGAGAAGACCTTTATCGACATTTCAACATCTCCAGATCGAGGTAGAGAAGCCTAGATCAACATTTCAACATCTCCGGATTGAAGTAGAGAAGACCTTGATCGACATTTCAACATCTTGATCGACATTTCAACATCTCCAGATCAAAGTAGAGAAGACCTTGATCGACATTTCAACAAGTTCAGATTGAAGTAGAGAAGCCTTGGATCAACATTCCAACAACTCCAAATCGAAGTAGAGAAGACCTTGATCGACATTTCAACATCTCCTAATCTAAGTAGAGAAGACCTTGATCGATATTCCAACAAGTCCAGATTGAGGTAGAGAAGACCTTTGATCGACATTTCAACAACTCCAGTTTTAAGGTAGAGAAGCCCTTTGGTTACCTTTTGTCAAGATTGAGGTAGAGAAGTCCTTAGGTCACAGACAGCTCCAGTTTCAAGGTAGAGAAGCCCTTTGGTTGCCTTTCTTCAAGATCGAGGTAGAGAAGTCATTAGGTTGTAGACAGCTCCAATTTCAAGGTAGAGAAGTCCTTTGATTGCCTTTCGTTAAGATCAAGGTAGAGAAGCCCATGGGTCACAAGCAGCTCCAATTTCAAGGTAGAGAAGTCCTTTGGTTACCTTTTGTCAAGATCCAATTTCAAGGTAGAGAAGTCCTTTGGTTACCTTTTGTCAAGACTGAGGTAGAGAAGCCCTTTGGTAACAAACAACTCCAGTTTCAAGATCAGGATTAAAAAGTCTCTTGGTCACCCCAATTGTCAAGAATCATTTCCAGAGTTATCAACTACCAGCTAAGTCCGGTATTTTCATTCTTTTTGTCAAAAGATAAGGGTAGTTCTATATTCCAAGGTTTTACGTTCGAGGGCTAGGTAGTCTTTGAAAATTCAACCTCAATTAAATCATGGTCGCTAAAATAAGTGTCTTTGTTTTACATTGACATTCACTTTTCAAGCTCTGTCAATGAGGGGCATTCAATAGACACTCAATTTTGCACCCATGATTTAATCAAGAAGAATGACTTGAATGACCATCCAGGTACCCTAAAAATCAAGATTGCAATACCTGCATCAATTTGTTCTTGCATTACCTGCATCAATTTGTCTTTGCATTACATGCATTAATTCATTCATTGCATACCATAAAAATGATCTTGAGGTTCTAACAATCACAAGGGTGTGTCCGGTTTCTAAATCGAACCATCGAATCGAAAGATATCACATGATCAAGTTTGCACAGTCAACATATATTATGTCTAGGTAAAGTCGACCACACATGATTAATTTAAATTAATTCTGATTGGTTAAGCAATTAAAATTAATTAAATAATTTTTTGATTGGTTAGTAATTATTGTTTAAAATAAGGATGCATGCATAGGAATAAAAGAGATGATTGGATAACAATAAAATTGTGGATAATCTGAAATTTATCAAGATTTATCTTAGGGTATTTATCTACAAGATAATTGTTCTTAAAGAAGAATGAATTATCTAGAAAATAGATAATAATATTAAAAAAAAATCATAGATAGAGAATGAAAACACGTCTAGGTGTAAGGACCTGTCAAAAAAACCCTAAAAGAAGAGTCCAAACGGCACCCAAACATGAAAAGCGTTCAGTGTCCAAGAGCCAATTCGGCACTTTTGGAGTGTCAAACGGCACTCTAAAAGGGCCAAATTTTCCTCTTTTGGGCTTTGGCCCAATGACCTTCGAGTGATGATAAGGCACACCCTTTTCGATCTTTTCACAAAAGGATGCGTTCGGATTCACATCCTAATCGTCTATGCCTATTTTTTAGAGTCTTCTGCCCTTTATAAATAGAGATTGAACCTCATAATTTGGCACCTTTTTTTTTACGCTCTAAGAGGCATATGTTTTGAAACTGTCAAAATTGTTGATATCTGCTAATCCTCTCTGAGATTTGCTGCAAAAATTAGGGTTTCTAGGTTTCAAAGATAACTGAATAAGTTTCTTTGAACCCTAAAACATCCTCTCAAGAACAAGGAGTGCTCATGCAAGAGGTTGTTGTCAATCACCCTTTCTATTTCTTACGCTTCTTGTTTATAATGATGAATGTTCATTTATCTATGAATTATTAGTCATTGTTTTGTTTAAAGCATGATTTTTTTTTATGCAATTGTTAGAGTCTCTTTCTTGAATGTCAATAATCTGCATGTGAACAACTCTTTTTCTTAAAATAAAAATAGATCTACATCTTCCTTAGATGTAGATCTAAATTTTTCTTCAAAATAAAACAGATCTGCATCTTCCTTAGATGTAGATCTGAATTTTTTTTTTTTTTCAAAATAAAACAAATCTACATCTTCATTAGATGTAGATCTGAATTTTTTTTTTTTTCCTTAGATGTAGATCTAAATTTTTCTTCACAATAAAACAAATTTTCATCTTCCTTAGATGTAGATCTGGATTTTTCTTAATCAAAATTGATTTGTGTCTTCATTAGATGCAAATCCGAACATTTTTTATCAAAAAAAACTGATTTGTATCTTCCTTAGATACAAATCTGATTTTTCTTAATGCATGCAAATTTTTGAAATAAAGAAAAAGATAAAACATGATTGTGTTGGTGTTTGTTTTATTTAATTAATGTTGCATGAATTTAAATTATGAGTGAAACTCTCTTCTTGAAAAATATTTTTTTCATTCTTTTAAAACATGTAAAAAACAAATCTAATTTTTCTATTGTCGAAAACCCTTTCTTTTTATTATCATAAAACAGATCTGATCTTTTACAAACCAAAAAACCATTTGTTTTAGTTCTTAAAAACCAGATCTAATATTTCTCAAGCCAAAAGATTTTATTTTATATAATAAACATAGATCTGAATTTTTATCTACAAAAACCACTTTTTTCTTCATACTACAAAACAGATTTGATGTTTCGCCCGTAGAAGACGTACTTTTGAAACTATAGAGATATGTTAGAAATAATTCCTTACAACACTCCGTCACATGTTTGCACTCCTAAATTGGCTTTTTCCTGATATTAGCCTCACACTCTCTTGCCTTTTTCCACCTGTAGCTTCCTCTTTTCAGTTCTTCATTAAACTAATAAACTTGATCAAGAAACTTGTAGCAATTAAACCAATACTAATAGCAAGAAAATATTATAGAAACAATGAATCAAAGGAAGAGAACAAAAGAAAACAATATTTTGGTTTGAGAGAACTGAAACTGCAAACAATATTTTTCTGTTTTCTTTTCTTTTCTGACAGCTCTTTTTTCACTTTTTTTTTTTTTTTTTTTAATATTTTGGTGCACGTCACAAAACAAGAGCAAGGAATAATGAACACAAAAGGAACAAGATTGGATGATAACAGGAAACAAAAGATAAAGGGATAGTAAACCTAATTTTAGAACTTGTGCTCTGATACCAAATGATGCGAACCTCAATCGACACACTTTGAGACCCAACAAATAATATTGGAATACTTGCCCAAGAAAGTTAAAATTTTGATTTTGATAGAAACCTTGAACCAACGTTTATAAATGGAACGCGAACCAAAGGTATAAGTAATAGACCTCGACCCAATAATTATAACTGAATCACAAACCGAAGGTATAAAATTTGAATGCCAATGCTTAATAAGTTCACGGTTCTTGAAGAACCAAGAGAAGAAGCAAAACCTCACGTTTTTTCTGATTTTTATTCAATGATATTCCTCCATTACAATGAGTGCATGTTATTTATAAGACATAACTGAAAATAGGAAAATATAAAAAAACGCACTAAATAATAGAAGCCTAAAATTGAGGTGGATTTGGTCTAAAATTAGTAGCTCCAGAATAGGAAAAGTAGCTATTAATTGGTATGGAGCTGGAAAGTCAACTAGCCATTAATCCATGCCATAAATCACGCCCGATTAAGCCAGATCAGTGCTATCAATAGCTTGGATTAAATTTATTATGCCTTCATCTTCCTTTGGACCAAGCTTGGAATGTCTTGTGTTAGAATTAGCCCAAATCTCTTGAATCAGCCCATTAAGTGCTTCTTTGATCTTCTTGGATCTTGCTCTAGTAATAGGCTTGGGATTTTGCTCTAGTAATAGGCCTAACTGGAACATGCAACGGATCCTTTAATGGTACTTGTTGATTCTCATCAACTGATAACTTTCCTGCCCATATTGTAGATGATGATTCCCCTGCAAGGGATTAGGGATAAGAAAAATGTAACCCTCCCTTCTCAAGCTCCACTTGTGTCTGTTTATTTTACATTAGCTTTCCTTGGCTTGGGCAAATCGTTTGCACGATTCCTACTCCAATCATACTTTAATTTTTCTTTTATCAGTGACCCTAGGGTAGAATTAAGGTAAGAGTTTTGTTTAAAGCACACCCAAGGTAAAGACATGGTCTGGCACCCTCGAGGTTTTGTATTATTATCAAGTGTTTGGAAGGCACATCGCTTTTTACTCAGATAGGTCATTAGGCCTAGATCCTCTTATTTACACATTTAACAAACATAGGAGACGAATAAAGTTAACAATTTATAGTGCACATTTTTATCAAAAATAATACTTTTTGGGATTACGTACATTCCATGCCAAAGCTACAGGCCTTTCATCTAGGTCTTCTAAGCGGTAGGCTCCATCTCCTGAAATAGATGTCACTTTGTAGAGACCTTCCTAATTTGGGCTAAGCTTTACCCGCATCAAGTCTCTAGTGTTACCAAGAACCTTTCTTAAAACCAAATTCTTAGGAATGAACTCCCTTAATCTAACATTCTTATTGTATCCCATGCTAATTTTTTGCTGGTAACTAGCAAGTTTCATCGAGATGATCTCTCGGTTCTCTTCGACTAAGTCCAAATGCTCGGTTAGAGCACGATCATTTTCCTCCATATCAAATTGATTAGTTTGAGAAGTTGGGAGTCCAATCTCTATAGGTATCACAACCTCAGATTCATAAGTCATGGAAAATGGAATCTTACTTGTTGACCTTCTCGGGGTAGTTTAGTATGCCCACAGCACACTTATGAGTTTCTCAGTCCACCTTCCTTTTGAATCATGCATCATTCTCTTAAGCCAATTGACAATGGATTTATTAATTGGTTCGGCCTGCCCGTTGCCTTAGGGGCAGGTTAGTGTAGAGTACATATTAGTGATTTAGTTCTCCACAATACCTTCGAAAGGCCTTGCGGTTAAATTGGAGGCCATTATACGAGATGAGTATCCTGGTATACCAAATTTGGTCACAATGTTCTTTCAGATAAACTATTTTACGTCGGCGCCTTGTATACTGGCCAGAGGTTTTGCCCCGACCCACTTAGTAAAATAATTGGTGCCAACCAATAACCATCTTCGGCCTAGCGTAGCCTAGGGGAATGGACCTACTATGTCCAAGCTCCACTGTGCAAAAGGCTAAGGACTTATTAAAGGATTTAGAGTTCCACCAGGCTAGTGAATGCTGGGTACAAATCTCTAATACTGGTCACACTTTTGAGTGTATTCTTAGGTACTTTTCTGCATAACAGACCACCAGTAAATCTGTGTTATTGCTTGATGAGAAATTGACCTTCCCCCATATGGTTTCCACATATCCCTTCAGCTCTTCCAAGAATGGTTCTACTGCCTCAGGGTGGACACATAGAAAGTAAGGCCCCTTGTATGACCATCTATAAAGCTTACCTTCCTCGGATAGCTAGTATCTTGGGGAACTCCTTCTAACCTTCTCATCTTTGAACTTATCCTTGAGTAGGTGTCCATCCTTTATAATATAGGCCATGACGAGTCTATCCAACTGGGACCTAGCTGTATGCTATGCACTTGTATATCCCTTGGAGGATGTGTGCTTGGATGTTGGAGGGTTTCCATTGTGATCATTCAGGGTAGTTGATTACTAATTGAGGAAGTTTGGGTTGTTGAAGAGTTGACATGGCTGTTACTTCCTTAGGATATTTGGCTGGTTTACTACTAACCTATAATAACAATGGACATGTGTTGATACCGTATTTTGTCTGCCCTCGATTTGCATGCCAAACCTTAAAAAACCCAAAAATATCATTTTCTCTCCATGGGGTCGCGAGAACATCCAGAATGACATGGCGCAACTCGTTCAAACACCGGAGCACCCAAAGTGCATTTTCCAGCTAAAATGACCAAAATGCCTCTAGTCAACCTAGGGTTGACTGAAGGTTAAATAAGGTCAAAATCCACACAAAATAACACCTTTCATAGTTTTTCATCAAACCCGAGCTTTTCGGAGATTTTTAGCCACTTTGACCAAGTTTGACCCGAAGTTGACTCTGGGTGGGCCCAAAAACCCTAATTTTTTATTCGGCAATCAAAATGGGTTGAAACCAATGTCATTGTGAAGATTATCAAATACTCATTCCAACGAATATTCATGGGTCGAAATCGAGTTAGAACTGCCAAGATATCACAAAAACAGGGTTAACGCACCGATTGATGCACCTCTAACTTTCTAAAGCCATAACTTTAGATCCGACTGTTGGACTTTTTGAGTTCCACACCTTTTTAGAAAATGAAAATCAAGATCTTTCCAAGGTTGTCAAGATCAAACTAATCAGAGGACTTTTGAGGGTGGCGGCCCTACAAGGGCCGCTGCCTAGAAAAATGCACTGGGGCTATAAATAGCCCCAGGCACCCCTGAAACCAAAGGAGGAGACAACTTTTTTGGTTTTTTCTCTCTGCTTGGATGATTTCTAAGCTTTTATTCCTCTCTTCTAAACACACAAAAGCACCCAAAAAAACACATCAATGCCTCTTGATTCTTCTCTCTTCACCAAAAAAACAAGGTATTGTTCTTATACCCGATCTTCTTCTCCTGGGTTCTACACCTTGGATTTGAGGATTAGGGATGTGGATTTAGTTTTCTAGCTATTAGCCACACCCCTAACCTTCTAAATTTTTTCCTAGTATTTATCTTGCTCTTTTTGCTTGAATAACATGATTTATTGCTTTCTTTAGCATGTTTCTTGCTTTATTTGTGCTTTTAGCTTAAATGTCCTTGCTTTTTATGCTTTTTGCTATGTTTCATGCTTAGATCTACATCCCTACATGCTTATATGTTTAGATCTATATGCTTTAGGCTCTATGCCATGTTTTCCTATATTTTGTGCCTCTTTTTGTTCTATGTTGATGTTAGGGTTACATGCTCACATGCTTGTATGATATTGTTGGGCTATGCCTTGCTTGTATCTATGTGTCTATGTGTTACTTCCATGCTATATGGTTAGATCCAAGTCTTCACATGCTTATATGCTTGGATTCATGTTCTTCCATGTCTATGTGCAAAGTTTTTACATGTTTACATGTATGTTTCTATGCCTATATGTCTAGATCTATGTTTTCACATGCCTATATGCTTGGATCTATGTTCTCTACATGCTTTATGCTATCTTTCATGTGCTTGTGCACTCCATTCCATGTTTGTGTGCCTTGACCTAGGCTATGTATGTCATGCCATGTGCTATTGTAGCCCTTTTGCCACTTTGTCTTTCTTTCTTGTGTTTTGGCCTATTGATTCGGACCCAATCTAGACCCTATGGTCTTTGTCATTGTCCATACACCTTGGTCCACATCAAAGGGTTTGGATCATCCTTATTTGCATGTCTATGCTTGCTTGCTTGCTTGCTTCTATGCTTTATACCTGTGTTAGCCTCTCTTGTTCTAGGCTTTGCCATGCTTGATGCCCTACGTGGGTATGTGGTTGTGTGGTTACGTCTGACACCCATGAGGCCTTGTTTGGATGTAACCACTTGGGATGCATCGCCATGATGTCAGTTGCTTCGTGCATACCTTTTCCCTTTTCCGCTCCGTGCGATGATATGTTTACCATGCTTGTCTGTGCCACTCGTTGGCTTTATCCACATCTTTACACGCTTGCTTACATGTCCATGCATGAGTCTTGCTTGCTAGTGTGTCGTCCATGCTTCAACACAATGAAGTCATGGACATTTGATCCAAACCTACATTTGTCCCTCATGGATGCCACCTTTTTGTGCGTTCTCTTACGTGTTTGCCTTTTTGTTTGTTAGTATACTTCCTCGCTTGTTTGCTTGCCATGCCTATCATGCTTACCCACTTTATGCTCTTTCATATGTTCTCTGCATCTTTTCCTCTCATTGCTTGTCTGCTGGTTTCTTGTCTTTGTCTTTGCATGTACACACATGGAGCGAGGACGCATGGAGCTAGGGCACGGTCTCCCAGTCACAAGCAAAAAGGGCGCGGGCGCAAGCATGTAGATAAGCCAAGCAACTGTGTTCAGTAGGTTTAGGAGTTTAGCCTTTTTCTTTGGTTATGTACTCTTTTAAACCCCTTCATTCCTCCTCCCTTTCTCTTTTAGATGGTTTGTATTAGGTATATCATGCCTTGTACCATTCGTCCTCATCTTTAGAGTATGGTGACCCCTGTTTACTTTCCTGCACCTATATTTTAGGCTATGCTCTAGGGATGTAGGCATTTACTTTCCTACTCTCTGTGTTTGCATTGTGCATGATGTATGTATATATATACCTACTCACACCCCCCCCCCCCTCTGGTGTGATTGTCACAATCCGTGTCACCTAAGGCGAGCAGAGCCTAATTTCCACCACGAAAGTAAGGTGACTTGTCGCCAGATTTTCGCAGTAGAAATCTGGCACTTTGCTCGAATGCCTTAGGAAAGCATAAACTAGGACCACACCTATTCATAAGCAAAACCTCAAAGCCCCCATGCATGCAAAGCCCCGAAAGTCGAAGCCAAAATCATGTTTTTACTGCCAATTTTCAAAAATTAAGATTTTATCAAAACAAAGGACTGTCCTCGGATAGGCGTTGTGGAGTGCCTAACACCTTCCCCACATGTAACCAAACTTGCGGACCTAAGAATCAAGATTTTTTTTTTCCATCCATATTAGATTAGGAAAAATGCCATTTTTCTTAACCTAGGATTGGTAATATAATTAACTAGAAACAGGTGACCAATCACACCTTAGAAAAACCTAATGATTGATGGCGACTCCACTTACCTTTGGTAATCCCTTGAAATTTGGCCCAGATTTCTGCCCTAAAACCTAAGGTAAACCTACCTTCCTCCACCGAGAGAGAGAGCACCTGAAGCTCCTCCAAACACACACCACCATATATATTGAGAGTGACCCTCCAACAGGGCCTCACGCGCGCGGGAGTTGTCACCACGGCGGGTGGTTGAACGAGGGCCCGCAATGACGGCGGCGGTTATTCTACCCCGCTTCAATCGAGACCGGGTGTCGACAAACTGGCAACTCCACTAGGGATAGATGAGAGTTTAGCCATTAGATCTTTTGATAAAACCGTAATCTTCAAACATTGGCTTTCAAGAACACAAAAATTGGCATGGGCCTCCAAGGCTTTCCTTTTGAAAAAGGTTTCTACTACATCCTAGTAGACTATTTTCAAAAGAACAAAAAATCTTTTTCCAAAAAAAAAAAAATCCTTTTTCAAAAAGGGAGGCTTTGAGGTAATTTCATATGGGGCTTTACAGCTTTCCTCACATGCTTTACCGCTTTTCTTCACATGCAAACTTAGGGTAGAAAAATTTAATTTCCGCTACACCTTTATCCACTTTCCATATATATATATATATATATATGAATATATGACAGACCAAGAATGTATTGACCCCTTGTGATATATTAATTGATTAATTAGCCAAGTTTATTAATTAATCAAATTAACATGCAAAATACATGGTAGCACAAACAAATCACCATTTAAACTAAATGCAGCTGAAATTAAATTGACACAGTGATTTGTTTACGAATGGGGAAAACCTATACAGCAAAAACTCCACCGGGTGATTTTAAGGTCACCATTCTCGAGAATCCACTATTATCAAAACAAGTGGTTACAAGTAAAGGAATCCCAGTACCTTATACCAACCTACAGTTGAATCCTTACCCCAATATCCAATTGGACTTGTTCTGTAGTGACAAGCTCTCCTTTTCAATGCACGACTCCCAGTACGTGACTAAACAATTACACGAATCCCAATACGCAACTTGATCACCAACTTGAGAAGGATGTTGGCTGTAAAGTTATTCTGTTCATCACACGATGAAGTTCATGAAGTTGCTTGGTCACAAAACCCTATGGTGTACAAACACAGCAGCTTCTTGAAGAGAAAGAAGAACTAAGGCAAACTAGGTTTCTAGTTACACTTTCTTCACACTTGTGGAATTGTGTTTTGCGCAACTGTGTCTGTATCCTTTTTCAGCCCTTAAAATAATCCTTATATATTTTTAAGGTTGTGAGAAAAGAAAGCTCAAACATACATTCACGGATTGGATGAAAAACAGCTCTGAAAAACTGAGTTTCATAAACCTTGATAGATAGCCATCTATCGAGCTAGCTGTCGAGCCACGGGCTTCAGCAACTTTTAAAACTCGATAGATGCTAGCTGTCGAGCTTTAAAATCTGTCACTTCATCACTTGATTCTTGGACAAACTTGCATGGCTTTAACACTTGAACTTTAAACCTTGTTTCTTGAAGCATTAAACACATCCTAGATCTACCCAATTACAAGTAAAGTGAGTTTTGTCAAAGGAATAGCCAACTACACAAAATAGTGACATATGTTCCTAGCAATGAATCACATATGTCCTAACAATCTCCCCTTTTGACAATCCATGACAAAACCACAACAACAAATGAACATATGAGAGAAGTCATAAATCACTCAACTCACATTCACTTGTTTAATACAATAAAATCTATCCTAACACAAACTCTTGAAAAACTTTGCGAGAAGAGAGTTTATGGCAAGAAGACTTTGACAACCTGTATTTCTGAAACACTTTAAACAAAACTCATCAAGGCATCTTAGTGTGAAACATAAATAAAAGATTGCATACAATATATAAGAAACATGTGTATAAAGATAGAAAAGAAACAACACATGGAGAGATAGGTGAAAGAACTGTAATAACAACCTCAAATGTATATATATCAACAAGTACAAGGTTTGCTATCACAAAATGATCACAAGATCTAAGGTACATGAACAATGTATCTAAAATAGAAAGAAAAGAACAAAATACATAAAGTCCTCACTATATCCCTCAAAAATATGCAAACTCCCCCTAACAAAAATCTCCTATACTAACCCTCCCCCTATGAGTATGACTACTCTCATATCCAAAACTACTCCCCTATTTTGTCATGAGTGACAAAGGGTAAGTATATCAAGTAAACATCTCGTCATCACTAGGTGAGCTAGCATCCTCATCCTCATCATCATCATCGTCGTCGAAGTCATCATTGTTGTCAGATGCCTCGAGAGGAGGAGAGGGAGACTTTACGAAGCCACCTAGGCGAGCTTGCCGTCTAGCAATACGGCTGACACAGGTGTTCACTTGACACAACTCATCACTAAGAGCGTCAAGGCGAGCATCCATTCACTGAAGCTGCACCATGATCGCATCAAGAGTCACACTACCCGCAAAAGAAGAGGGAGCAAAGGTGGATGGAGCTGAAGAAGTGGGAGGAGCTACCGTCCCAGACCGCCTCGAACGTAGCTACGCCTCGCTCCATTTAACGGTAGCGGCGTCTATGGCACATATGACATGGAAGTGGTCAGAAATGGGAAAGGGAACAAAAAAATGGCGTAGAATCCTCGTGATAGCCGAAGGGAAGATGATCTTATCACGGGTCTCCGTATCCCTATATACATCTATAATGGAAGGAATAAAATGAAAGGAAAAATCTATAGTGAGATGCTCTAAAAGAGAAAGCAAAAATAAACACGGGGCTCGGTAATAAAGTTATAATGAAATAAAGGATGCAAAACAAAAGTCATAACCATGTTAAGAAACTGAGGACCTTTAGCAAAGGCCGAATAAGGAGTGAACTAACGATCACCTCAATCAGAGGGACGCTCACAAGAAGCAGACATAAGCTCATCTTTGGACACAGTCCTAAGACGCCCACAACCAGGGTAGTCAGGATGTGCTACCCTAGGGACATAGAGCATGTTGGATACAATATCCGGTGTGACCACAATGCGTGTACCTCAAACGCGAGTAACAAAGAGAAGTATTGAATAATCAAATCCATGCATGTTAAAGTAGAACCCTTGTACAAGCATGGATGGACAAGTGACCGGGACATCACACAGTGACTCCCAACCCCTACTGTGAATGACAGTGGGTAGGTCAGTGTCGGAGAAGTTCGACAAAATGACTTGGCAATCCGAATGAACGCCTCGTCTAGAAAAGCTCTTCGAGAAGTCCTTACGGGCCTTCTCATCACGGAACCTAACAGAAGAAGGGGTAGGATCAAAGGAAGTGGATGCCTCGAACGAAGAGGGTTCTGGGACAGAGCATATTTTCGTTTAGGTGCCATAGAGGAACTAACCGAAAGAAGGAGGGAGAGATAGAGAGAGAGACAATCAGAAAAGTACCAATACAGTCAATATAAAAGAATATAAAGAATGTAAAGTAAGTATGCATGAAAATGCATGAGCATGTGATATGCAATACAAAATATATATATATATATATATATCATGGGCTCAGCCCAATCCAATCCTACCAACACATTCATTTCACAAAGTAAACACACATCTAAAATGCATGAAGTAGTGTTATAATGCACATGTGATGCAATGCATGATGTTTTAAGATCAAATATACAAAACCCATCCCAAAATTTTGCAAAAACCTCTTTGATTTGGAAAAACCCCAATAGTTAGGTCACAAAAGATGAAATGCATGAAGAAATGAATAAGAAAGAGTCTTACCGGAGGAAAGAATTGATCTTAAGACTGAAGAACACTTGGGAAAGAGGTTTGGAGTGAGTGAGAGAGGTTTGGGAGGTGAAAAGACACGAAGCAGTCAAGAGAGATCAAGGAAATGAGATCAGAAATCGTACGGACCCTATATAGAATCTCTTAAATCTCAACAAATCGAAAGGTGTCAAAAGGTGTCAAGGATCATTAATCTCGACAAATGCATCTATCGAGCAACTGTCCATATGTGTCCACAGCAAAAACAAGCTCGATGGATCGAGGAGCTATCGAGCATCTATCAAGAAGACAGAAACTTTCTCGATGGATCGAGGAGCTATCGAGAAGCTATCGAGATTGCGATAAAAAGAAGCTGAAGACCTCAATAGATAAGCTAGGTGTCGAGAGGTGTAAAGGAGCTGTCGAGATTGCTTAAAAACAATTTTTCAAGAAGAGAAAAACACATATACGAATGCAATCAAACATGCAACTCAACCAAGGATCCAAACAACATTTTAAGCTCTCAAAATCATCTCTCAACAAGAAAAATGTCAAGCACATAGATCCCAAAACACACACACACACTAAACAAGTCTAACCAATTTTATATTTCAAAAACAAGTTAAGACAGTTTAGTGAGTATACATTAACACATGTATTCCTTGTGATGGCCAAATCACATTGTACCTGCAAATGTAGCAAAGAATATTGCGTGTTGTGTATGAAAAACATCGCAAGATTGCATAAGTGTCTAACGACGATTTGAGATATGAGAAAATCACTTTAACTCACACACAATCATAACTGTTTGATGGGGACTATCACCTTCGAGGTACATCTTATAACTCCCACATCTCCTAGTATACGCTTGCAATCATATATAAAGCATTTTGATCTTTTTGTTTTTTATTTTTCTTTGCATATTTTTCTTTTAAGCAAACCATGCATGGGCATATAAGAGAGAGAAAAGAAATACCCAATTATGTTAACCATTTGACATTCCACTTTTGCTATGCCGAAGCACACAAGTGTCATTTCATGATTGGCGGACAACAATGGTGAGATTGCTATTTATGCATTTCTCTTAGGATTTTCTAGTCCTTCCCATCAAAAAGAGTGATACGAGTGTTAAGTACAAGAGATTACTTAATCTTACTCATCACAAACACAAGCTACAAAGCTCACTTGCTTAGTTGTGCATAAAGATGCTCATCTAAGCTACAAAAGATGCAAAGTTTAGAAAACTTTGTTTCAATGGCCATCCAAGGTACACAAGTACCAATGTACACAAACATACACTGTTTTTGTATTTTTCAATTTTTGAATTTTTTTTTATTTTTATATGAAAAAAATAAAGCAAAACTGAAAAGTAACCAAACAAAAGCATGTTAAACAAGACAAAGCAATGCATAACACTAGACTGACTCAAAACATAAAAGCAAAACACACAAGTAATGCAAAACCAAAAACAAGAAGGGGAGAGAGAGAAAAAGTAACAAAATCACTTGGAGCCTTTTTCTTTCCACACCTTGGAGGAACCTTTTCGTTTAGCAAACCCTTGATCTGGTGGTGAGGGGAAAGAGTTAAAACTGTTCAAGTTCGAAAGGAACATGAGGGCTTTGAGAAGATCTCCAAGAGGAGCAAAAGAGGATGGAAGCTGATTCTGATCTCCCGATGCGATCTTGCTATTGCTCTTTTGAGTGGTTAACCACTTATAGCAATTAGGTCGAGTATGTCCAGCTGCGCCACAGTGATGAAAGAAATGCTGCTTTTTCAGCTTAAGCTTTTGAGAGTTTCCCTTCTTAGCCCTAGGATTCTTAATCTGTTTCTTATCAAGCTTAGGGGGTGCTCCTAAGATAGATTTACCATTGTCTACGTTCTCACTAGCTAATTCATTCTTAACATTATTGTTTTCAGTTTCAACATTATCAGCAGGAGGAACAAAAACAGTAGTACTAGTAGAAGCAATACTAGGAGAAGAGAAATCATACCCTAAACCAGTTTGATCAGAAGCAGATTTCTGAAGACTGAGCATCTCATTGAGCTTGGTGCTTGAAGTCCTTTCCAGCTGAGCTTTACTTGGAACAGTTGTACCTCAAGCTTCTTGGTCTTCTCAGCTAAGAAATTATTCTCAAATCTTAGTGCTCCAATAGTCTAATTGGCTTCATCAAACTTTGTAAAGATTTCTTCTCACTCAAGCTCCACATCACTAAGCTTCTTGGTGGCTAACCTATACAACTTCTCATGCTTTTCTGAGACCTTGTATAACTTTGCATAGGTTGTATGGATGTCATCTTGCTCATCCATCTTTTCAAACTTAAACTCCACCAATTCCTCTTCTTCATCCACATCTTCAACAATCCCTTCAATAAGATTTACGGTAGCAGTGAAGGCATTTAGGACTCTATCATCCTCAGGCTCACTGTCGCTCAAGGTAACAGCAAGTGCCTTACTCTTCCCAATGGTCTTGAGATACGTAGGGCATTCTTGTTTCATATGACCGAACCCTTGACACCCAAAGCACTTTGGTCCTGAGGGAACAGTGTACTGACCGCCATCCCTAGCATTCTTCTTCCCTTTGTCTTGGCTCTTAGACTGAGAAGAACTGGATTGCTTACCGTCCTTGTCGAAGCCCTTTGCATTGGCATTCTTCATGAACTTCTTGAATTGCCTGGTGATGTAGGACTTCATCTTAGAATCTTCATCATCAGAAGACTCATCAGTATCACTGCTCTTGGCCTTCAATGGCATGCTTTTACTCTTGTTTGATTTCCCTATCCTCGTCAAACCTAACTCATAGGTCTGCAGATTTCCAACCAACTTAGTCAAAGGAATTTTGTCGATGTCCTTTAATTCCTCAATGGCAATGATCTTGGCATGGAATCTCTCGGGTAGAGATCTGAACACTTTTCTAACAATCTTGGGTTCAGGAATGGTTTTCCCAAGATTAAAAGCTAAGTTCACTATGTCCTTAAGCTTGGCATAGAACTCATCGAACGACTCATCCTCCTCCATCTTAATCTCTTCAAAGCTTGTAGTAAGCCTCTGAAGCTTTGAATCCTTGATAGCTTTGGTTCCTTCATAGGTTGTCTGGAGAATGGTCCATGCTTCCTTAGCAGTTTTAGTGGAGGATATCTTCTTGAATTCCTCATTAGTGATTGCACTTAATAGAGCATTCAGTGCCCTACTGTTGAAGTTTTCCGCCTTGATCTTTGCATCATCCCAGTCAGCCAGCACTTCTATAGGCTTGGTCCAGCCTATCTCCACAGCTTGCCACACTTTCTCATCTAAAGACTACAAGAAAGCTCTCATGCGTACTTTCTAGTATGCATAGTTAGTGCCATCAAATAAAAAAGGTATAATAAGAGACCGTTTGCTATCCATGATAAACAGGGGTCAATGGATCGCACAGCAAAGATTAAAACCTAATCAGAGTGTGCCTGCTCTGATACCACTTGACAAGCCAAGAATGTATTGACCCCTTGTGATATATTAATTGATTAATTAGCCAAGTTTATTAATTAATCAAATTAACATGTGAAATACATGGCAACACAAACAAATCACCAATTAAACTAATGCAGTGGAAATTAAATTGACACGGTGATTTTTTTACGAATGGGGAAAACCTACACGGCAAAAACCCCACCGGGTGATTCTAAGGTCACCACTCCCGAGATCAAAACAATCGGTTACAAGTAAAGGAATCCCAATACCTTATACCAACCTACAGTTGAACCCTTACCCCAATACCTAATTGGACTTGTTCTGTAGTGACAATCTCTCATTTTCAATGCACGGCTCCCAGTACGTGACTAACCAATTGTGTGGATCCAGTACGCGACTTGATCACCAACTTGAGAAAGATGTTGGCTGCAAAGTTCTTCTGTTCATCACATGATGAAGTTCATGAAGTTGCTTGGTAACAAAATCCTATGGTGTACAAACACAGCAGCTTCTTGAAGAGAAAGAAGAACTAGGGCAAACTAGGTTTCCAGTTACACTTTCTTCACACTTGTGGAATTATGTTTTGTGCAGCTGTGTCTGTATCCTTTTTTAGCCCTTAAAATAATCCTTATATATGTTTAGGGTAGTGAGAAAAGAAATCCCAAACAGGCATTCACGAATTGGATGAAAAACAGCTCTGAAAAACTAAGTTTCATAAACCTCGATAGATAGCCATCTATTGAGCTAGCTGTCAAGCCATAAGCTTTAGCAACTTTTAATTTTGTTGACCCCTTGTGATGAATTAACAAATTAATTAGCCAAGTTAATTAATTAATTCAATTTGCATGCAATATGCGTGGCAGCACAAACAAATCACCAAATAACTAAATGCAGCGGAAATTAAATTGACATAGTGATTTGTTTACGAATGGGGAAAACCTACAAGGCAAAAACCCCACTGGGTGATTTTAGGGTTACCACTCCCGAGAATCTACTATTATCAAAACAAGCGGTTACAAGTAAAGGAATCCCAGTAACTTTTACCAACCTACAGTTGAACCCTTACCCCAATACCCAATTAGACTTGTTCTATGGTGACAATCTCTCCTTTCCAATGCACGACTCCCAATGCGTGACTAACCAATAAATGCGCAGATCCCAGTACGCGACTTGATCACCAACTTGAGAAAGATGTTGGCTGCAAAGTTCTTCATTTCATCTAGACGATGAAGATCAAGAAGCTCCTTAGTCACAAAACCATATAGTGTACAAACATAGCAGCTTCTTCAAGATAAAGATGAACTAGGGCAAATTTTGTCTTCGGTCACAATTTTCATGAGTAAGACTTTGCTCTATACCCGCGCAACTATGCAACCTTTGACGACCCTCAAAATAATCCTTATATATGTTTAGGGTTGTGAGAAAAGAAAGCCTAAACACATACTCACAAATTGGAGTGAAATCAGCTCTGAAAAACTGAATTTCATAAGCCTAAACACATACCCTTCAAAGAATTTCACAGCCAAAATATCCTCCCGTGAGCCTAGGAAACCCATATACTTATATTACGGTCTTTAGAAAGTCCTTCCTAATTGAGCGACTACTTAGTCTATGGAGCTTATGCCAAATAATCACCCACATGTGAAAGTTTTGAGCCTGATATCCTTCATTTCAAGCACCCAATTAACCCCAAGGCCACGTTACAACCTAATGAAGACCTTACTGATCACTGAGGATCTGTTGGTCGTGGCACATTGAACATTTGATCAAGCATTGATGACGGAATCATCCACTTATGCCAAGGCGTCATGCCTCAAAAAGTGTAGGGTCCTCTCCCAACCCACCAGAAGAGTTCAAAAAGCCAAACACATAATTCATGTTTTCCCTACATAGCTTAAAAAGGGACACCCACTCATTTGATAAGCACAAGCACTTTGCTAAAAATCCTTGCTTGCAAGCATGTTCCCTATGCAGGGTAAATGATAGCCATCTAGCACATACACTCACAAACCACATAGGAAACATGGCCTTAGTGAGCCCCTCTTGTGGTACATGCATTTAAACAAATTTTCATGATCATGAGTGAATTTCCAAAATTTCAGAGCCGGGTTCTCAAAACCAATTGAAACAGAAAGGAAAAATAATGACCCTCAAAGATTTCAAATGATAAGGATTTCGGATCCTCAAACTTTTCAAGTCCAGAAACAAATCCTTGAGGGTTATTCATTTCTTCCCAAGGAATTTCCAGAAAAATGAGGTTTTAAGATTGTAGCAGCTTATGCAAGCCTCCCTTCATCATTACCAAGAACCTTCAAAAAGACCTGAACCTAAGGATTCAAATGCTCAACCCCAAGCTTTAAATACCATGTGAGCATCACTCCCCTAAAACACTTTTCAAGCCTCTCGAACTCATCCCAATAGAGGATGCCTAAGTCATTGCTTCAGACATGACCCCCAATGCCCAAGGGTTGGCCCCAGTCTTAATCCTGATACTGAGAAAGTTTTATTTATGATATTTCCAAACCATAGATGGTATTCCCATTATCCAATGCAATTCAAGATATCCACCAGAAGAAGGAGGAATCTCTCCCCGTGAGAGCTTGAATAGGTGCCCAGCATGCACAATACATCAAAACCGCACAGAACTCAGCATCAAGGCAGTTCTTATCCAGCTATGACCAAGAGTGTCAGCATCTCCAAGAGGGGACCTTCCCCAAAATTCAAATCCAAAATTCAGCAAATCAAGGAACCCATTGTGGTATAATCATCCAGAACAAGCTCAAGCCCATGTCAATTCGGTTTGCTGATCCAAAACCCCCAAAGTCCTACACTGGGGCAATTTATTTTGCACAGTTCCATTCACTTTGTGCAAATCAGTATGCAAGAATGGGTCCATCCCACTAGGAACTTTTCCTATCATGTCGAGAACCGCATAAAACCAACATTGGGACAGCTCTATTTTGTGCGGTCTCTCCCTTTTTCATCTCCCTCAGTGGAATGATCACTATCAGATTGAATTGGTAAACCCGTAAGGATACAGTACGATGCAAGTGCTACCAATATCACACATCAACAGCCCTTTTAAAGGCGATATCCAAAATTATACATGTAAGTCCTACCCAGAGGCATTGTTTCTTGCATACATCAACAACCCTTTTAAAGGCGACATCCAGAACTATACATATAAGCCCTACCCAGAGGCATTGTTTCTTGCGTACATCAGCAGCCCTTTTAAAGGCGACATCCAGAACTGTACATGTAAGCCCTACCCAGAGGCATTGTTTCTTGCACACATCAGCAGCCCTTTTAAAGGCGACTTCCAAAAATGTACATGTAAGCCCTACCCAGAGGCATTGTTTCTTGCATACATCAGCAGCCTTTTTAAAGGCGACTTCCAAAATTGTACATGTAAGTCATACCTAGAGGCATTGTTTCTCGCATACATTATCAACCCTTTTAAAGGCAATTTCTAGAATTGTACATGTACGTCCTACCCAAAGGCATTGCTTCTTGCACATATACAGCAGTAGCCCTTTGAAAGGCGATTTCTAGAATTATACATCAGCCCTCTCAAAGGCGATTTCCTAGAACTACGCATGTAAGTCCTAATTAGAGGCATTGTTTTTCACATATATCAGCAGCCCTCTTAAAGACAACATCTCCACACTTCCACGGTGTAGGAACTTCTCCACACTACAATGGCGTAGGAGTCTCAGCAGCTCTCTTAAAGGCAATATCTCCGCACTTCCACAGTGTAGGAACTTCTCCACACTACCACGACGTAGGAATCTAATCAGCCCTCTCAAAGGCAGTTTTCAAAATTATACAAGACCCTTTTCACACTTCCACGGTGTAGGACCTTCTCCATGCTACCACGACGTAGGAATCTAATCAGCCCTCTCAAAGGCAATTTCCAAATTTATACAAGACCATTTCCACACATCCATGGTGTAGGAGCTTCTCCATGCTACCATGGCATAGGAATCTAATCAGCCCTCTCAAAGGCAATTTCCAGAATTATACAAGACCCTTTCCACACTTCCACAGTGTAGGAACTTCTCCACGCTACCACGACTAATCAGCCTTCTCAAAGGCAACATCTCCACACTTCCACGGTGTAGGAACTTCTCCTCTTATGTTCCAGGAGTCTATTATGGTGCTTGATACCCAACAACAAATCAGCACAATTGTCCATGCTTCTAAGGTATAGGACCGGCCCTTTCCACACTTCCACGGCGTAGGAACTTCTCCTCTCTTGTTCTAGGAGCATTGTGGTGCTTGATACCCAACAACGGATCAACACAATCATCAATGCTTCCACGGTATAGGACCCTTTCCACACCTCCACGATGTAGGAACTTCTCCATGCTTGTTCTAGGAATCATTTTGGTGCATGACACCCAACAACAGATCAGCACAATCTTTTATACTTCCACAGTATAGGACCATTTCCACACTTCCACGGTGTAGGAATTTCTCCACGCTTCCACGGCGTAGGAATCATTCATTAGGTGTGCTATTCAGTTATCCTCTGTCTAAAACTAATCTTATTTTGAGGCTAACTAGTGGCGGTGTCATACATCTCACCATCCCACAATCACCAAGTTCCTAAAGAATCCTAAGTTCCCAATCACTAGGTAAGTCCCCTTACTTTGCCTAGCATTTATTTTCTACATCCATAGCATCTTGCATTTGTATGTTTTTCTACATAGCCCAAAAAAAAAAAAAAAAATAGACACTGGCCTCAAGTCTAGAAAGTGTTTCAGAAGCAGTTGCAGCAACTCGACCGCATCAGGTAAAAAAACTAGTCTCGATCTATGAATAGCCTCTACACGCAATTTAGGGGTGACAAAATACGAAATCACGTTCTTTATCCAACACCTCTCATTGCACTCGAGGTATCAGATAAAGAAGTGGCAGCTGTTGATACCGTATTTTGTCAACCCTCGATTTGCGTCCCGAACCCTTAAAAACCCAAAAATATCATTTTCTCTCCATGGGGCCGCAAGAACATCCAGAATGACGTGGCGCAACCTATTCGGACACTCGAGCACCAAAAGTGCCTTCTCTAGCTAAAATGACAAAAATGCCCCCAGTCAACCTAGGTTTGACCAAAGGTCAAACAAGGTCAAAATCCACACAAAATAACACCTTTCATAGTTTTTCAACAAACTTGAGCTTCTCGGAGATTTTTAGCCACTTTGACCAAGTTTAACCCGAAATTGACTCCGAGTGGGCCCAAAAACCCTAATTTTGATCCGTAATAAAATCAACTAGAAATAGGTGACCAATCACACCTTAGAAAAATCCAATGATTGTTGGCAACTCCATTTACCTTTGGTAATCCCTTGAAATTTGGCCCAAATTCCTACCCTAAAACCAAAGGTAGACGTACCTTCCTCCACCGAGAGAGAGAGCACCCAAAGCTCCGCGTGAACACACACCACTATATATATCGAGAGGGGCCCTCCAACGAGTGCCCACGACGATGGCGGCAGTTTTTCTGCCCCGTTCCGATTGAAGCCGGGCATCGACAATGTGCACCCTGGTTACTCCCACTTGTTTAATTATCCTAAGGCTAGCTAAGAAGGTTTCGCACTTAGCTTCATTATAACCTGAGTGATCTTTTCAAACGTATTCCTTCTGGCACGACCAACACAATACCCACACTAGATCCATGATAATTAGATGCTCCATCTACGAACACATTCCATGCCAAACCCTCACCCAGCTGAGCATGATTTATCCTATGGACATTCTCTGTTACTTCTCTCGAATGGCTGGGTGTGAATACGGCAAAGAAATCAGTGAGAACCTGGCCCTTAATCGAAGTTTTGGGGTTATATCTTATATCAAAGGTCCCCAAGACTATTCCTACACTTGGCAATCCTTCTCGAGAAGTCTACCCACCTCAATAATGCTTGAAGAGGGTTCTTCGTCAGTACTACCATCATATAAACCTGAAAATTGAAAGGGAACTTTTTGGTGGCATGTACTAAGGATAAGGCTACCTTTTCTAGAGGGAGATACCGAGTCTTGGCTTCTAGTAAGGTCTTACTGACATAATAAATGGGCTTCTACTCTTCTTAATCCACTTGGATGAGAATTGCACTAACCACGTGGCCTGTTACACCAGGTATATGTACAAGACCACTCCTTCCATTGGCCGAGAGAGGATATGAGTGCTGGTTAGGTAATCTTTTAGGTTGACGAAAGCCCTATAGCATTCTTCTATCTAGTAAAAGTCCTTCGCTTCTTCAAAAGTTGGAAAAAAAGGTTTGCGTCTATCTGCGGATTTAGAGATGAAGTGATTAAGGGCTGTCATCATCCCTATATGCCACTATACTTCCTTTGGCTTTTAGGGGGGGCTGAAGTCATTATATGGCTAAGATTTGATCTGGGTTCACTTCTATCCCCTGATGGGTAATCAAATATTTTAGGAATTTCCCCTAAGCCTCAACCGATGTTCCCTCAATATTACGAAGATCTCAACTAAGTCAAAGAGATTATTGCTAGCCAACTTGCTTTTCAAATTGGTACGGTGAAAGAACCGAAAAAGAGACTAGTTATCGGTTTTCTGGTCCGACTAGGGTCCGACCAGTGGTCGAACCAGTGACATCATAAATAATTTAATTAATAATTTTAAAATAATAAAAATTTAAATTTAAATATATATATATTTAAGTTTTCTAACTAAGAATATTCAAGTTATATATAAAATTTTAAAAAAAATAGTGTGAGTTTAGTTTTCATGTATTAAATTTAGGAAATAAAAGTAACAAACCCAACGGTAATATTTTTAAATTTTCCAATGATTTGTTTTTAACAAATCTAGTGGAGCATTCTATAATGACTTCATTATAAAAAATAAAAAATAAAATTTATATATATATATATATATATATATAATGACTTGTAGAATCATTTAATTTTAATGAGAAGTGCTATGTTCCCAACATTTTTACAATACTTTCACAACAAATCATATGTGGTAAGTTGTTACTGATTTTAATTTAAACACACCACTTAAATTATTATTTTTCACTAGTATTAACTAGTAACAACCCACCACTTATTGTGAAAATATTATGGTAGCATTTCTCAATTTTAATTTCTTATTTTTTATTTTATTTTTCCCTCGTCTCTTTTTCTTTCATCCACATGTTTATTTATATTTATTTTTTCATCTTTTTTCTCCTCCACACATGTATTCTTTACTTTCTCTCTATCTTCACTTTTGAGTCTTTGACTTTTCTTTTTGCTTTTCTTCTCTACCAGACTACTATTTCGTCCCCTCCACATTCCAGAACATACTAAAAGCCAAAAGCTCTCTCTCTTTCAGTATTTCTTTCTCTCTCTCTCTCTCTCTCTCTCTCTCTCTCTCTCTCTCTCTCACGCACACAAAGATCACTGACGGATGACAAAGGCTAGAGAGACAACCTTTTAAATTGAGGTTCATGCATGCCTGTCCTTCGCTCTTCCTCCTCCCCACCAAGGCTCAAATGGGTCAGCTTTGCCTTTTTTTTTCTTTTTTTTTCTAATTTGATTAGTTTTAAATTTGTGATTTGAGTTTGTATTTTGATTGAGATTGAGTTTAGAGATGTTTAAGAGAGAACAGATCTAGAATGGTTTTGTTGTTACCGTTGTGAATACAGCCTAAAATAATCAAGGATCACATTTTAATCTTTAATTCTTTACCACTTTCTCCCTTTTCATTGAGTTTTTTTCTTTTTTTTCTTTTTTTTCTTTTTTCATTTCCACAGTTTTGGATCATCATTCTTATGGGTTTTAGACTGGATTTGAAGGGGGGAAAAATGCAACTTTTTGAAAACAATGAAGTTTAAGTTTTCACCACAACCAGCCTATAACCGGTTCAATCATATCGTTTCCTAGTTTTTACGGTTGAGCCGGCTGGTTCCCGATTATTTTCGGTTTTTGTCTATTTTTTTATTTTTAGTCATAACCGACCGGATTAGTATTTGGTTTCCAGTTGGACCTGCTAGTTCGGTTTTTAAAACCATGCTACCATGTCATCAATGTAAGCCTCCATATTCTTCCTTATCCTTTGATAGGTTGACCCCACGTTCTTCAAGTCGAACGACATAACCTTATAGTGGAAGTTACCCATGGGGTTTATGGAGAAGGAATTTTTTTGATCTTCAGACGCTAGAGTAGTATGATGGTAGCCTTGAAAAGCATTTAGGAAACTCATCATCAGATGACCGAAGGTCACATTGATGAGCTAGTCCATCTTAGGAATCAGGAAGGGTTCTTTGGAGTAAGTCTCATTCAGATCTGTGAATTCTACGCAAACCCTCCATTTTCTAATCTTCTTCTTGACTATCACGATGTTGGCCAACCAATCTAGGTAGAATACCTCTTGTTTGGTTCCAACCTCTTTCAATTTATTAATTTCTTCTTGAATGGCATTAGCATGAATATCTGACGACTTCCTCAACTTTTGCTTCTTTGGAGTAAATTAGGATATATGTTGAGCCTGTGACATATAAATTTCTTATCCACCCCCAGGGTCTCATAGGGAATCCAAGCAAAAACATTTATATTGCCTATGAGGAAAAGCAAAAGTTCTACCTTCTATATGAATGGTAGATCTTGGCCGATCTGAAAATACCGATCCTTAGCATTTATGTAGACCTTTTCCAACTCCTCGCATTGATCAGCCAAGGAAGATTGAGTACCTGCAAGTGCCGAGAGGGCCAACCATGGTTACTATAATTCTCAAGTCAACTCCACTTGCACTGACAAAGGCTGCTTATGCCCAATAGCGAATATAAGACATTGTCTCATGGCACTCAGGTCTTCACGGAGCTCTTCTATCCCTTAATCAGTAGGGAACTTCACCTTTTGATGTAAGGAGGAAGGTACAACGCCCTTTGAATGAAGCCAAAGATAGCCTTTCTTAAAAGTTTTGTGTACAGGGAATAGGCATGCACCACCACGAAGTCCACCAACACCACAAGAAGCCGAATCTAACCTATTGGAATCAAAAGTTATGAGGGGGGTGTCGTATCTTGTCAGGTCCTTCGAGGTTAGCCCTAGCCCTTGGTATAGGTCAGGATATATTATCTCAACCTCGCTTCCCTGATCAATCATTACACTCTTGACATCAAAGCCAGATATCCGTAGGGTCCCTTCTTTGTCTCATTCCAAAAATCCAATCTAGTCTTCTTTACACCTTGCCCTCTTCTCTGGCCTTACCCAATTATCAGCCTCTGGTGTTGGCACTACGGTTAGTACCCTAGGAGCTATCTGACTAGGGCTATCAATGCCCCTTCCTACATGTATAACCCCTATAATACTAAAGGGAGGGACCATGCTCCTTCCCTCACCTGATCTTGATGCCCTTAATGTTGGGCCTAGTTAAGGATGATGAATTCCCTAAGGTGCCCTGCCTTCACCAATAGACCTAAATGATCCTGAAGTGTACAAAAATCTTATGTTGTGTGCCCTTGCTCTCGATGGTAGGAGCAAAAAAGACTTTGGTTTCTTCTGAAGGCATTTCCACTCATCTTGCTCGGCCAACCGAAATAACGTTCATTCTTTATCTTATTCAAGATTTGATGAACTGGTTCCTTGTACAAGGTGCTCACTACCTCAAGTCTAGGTTTAGGTCCTTAAGGGAAGAAGTCCCTCCGAGGTCAAGGGGGAGGAGGCTCCACCCATACCTTTTTCCTATCCATAAATAGCGGCTGAGGCTTTGACTTGGTCTAGAGTTGATCATCTTCTAGCCTTTTATACTCCTTTATCCTCTCCATCAATTTCTACATATCCCCCACTGGGTTTCGAGCCAGAGAACTTCTCAGATTGGAGTTTATCAGCAGCCTCACCTTAAATGTGTTGGCGGCCACCCCCTGTGATTTCCCTTCTCTTATTGTACAATTCCCAATATCTGTCAGAACATGCCCTTAGGGTTTCACCCTTCCTCATTGACATGATAAGTAGCAAATCAATTAGCTTTAGGACTTAGCTGCAAGTCACGAACCTCACACTGAAAGCTCTTATTAGCTCTTCATATCCGTGGATGGACCCCTTATCCAAACCATCAAACCATCTCATTGTGGTGGGCCTAAGGTTGGAAGGAAAGATTTTACACATAAGGGCCTCATTCTTGGAGTATATAGCCATGCTTTAATTAAAATGGCTATCGTGCTAAATAGAAAATGATTTGCTGTCATAGATGACAAAGGTAGGCCTGAAAAACCATCGAGGCAAATATGATCTCTCGTTCTCCTCAGAGAAAGAAGAATAGGAAATCTGAGATGTGGTTGGTTTCCTGAGATTTTTTAACACACGGTCCCTCCTCAGGGAGGCTGACCTTTCCTTAAACTGATAAGGGGGAGAAACTGATTTCTCTCTAAAGGAGAAGCTGATATTTCCCTAAATCGACTAGGAGGATAAACTAGCCTTCCTCTAAATCAATGAGGAGGGGAAACTGACCTTTCTCTATATCAACGATAGGTATAGGAGACACACTCCCTACCATAGGATTCGTCACTGTCCGAATTGTGTCCTTTATGCTACCTTATAAGTTGCATGGCCTCACCTCTTCATTGAACATCCCTCTATAGGGCTTGTACCTAAGCCCTGAGCTGATCCATTTCTCTATCTCGGCTTGTATAAGAATGTCCCCTTAAGTACATTGCAGACTTCTCCTCTTGCTGGGAAGAAGGTGCTAACTCTCTACTACCACTCCACAGGGACTCAGAGAGATGCTCTTTCCTTTGCCCTTACTAAACTCATCTATGTTCGAATACTAACCTCAAAGACCCATTCGGTAGGCAGATGCAAGTGCCTTAACTTCTTCTCTGTTTTCCATTTAAGCCCTAGCTATCTTTTAGTCCTACTACTTCGTTGATTTCCCCAGAGGGTGCCAACTATGGGCTTGAAAACACTAAGAAATAAAAATAATATCTATGTAATTAATTGACATAACTAATTTGAAAGGAATAAGGAGGTAATCCAATATTACAACACTCTCCTCTCTCTCTCTCTCTCTCTCTCCAAAAAGCAAGATCCCCTTACCTTGTGGGAAGGTCACCCTTTATATCCCAAAATCCTCCATCTCTAGCTATGTATTATCTTGCTGGATGTCATAGGATGCTTGCCCTATCAGACACCTTCCCCCCTCCTTTTTTATCATGAAAGGAAACTTTTGGGGAGTCTCCACTATTTAGGCGGGTCATTAATCATTTAATGCGGCTGACATTAGGTAGGAACACCTAATTAATGTGGAGGTGATTATCAATTTTGGTTCTGTGTCATCTCTTTTGGATTCCCAACGATAATTCTGGGAAAAGCCCTGCTCCTCGGCTTTACTGTCGACATTATCCTCGGCAGTAAGGTTCTCGGCTTATCTCATTGAGTAAGCCTGAGACACTCTATGGCTTTCCTTAGTCCTCTATTGTTTGACCATAGGACTTGAGCTAGGCCTAGACCTTTTAAATTGCTGCTCTCTGAAGGGCCTTCCTCTACCTAGGGTTCATCTGGTGGAGACACCCCCTACAAAACTTGTACACAAAAATTCTACCATTATATAAATTTTAAGAAAAAAAAGGATTATATAGCTTTTAAAATTTCAATATCAAAGTACCATAAGCCTGTAGTCCATATATATCTCCATAAAACCTGTAAATATCCTTACTTGAAAATTAGAACGTGTAGAAACAAAATTCAAACCCTATATGGAAAAGCATCACATAACTCAATAAATTAATACACAACCCCTAATGCAACAAAACAAAATATCAAAGGTTTAAGGTATTCTAACAAATCTCTTAAACTCCTAAATAAAATATTACAACTTATTATTAAAATTTTGATTTTAAGGGAAACTCGCACATAAAACTCATGTCACGTATAGGGATCATGCAAGGGAATTTTCATTATTGGTTTTTCGGCATACCTCTTTTGGCTTAAATCAATGTAAAAAAAAATGTGGTGTAATTTGTGTTTGTGCCTTAAAGAAAATAAACTATATATATATTACAACTAAGTAAATACATAAATTAACACATATTATGCCAAGTAATATTCATATTTTCACCTAGAATAATGATAAAAACAACAATTATTATCACCTACAATAAAAATAAATAAATAAATAAATAAAAAATCATATCACCCAAAAGTGAAATTCATAATCATAAACAAATTGTTACCTAGTTATGTTAAAAGTAAAGCTAGTTTAGTTTATATATTATGCTAAAGTGTAAACCATACCACTGAAATTTGAGGGTATTTGGATTTTAGGTCCCTAATGTTATATTTCGCTTTAATAGTTAGCCCCTCGATTCATTTTTTGCTGATATGTCTGTTAAGTGATACATATGCTTGTCACATGTAACATTGGCTTTATTCCATGCTAAATTTGCTTGTAATTCAACATTTAGAAACCTTATATTTAGGTGGGAATCATGTAAGGGTAGTGTGTGAGAGAGTGTGAAGAAATGCTCAAGATTGTGCAGTGAAGCAAGGACTTGCAACTGGATCTCGCGGGTGGCTCACGACTGGCAAGCCGCCAGAAGATGCACACGAGTGAAGCATGCAGAGAAGTTGAATCGTCATGCCAACTGTAGCACTACAGGACAAAAAGTCCAGACTGGCCATTCAATTAGCTCACGGCTTGAACTCGCGACTCAGTCAAGTTGCGAGGCCAAGTCGCCAGCCAGCACTATTTTGAAAAATGACTCTTCGCATTCCAAACACCCACCACTATATATAGACCCTTATACCCACGAAATGTAGAGAGCTTCCAGAGAGAATTTTGAGAGAGAAACCCTAGAAAAAAAAACAAAATTGACTCATTCACAATCTTTATACAGAGACTCTTCAAATTCCTCTACTCTCACCCTCTCCATTGTTACATCCTTGAGAGGTTCTTACCCAAACCCTTTTCTCACCATACCCATATCTGTGAGAAGGCTATTTGGTGCTTTGGGAAGCAGTTAGGAAGGGACCAATGATTATTGGTTGATGCTATAAGCTATAGCGGAATCCGCTAAGCTAGAAAAGACAAAGGTTCGGTGTAGCCTCATTGGAGCAAAAAGCTTGGAGGGCTTAGGTACACTGGGTAGATTAGGCTTGGAGGGTCTATTGTTGTTCATGTATCCCAACTACATTTTCTAGTGGATTATTGACTGCTTGGAGGGCGGCGAAGAGGTTTTACGCCGAGGGCTTCGGTTTCCTCTTCAATAACACATCGTGTGTTGTCCTTGTGTTTGCATCTCTCTTCCCTTAATCTTTGCCATTTAATTTCTGCTGTGGATGTGATTTTAATTGGTTTAGATTGTTTATCAATTCTGTTATTAGCTTATGTTCATTTTTCGCACATATATTGTTTGACATTAAGCTTGAATTGATAATTTTGTAATTGGGGGTCTAAACGTTCATTGTGTTTTATACGCTATTTGAACTTTCAAAGTTGGTGAAGACTAAAGCTTAAATGAAGAATCAAAGGATTTCACGAGAAGTTCACGAGAGAAAAACCTTAGATAGGTTTTCTACAACACACACACCCATCTTTTAGAGAGAGAGAGAGCTACTCATCCTTAGTGAGAAATCATTCTAGCCTCTTCTCCTTCCCTCTTCCATTGTCATACCTTGAGAGGAGATTTGTACCCAAACACAACCCACGCCTTTTCAAAGTGTAGAGAGTGTTTTAGAGCTTGGGAAGCTTTGGGGATTTTCCAAAAGAAGCCAGTGAGGCTTGGCAAATGCAATCGGGCATATTGCGAGATCAAGAAAGCTAGACAAGACACGATTCCGAGAAGCCTTGTTGGAGTAGAAGCTTGGAGGGCTTAGGTACATTGGCTAGATTAGGCTTGGAAGGTCTCTTGCTATTCGTGTATCCCAACTTATTGTCTAGTGGATCGATTTACTGCTTGGAAGGCGGCGGAGAGGTTTTTCGCCGAGTTCTTCGGTTTCCTCTTCGATAACACATCGTCATGTTATCTTGTGGTTGTATCTCTCTTCCCTTACTCTTGTAATTTTCTTTTATTGTTTGTTGTTCATGTTTATGCACTAGATTAGTTATCGGTTTATTGCACTTCATTTACTCTTATTCCGCACTTTGATTAAGTAAGAGTAAAAGCAATCTAGCCGTAATTTTAATTTGGGAGTCTAAACAGCTCTTGTGTTTTCACACAATTTCGAGCTTTCAATATGGGTTCCTTAATCTATGTTGTTTCATCATCAGCACCACCATACTTGTTGACCATCAATGAAATGATCAGATTAACCAATCAAAATTTGCTTCAGTCATTATATATTGAACAAAAGCAAAAGTTTCATGATGAGATTTTATTCGAAGGGATTGCTGCTTGACATATATTTATTGGGTTCGAATTTTTTGGTGGTACATTGGTGTAAATTTTCTTAGGATTCTTTTTTTTCCTGGATTTGGATAAACTCCGCAAGGAGTAGATTTTGGTTTTTTAATCATTTTCATTAGATAAAATGAAAAAAAAAATTAAATTATTTTATTAGATTTTAGGATTTATTTAAAGTATTTTAAATATTTTTAAGTAATTTAATTACACTTAATTGGTAAATCCACGTGTCACGATTTTATTGATCCATTTGTCACATGTGACATGCTTATATGTCATTTAACAGACATATCAACAAAAAATGGACGGATTGACTAACAATTAGAATGATAGTTAGGGACCTAAATCCAAAATTTGAATATTAATAGGTAAAATTTAAATATTTTCAAATTTTAGACGTGGTTTGCACTTTAACCTATATATTATATATAATATGTGAAAATTTTATTTTTCATCTAAATAACTTGCAAACAATGCACGTCTTTAGATATTAAAAGCTAGTTTTGTTAATCTTAATTGCAAAAACCTTTTAATTTATTCTTATAAAAACTTGCAAACCACGCAGACAAAATCTAGGGTTATAATAGTGTATAAGACAATAAATTCTGCTTAATCTTATGTGCTTTTTTATTTTATAAAGGTAAAGGGGGAGGACACTGGAGAGGGATATATATATGCACGTTTTGACAACTAGGCAAAAGAAGCATAATAATGTAATAATAATTCAGCCAGCCACAACAAAGATTAATATAGCTCCCCATTAGCTAAAGTAGACTATGTTATCTACAACCTAAATACGTGTCATGGTATCGGAATCATTCAGTCCTAGGTCCCCACCTACTTGGAACTTGGAACAGAGTCACCCTTTCAGCTAAAGAACTATATATATATATATATATATATCTCCAGAATGTGGGTAGCGGCTATGTGTGAGTGTCAGCTTTAAGCTCCACTAACAATGGCCAATCTAACCAGTGTCAAAATAAAGGTGACCCAAGATACTGCGGGGACCATTGTATGCAGTAAGGCAGGTCCTCGTTGGCGAAGGTAACCCATTTTCTCATTTTACGTAAAGTATCTGGCTTTTTCATGCAAATTAATTCACTATAAATAAAAAATTGGGAGTTACACTTGCACATCCCCCCTTTAGAATTGTTGTTGTTGTTGCCCTACAGTAGTGTTCGGGCTAACACATTATTAAATAATTTGTCTGCTATTAATTGATATTTTAATTTTATTAGAAGTCTTTTCTTTTATTTTTATTTTGTCTCTTTACGTGTTTTTGAGACATTGTGGGGCTCTAAAATTTTTTCTTCATGTTTTAATAATAACTAGTCACTAATCCATTTAATGCATTAGATAGTTAGTAAATGTAAAATATTTTCACTCTATTCAATGCTACAATTATTTAATGTTGAGTTATAGATTGACCCCAATTAATGAATTCAATTACCTAAGTTAATTAATTAGGTCAAATTACATGCAAATTGTGGAGGCACCAACAAATCACCAAACAAACTAATATGCAGCGGAAATTAAACGACACGGTGATTTGTTAATGAATGGGGAAGACCTCTCACAAAGCAAAAATCTCACCTGGTGAATTTCATATCACCACTCCCAAAAAATCTACTAATCAAGACCAAGCAGTTACAAGTATAAGGATTCTTACCACTACCCTAAAATATCCCAAAATACCAATCTACAGTTGAACCTTTACACTAATCCTCAATTGGACTAGAACTTGTAGAAGACTTCTTCACATGCACAGGCCCTAGTATGTGTCTAACTCCAGGCAACTAAAAGATTGTTATTGGCTGCAAAGTTCTTCACTTCAAAGCATATTGAAGATCAAGAAGTACTTGATTACAAAACCCTAAGGCAGAAAAAAAGCAATAACTTCTCACAGAGTGTATGAGTTCTCTAATTGAGTCTTTTTATCTTTGATGACTATAGATACCATTGTAGAGAGGGAAAATTCCCGACCTATCACAAGCTGACACGTCACATTACCAAGTCCACAAAATACAGCCAATTACAAAGCGCCACATACTGCTGCTAGGTTTTACTATCACTATTCAGAAACCAACAGAAATTTGCCAAGTGTCATGCAAGAACCAATCACGCATCAGCTCGTGTAAGCGATGACATAAGCAACCTCGCACGTGTAAGCGATGACATAAGCAGCCTCGCACGTGTAAGCGATGACATAATCAGCCTCGCACGTGTAAGCGATGACATAAGCGGACCAATCAGACTGTGACATGTATCACTAATCAGACTCCGCCACGTGTTGCTCATCCACTCCCAAACTCCTATAAATAGAAGCCTTCCTAAGACATTTAGGAGGACATCAAGCCATCTGAAGCATAAGCAGCATCAGAGAAGACATCTTGAGTTCAGAAGTCCAGAAGCTCTGCTGGAATCAAGCCTCGAAGCCTCCAGCAACTTCAAGAACTTCAACCTTCAAATACGAAGAACATTCGAAGCAGAATCATCCAAACTACCTGCCTAGATCTCAAAGTCCACTGGAATCAAGCTCAAAAGCCTCCAGAAACCCAACAAACCACAAATCAGTGAAGTTCTATGGATTCAAGCCTTTAAAGCCCCGAAGAACTTCCAACACAAATCTTTGAAGACAAAGAACACACGAAGAACACATGAAGAACACGAAGAACATGAAGAACAAAGGATTTCTAACAAGCTCATAGCCAGAGATTCATTGTAATTCTGTTTCAAAGATCTTCGATCCATTCTTCAGCCAAATTGAAGTATATTTGGTGTTCGAATCAAAATCACATTACCACAATTCTAATCAACAAATCTTTCAAGGAGATCGAATCAAAGGATCACTCTTTTGTAATCACAGAGAATTGTACCACACATTCATCAATACAAATTCGCATTTGTGAAACTATTTTACTTGATTGACTTATTTCGAACCGAGAAATTTAGTCGTCTACAAATTTTGGCACGCCCGGTGGGACATCTCTGCCTCTCATCTCATTCTCCTTCAAAGAAAGAAATCTTCATCATCTTGCTACCAGCTCAAATGGCCTCTAGCAAGAACATTCAAGCTTCAACAATAGCTACTTCAACTAAACTTGGTACGGCTACCACCAACAACTGCATTGGTGCAATCAATTGTAGCCAATCTAAAGCTTATAATCAACTTCAATCTCAATCAACCAAGGAAGCCAAGGTCCAGACAATCATCTCCTTAGACCCTCTTGCAAGAAACAAGGTCATCAACAAGGACGTCTCCACCTTGGAACACCTCAAGTATGGGGGCAAATCCTCTCCTTCCTTCACAAGAAGTTGTTCGCACGATTTCTCTCCCACCGAAGGGAACCCAAAAGATGAGATTTCACGTGATCACTTCAATTCACTTTCTTCTCCATTATCTTGGGAAGTTGTGTCAGTCATGATAACTAACACCTTTACCATGGAAGAAAAAATGGGTGAAATGGAACAAAGGGTCGTCCTTCTCACAAAAGCACTTGAAGAAAATGATGTCAAAATTGCAACTTTAATGAACAAACTCGAAGTACAAGATCTTGGTGAATCAAGCCATGGTCATAAATTCACATCTGCGAAGGATGACGAAGGGAGAGAAATTGAAAACACTCCCCGACGAGAACAATCTAATTCAGTTGCTTCGTTGTCAGTCCAACAATTACAAGACATGATAACAAATACCATCCGAGCACAATATGGAGGTTCTTCTACAAGTTCTCTCACATATTCAAAACCCTACACAAAGCGCATCGACAACATGAGGATGCCAAATGGGTATCAACCCCCCAAGTTCTTGTAGTTTGATGGCAATGGAAATCCTAAACAACAGGTTGCTCACTTTGTAGAAACTTGTGAGAACGCAGGGACTCAAGGAGGCCTCCTTGTAAAGCAATTTGTCCGTTCGCTCAAGGGAAATGCCTTTGATTGGTATACAGACTTAGAACCCGAATCAATCACAACTTGAAAGGGAGTTCCTCAACCGATTCTATAGCACACGACGCACGGTAGGCATGATGGAGCTTACCACTACCAAACAATGGAAGGATAAGCTCGTCGTTGATTATATCAATCGGTGGCGTTCTTTGAGCTTGGATTGCAAGGATAGACTTTCTGAAATTTCTACTGTAGAGATGTGCATCCAAGGCATGCATTGGGGACTTCTTTACATCCTTCAAGGGATAAAGCCTCGAACATTTGAAGAGTTAGCAACTCGTGCGCACGACATGGAGTTGAGCATTGCTAGCCATGGAAGTACAAATCCTCCCATACTTGAGGAAAGCAAAAAGGAAGTAAGGAAGAATGATAGGAATGTAAAAGTCAGTCTCAAAGACCCAATGGTTGTTAACACTGTCGAAGTCAAGGTTCCAAGAAGAGGAGCAAAGGTAAATGAAAAATAGCTTGAAGGATGGCAAAAGAACGAAGTGCGTCGCCTGACTTTTAAGGAACGTGAGCAAAAAGCAAATCCGTTCCCTGATGAAGATGTGCCAAACATCTTAGAACAACTATTGCAATTAAAGCTGATTGAATTGCCAGAATGCAAGCGACCAGAAGACATGGGGAAAGTTGATGACCCTAACTACTGCAAATATCATCGCATCATTGGCCAACCAATCCAAAAATGCTTCGTCTTCAAAGAACAAATCATGAAGCTCTCCAAAGAAAACAAGATTGATCTAGACTTTGATGAAGTTGTTGGGTCAAACCATGTGACCGTTGCTTGTGATGTACTTCCAACTCTCAAGCAGGGGGCAAACACCATTGGAGCTTACAAATTGATCGACAATGATGATGCAAGGATCTCCCCCATCAATGGGAAGTTCCTTAAGCGCTTCTATGCATGAAAATCGAGGATTGCTCCTTGGTAAGAGTTTAAACTGCCCACTGTAGCGCTGCAAGAGTATATGATGTCTTCCCAATACCTTTGAAAGCGTACCAATAAGGAGAAATTAATCCCACTCTATGTCACCAATTGCTAGTGTGGCGTAGTGGTTGGATGCCCGTGTCGCCCTTGAGGGGTCTCGGGTTCGATTAGTGGTGATACCCACAATTACACACTAAGCCCTCCTTTTTCTTTTTTTTTGCAAAAAAAAAAAAAAAAAAAAAAAAAAAAAAAACAACAACAACAACAACAACAACAAAAATAATAATAATAATAATAACCAAAAAAAAAAAAAAAAACCATTTGAACTACGTGATGACTTGATCCCTCTCAAGGGTACGTAGGCAACTTAGTATCTTTTGCTGAGTTCAGTCACGCACTAAAACAATTTTATCAAATTATGAAAAAAAAAATGAAGGAGCAGAGAATAAAGTCTTCTTTATTGATTGACAAAAGGAAAACAGTACAAAGGAAAGCATGATGACACATGTGAAGGGTATTAAAACAAAAAGATTACGACATCCATTTCAAGTCTTTCAAACTAGAGCGATTATCTTCCAAAAGCACTTGTATCTTCTCTAAAGCCTCCATGTCCTGCTCTCCAAGAACGGGGGCAGATTTGACTTCTTCAAGTTGTTCTTCTAAGGCTTGCACAACATCGTCTTATTCAACTTGATGAGTTTCAATTTGAGACAGTGATTGCTCTAGTTGGACGAGCTCGGTTTGCAGGTCAGCCATCCTCAATCTAACAATATCAACCTCGGTCTTCAAAGATGCTTTCTCATGCGATGCTTCAGAAAGGAGGAATTCAACTTCAGCCTCACGTTGAATTAAGATAACATGACTTGGTCGTTTGTTCAGAGATTCTTTCATCTTCAAATATTCTGCAATACCCTCGCAATATTTGTCAACATTTTCGCGCAAGTGCTGAGGGTCCACTCCAAAACTTTCAACCCCACTATAAATTTCATGTACTTCAGCTTGCGGGAGGATGTTGTCTACAGAAAGATTCGAAAGCCTATTTAGAAGAACATCTCCTAGCATAGAAGCCCCTTTCCTACACATGGAAGAAATATGCGCCTTGGCCTGAAACATCGAGACTTACGGAAGGTTAGTCAGGTGCAAGGATGAGAGAGGTGCCCTTTCTGTCTCCATCAAAAATTTGGACGACGTACCAACATCAGCAAACTTGCGCTTCTTGAGATCCGAGCTCTTCGCAGGTGGCTTTGAGATAGAAGACTCACTATTTGTAAGAAGATGCATCTGATCAGTAGAAGTCCCAGCATCAACACCCTTCATTGGACTCTTCAAATGTTTCTAGTTGTGGTCAAAGTCGTTACGCACCTCCTCTTCAGAAATCTTAATGGCATCACTAGCTGGTGCAACAAGCGAGCCTTTAATGCCTTGGCTGTGAGCAACTCCAACATCTGGAGATGAGTCTTTTGAGCGATGATCATCTTCAAGACGACGTCGTGCAAACTCTGACAAGGGTTGTGGAATGTATGGATCTCGTGACTCCTTCTTTCCCTTCTGAGATTTGTTGGATGTTAGTGACTTAACATGGAAGGAGGCGATGTCAGCTAGAAAATCTGTTCCTTTGGTAAAATCATTTCCACAAACTCCTTCCCACCATTGTTTGTAGCTATGTCTGACCCAGCTTCCAAAGTCTGTGGCAAAAGCAGAAATAAGTACCTTGGAATCTGTGTTACAGCAAGTGAAAGATTGGTAGAATTGGTATAGATCTTTTAAAGAGCCTGTATGAATTTCTTCCTTCAAGTCACTTGGAATGTCTTGATGAAATCCAAAGCGTCGACTGAATCTGTGAGGACTATATGCTTCTACAATATGGTGGTCTTCACATCGAAGTGACAAGTAGCCCAAGCGAAGGCTCATAAAGTAGTCAAACTTCTGAATGGACAAATGATCGTTGTAGCCTACACCGGAATATCTAGTCATCAAAGGATTAGATAGATTGTAATGGGTGATGCGATTGCTTCTGAAAAAATGACCTACCCAGGCATAAACATAATGGATGGCAAAACTAGCCCCAGACTTGCTCGAAGTAGGAGAGGAAGAAATAGTGTTAAGTCCACGATAAATGCTAGCCAATACTGAGGTAGCAAGGCCAAATGAACGACCATTGGCCATGGAACTGGCAATCTTGAAAGTACCTGGATGGATGCTGTTCTGATCCTTAATAGGAAAGACAAATATGCACAGCCAACAGGAAAGAAGTGCCGATAAGTAGGTCTCCTCCTTTAAGTCAACCTCAACTTGAAGCTCCGTAAAGACCCCGTGTTCTTTATCAGACCATGGTCCATGCTCGTTTATCTCGCCCAAAGGATTCTGACTGCACTTAGGAATGGTTGTCCGTCTCGCTGATTTTCTAAGAGCCGAGTACCTGCCATTTCCTCTATACCAAAAAGCAATCCAGTCACGAACACTCACTTTCCCTTGTCTCTTCAGCCGGTTTTGAAGGTGATGATACGCCATGAAAAGGTAGCGACACCTGCACGTCAGGTAGGGTCGTCCTTGGTCGTTGGTTCCATCTAGCTCTTGCGCATTGGGTACTACTTCGTCATAAAATACACCTGTGCAAGGAAGTCCACCAAGAATGGAAAGATCCCATGGTGTGATGGAAATTTCCCCAACAGAGGTATGGAAGGTATTGGTCGACGGACTCCAGCACTCACAAAATGCTTTCATGAGATTCTCATCATAATCATATGTGAACAAGGAGGCAAAGACGGCACTGTAGAGATGGGTCGCATCAAGGAGGTGTTTACATCGACCAAGAACATCTTCTAACCAATCCCAATAAAGATAGAAGTAGGAAAACCCTCCGTTTGCGCTGAAAGAAGAGTCCCAATTGGCACGTTTTGCAATTATCTCCCATCCCAAAGTGTTTTACAGCTTTGATTTGGCAACATTCTTGTGATGCGAGGCAAGAAGGATAATTGTCTCCAAGTTAGAGCTGCCATCAGAAGGAACGATCTGTGACCATTTTGGCAAATTGAGAGGATAAGAGTTACGGCTCCATCTCTCTGAAAATCGTCCAATTATGGGCGGACGAACAATCAAAGTCGTAGCCTTTGCATCTTTGTCATCTTTCTCCTTATAAATGAACAAAGCTGGTTCTCGACCAATCTTCGAATCCTTGAAGAAGAACATCATAATAGCTGTGTAAAAAAAAAAAATTTATTATTATTATATTAAATAAAAATAATAATTAAATTAGTAATTAAATGAAAAAAAAAAAAAAAAAAGGCATAGTTTCTTTACACAGAGTATTACGTTACTGGAGATTACACAGAGTATTACATTACTGAAGATTACACTTGTACAATTTAGTGCATGCCCCAGATGGCTTTATATAGAAGTCTTCAAAAGCTAACAAACAAAAGAAGGGAGGACAGGTGTAAATAGTTAAAATATCCTATGTTCAGAGGATACTGTACTAACCTTGAAAAAAAGGAAAAAATGGATAAAAGCCCATAAATGCAGCATGGTGTCAGAAGGAAAATACTGCACTAGACCTCAGGAAAAAAGTGCTAATAGGCCTGCAAAAGTACACATGTCATCTAAAAAACCACTGCACTAGACCTGGGATGAAGTTCTAGCCCAAATATTGTTCAAAGCTACTTGTGCAGCCGACCTTGAAAGCATAAACAATTGCAGATTAACCAATGTCAAACACTGTCAGGGCCACCGAAGACCATAAATCCATGAAACCGACATCACAGGAGACTTCTACGGCCTTCGATCCACCAAACCTCAAAATTCCTGACCCAGATGTCCAGCCAGGCGCGGCCACAAATTCCCAACGTCCAACGGGTTTGTCATTCAAATCTGTGCAAATCTGAGAGAATTTTTACAAAACCGGTGCCACCACTAGATCCATCGACCCACGATCTACAAAACCTTAAAATTTCAAGACCAAAAAGGGCTGCACGCACCCCCACGCGAAGCCACGATCTTTCGAACGACCCGCGGCTTAGTCCTTCAAATATGTGCAAATCTGCCTACAAATTTAGAAAACTGACAATACCATGGTCTTCTACAGCCTTAGATCGACAAAACCCAAAAATTTCAGGTCCAAAACATAAGCCACGCGCCACCAGAATGTCCGGTGATCGTCAGCGTCATTTCACGCGCCGACGCAGATTGCTACGCGCTGGAAGCGTCAACGAGCTGCACGCGCCACACGCGTCTTCCAGCGCTATGACGTCATGGCTGACGTCACCACCCATTACGGTCTGACCCGTTTGTCCAGGCCAACCCGGTTCGACCCGAAAATATGACCTGATCCGAACCACCTGTTAAAAAAAAATGAGAGAAAAAAAAATACTTTGACCAAGTTTGACCTTTGACTTTGACCAAAAAGTCAAAATTTTCAAAAGGGGCCTGTCCCACTCAGTTTTTCGCGTACATTCTAATTTTGGAATCCGTTTCTTTGTCCGAGACTCGGAAATTGTGCAAACTGTCCAATTTCCAGAAAGTTGACTTTTGCACAAATTCGAACCAAAAGTCAAAATTTTCAAGAATGACCTGTCTTGCCTAATTTTTCGCGTAGATTTCGATTTTGGGGTTCATTTCTTCATTCGAGAATCCGAAATTGCTCAAATAGTGTGATTCTACAGCTGTTGGCTTTAATGTGAACTTTGACCAAGAATTAAGACGTCCAAGCAAAGCTTGTCCTATTCAGATTTTCACATAGATTCTGATTTTGAAATCCGCTTATTTGTTTTGGACTTGGAAACCACCTATGTGACCCACTTCTCCGAAGTACTAGCAATGTCCAAAACTTAAGCTCCCAAGATCAAAACTTGAGATTCATCCATTTAGTTTGGATCCCCTCAAGGTTATTCTCCAGACTCCATCAAGGCTTCCCTTTCAAAGTACAGATGAACTCTCACAAGTGTGTCTTGAACTTGAAATTACATCGGGTCACCCGTCCAACCTACCATCCCCTTTTCGGTGCCAAACATTCCCACCTATCGTTCGATGCCTACCAGTCGAGAATCTACCATTCTCACCAGAAATTCACCAACCGCCATTCTCAACTACCCATCTACCATTCTTCATCTCTCCACTATAAATAGAAGGGCCGGATTCATCAAGAACTCATCAAGAAAAACACACTAAGTCATGAAATGGAGATTTGCTTCTTTCAAATTTTCAAGTCCTCCTTTTCACAGCCATTTCTCACTATGGCTTCATCATTCTCAACACTTAGCAACCAATATTGCTTCATAATCAGTTTGAAATCAACCCTCTCATGGTTCGGTAGAAACCCTCTTCACAACATCATTGTAGTTTTGAGATCCAAACAAATTTTGTTTCTCCACTTAACGACCACCTTTGTCCATAAAATTATTCATAACAAGGTCTGTATCGTCCTTTCATGCTTCCATGGATTTGGTTGGCCAGGAAGTCTAAGTCCAGCAGAGACACCTATTCCTAACCTTAGGTCTCCTGTAGTCTCTCTCCAATTGCTTGGCCTTCCAACAGAAGCAGCGGTTCGGAACAAACAGCAACTTGGCTGGTTTCTAAGACCAGAATCACAAGTTAGCTCCATCTTTCATTTTTCTGTGCTTTTCCAACAAGTAGCAGTAAGTGAAGATGGTAAAAAGTGTTGGGGTATCCTACAAATTGTCTTTCATCCAACACTTGAAACAACCTTCAAGGCACCAGCTCATCAGAGTTCAGCCTTTGGAGCCGGTAAATGGTTACCAGAGCCTTATTCCATGTCCCCACCACTATGGGACTCAAAGGTCATCATTGTTGGTACCTCAAAACACACTTTCTAGAATTACTCCAACTTAAATTTAGCTTGAAGTATTTCAAAAGGTACTCTTCTGAAATTACTTCAACTTAACGTCTGTCGTCATAGTCCCATCACGCATGCACATTCTACGACTTGCTGTCAGACCCCATGCAACAAACAGTCAGTCCCATATTCAAAGGTGTACTTCATAGAAACATCTACTCCAGAGGGTCCCCGACATACAGGGCCAGTACCATGGTGGCGTATGTTTCACCCATTCGCTTTGCTTCATCCCCGTCTTCTTCACAACCAACATCAGCATCCCCAGAATCCATAAGCTTCTGAAATTACCTCAACTTAACCTGAGTAAAACGATGACGCATGCGCATTCAACCACTTTCCCACATGTCCTCGCCATAATCCAAAGCATATCGTTCTAATATAACTTCGCCAAAAGTTCTTAAAAACGAAAGGCCAACCCCATGACTCTGCATGTTGTACCCAGCCACCATCCTCGCATCTTCCTCATCTTCTACACCCTGTGATCGCCGCCAACGATCCAAAAACATTCTTCTGAAGTTACTTCAACTTAACCTCTGCTGAGAAGGCTCGGTCACACAAGTACATTCAAATACTCGCAGACCTCTTTTCGGTCTCATCAAACCCTTTCATATGGGTGGGTCTACTCCTCGGAAATTATCTCATCCTGCTGAAAGCTCCACCACCTTCAATTACTTCATTTGAAGAGCCAAGTGTAAAAATCTGTTTTCGAAACACATTCTCACACCACACTCTGAAACTATGTGTGTGAACGAGTCTCAATGGGGCATTTGTAGAGAGGAAAATTCCCGACCTATCACAAGCTGACACGTCACACTACCAAGTCCACAAAATACAGCCAATTACAAAGCGCCACATACTGCTGCTAGGTTTTACTATCACTATTCAGAAACCAATAGAAATTTGCCAAGTGTCATGCAAGAACCAATCACGCATCAGCTCGTGTAAGCGATGACATAAGCAACCTCGCACGTGTAAGCGATGACTTAGCAACCTCGCACGTGTAAGCGATGACATAATCAGCCTCGCACGTGTAAGCGATGACATAAGCAGACCAATCAGACTGTGACATGTATCACCAACCAGACTCCGCCACATGTCGCTCATCCACTCCCAAACTCCTATAAATAGAAGCCTTCCTAAGACATTTAGGAGGACATCAAGCCATCTGAAGCACAAGCAGCATCAGAGAAGACATCTTGAGTTCAGAAGTCCAAAAGCTCTGCTGGAATCAAGCCCCGAAGCCTCCAGCAACTTCAAGAACTTCAACCTTCAAATACGAAGAACATTCGAAGCAGAATATCCAAACTACCTGCCTAGATCTCAAAGTCCACTAGAATCAAGCTCAAAAGACTCCAGAAACCCAACAAACCACAAATCAGTGAAGCTCTACGGATTCAAGCCTCTAAAACCCCGAAGAACTTCCAACACAAATCTTTGAAGACGAAGAACACACGAAGAACATGAAGAACACATGAAGAACACAAAGAACATGAAGAACAAAGGATTTCTAATAAGCTCATAGCCAGAGATTCATTGTAATTCTGTGTCAAAGATCTTCGATCCATTCTTCAGCCAAATTGAAGTATATTTGGTGTTCGAATCAAAATCACATTACCACAATTCCAATCAACAAATCTTTCAAGGAGATCGAATCAGAGGATCACTCTTTTGTAATCACAAAGAATTGTACCACACATTCATCAATACAAATTCACATTTGTGAAACTATTTTACTTGATTGACTTATTTCGAACCGAGAAATTTAGTCGTCCACAACCATATTTTTTCTGCCCTCGATTTGCTTGCCGGACCCCAAAATTCTCAAAAATATTAACTTTTCTCTAAGGGACCGCAGAAACATCTAAGTTGACATGGCACAACCTATTCGAGCATCGGAGAACTCAAAGTGCGATTTCAAGTCAAATTGACCAAAATGCCTCTAGTCAACCTTAGGTTGACCCAAAAGTCAAAACTGGTCAAAATCATCCCAAAACAACATTTTTCATGTTTCTACATCAAACCTGAGCTACTCTGTGATTTTCGTCAATTTTGACCAAATTCGACCTAGTTTAACCCGAGGTTGACCCCCGAGGGCCACGAAAACCCTAATTTTGATCCGACCTTCGAAACAGGTTGAAATCGGTGTCATTGCAAAGATTATTAAATTCCTTTTCAAACAATCATTCACAGGTCAAAATCGAAGTCAAAGCAGTCGAGATATCTTAAAAACCGTGCAAGGCACATCAACTTATTTCCTAGGGCCATAACTTTTACTCTAACCGTTGGATTTCAATGTTCTTTAGCTTTCCAAAACTACACATCCAGACCTTTCCAGGGACACCAATATCGATCCAATCCAAGCCCGTGAAGGCCTCCATCAAGCCGTTACAAGGCAGCGGCTACTAAGTGGCCACGGGAGCTAAAGAGTCACAAAATCATTATAAATACTCCTAGACCACCCTCAGATCAGAAAAAAGAAGAAAAATTGGGCGTTTTAGAGCTGGGTTTTAGTCAGATCCTCTCTCTTTTTTCTACATTTCTGTCCCAAAAACACATAAAAAAAAAACCTTTGATTTCTCTCTTTTTTCAACAATCTAAAGGTAGTGTTCTTGCACCCTTTTTCCTCCCCTTGGCTTTATCTTGCTTTGTAATATGCTTTATTGCTTTCCCTAGCATTTTCTTGCTTCCTGGCATGTTTTATAGCTTTCCTAGCATGTCTCCTTACATTTTACCATGTTTGAATGCTTTGATGATGTTGGCCTAGCCTTCTTGGGCTAGGATGTGCCTAAATATTGTGTTTGTGCTTAGATCCATGTGCGTAGATGTCTTTTAGCATGCTTATGCTCAGCTCCATGTGTTTATGTACTCCTTGCCATATTTTGCTCAGATCTATATCTTTGTGTGCTCCTTGCCATGTTCATATGTCTAGATCTACATGTTGGTTGCTATGCCATGTGCTTCTAAAACCTTTCTATCTCTTGTTATCTCATTTTTCTTGTGTTTTGGCCCATTTGGTAGGGTGTAGATCTAGATCTTGTGGTCTTGGCCTACATCCATACACCTAGGCCTATATCAAAGGGTTTGGATCTTTTCCTTTATGCATGTCTTTGTTTGTTTGCTTGCTTCTATTCTTAATCTCCATGTTTGCCTATCTAGATCTAAGCTTTGCCATGCTTTGTGCCCTTTGTGGGCTTGTGCTTGTCGGTCTTTGGAGCCACTTGCTTGTCTGGTTACATCCGTCCCTCTTAAGGCTTGTTTAGATGTAACCACTTGTGAGATACACCTCCATGGTGTTGGTATGCTTGATACATCTCCATTGTGAGATACACAGACACTTGTGCCACCCATTTGGCTTACTTCACTTTTTTGCATCTTTGCACGCTTGCCTACATGTTCATGCAAGAGTCTGTGTGTTGTTCATACTCCAACCTCATGGAACTATGGACACCTGATCCAAACCTACATTTGTCCTCATAGGACACCCCCTTTTTGTTTGATAACCTGTTTGTTTGCCCTTTCTGGTGCTTAACATGTTTGTTTGCCCCCGTTTGGCATCTTTTACTAGCTTGTCTTTTAGCATGCTTTCTTCTATTTATTTCTTTTCTTGTCTGCTGGCTTGTTTCTTTGTCATTGCATGTACACGTGTTGAGCATGGACACTTGAAGCAAGGGTGCAACCTTCTAGGCGCAAGCAAAAAGGGCAAGGACACAAGCAAGAAGATGCAATCCCATAAAGGGCAATGTTTAATAGATTAGGGGGTCTAGCCCCTCCAACATGGTTTTCTCTCTCTCTCTCTCTCTCTCTCTCTCTCTCTCTCTAAGCCTCTTCTCTAGAGCATGTATTAGGATTCCCCCTCTCCTTGTACCCTTTACTTTTCCTGCTCTTTGCTTGGGCTGCGTTCTTTGGGTATGGTAATGTCTATTTTACATTTCCTGTATCTTGCTGGGCCATACCCTTGGAACGTTGGCAATGTCTGTATTACTTTCCCTGCTCTGTGTGATAGCATTGTGCGTGATGCATGTATATATATATATATATATATATATTTGCTTGCATGTGAGTGGGTGATCATGCACTTTGTATGATGGACTCTCGTGGCTACGTGAGCGACCCTCTCTAGCCATGAGTGCTCTGGACCTCGTGACATAAGTATGTGCTCAATGCGACTGCTATAGGTGCGAATTCATGTTGTACTGTGTGCATAGTCACCATGGTATGAGCATCCTAATCCATGTCACAAAGTGACATCAGTTTCTTCGTGTATGCCACACGTATCAACGTGTTTAATGCTTTCAGGGGCTCCGGCTTGTCACAGGCAAGAAACCCTGCCGGTGCGCCATAGCACACCGAATATGAAACTCTGCCGGATTTTCACCGTGAAAATGGGGCATCCCTAAAGCTTGGTGAGAATAGCATTTTGTGTGCTATGACGCACCTAAGGCGAAGTGCTGTCAGATTTTCACCATGAAAATAGGGCGAAATGCTGTCAGATTTTCACTGTGGAAATTTGGCAACGATTCCAAACACACTTGGGAAGCATCGATTGAGACCACACTCTTTCCGAATCTAAACCTCAAAGCCCAATTCACTTAAAGCCTCAAAAGCTAATGCCAATAGCTCATTTTCAACTACCAATGTCCTTAAATTATGATTTTACTAAAACAAATTACTGTCTACAGACAGGCGTTGTGGGGTGCCTAGCACCTTCCCCACACGTAACCAGATTTCTGAACTTAAGAATCAAGATTTTTTACCCATCTACATTAGATTAGGAAAAACGACATTTTTCTTAGCCAAGGATCGGTAATAAAATCAAATAGAGTCAGGTGACCAATCACACTTTAGAAAAACCCAATGATTGGTGGCGACTTCAATTACCCTTGATAATTTCCTTAAAATAGACCCATATTCCAGTCACACACCCGAGGTATGACATTCCTCCACAGAGTGTGCAAGCATCACCGAAATGGGTGGTCAAGCAGCCACGAGGCATCGACAGACTGGTGACTCTGCTAGGGACACTTAGAGAGTTTAGCCTTTAGAACTTTTTATAAGATCCAAATCTTTGGACATTGGCTTTCAAAAACATTGAAATTGGCATTCACCTCCGAGGCTTTCCTTTTGAAAAATGCTTTTACTATATCCTAGTAAACTATTTTCAAAACTCAAAAATATTTTTCAAAAATGTTTTTTAAATGGTTTTCCAAAAACTGGCTTTGAGGTATTTTCGTATGTGTGAAGCTTTACTGCTTTCCTAAAGCATGCTTTACAGCTTTCATTCAAATGTGGGAACCTAGGGTAGTAAGATTTAATTTCTACTACACCTTTATCTGTGCATATTTCTATTATGCTTGGAAAATATTTCCTCTTTCAATTGAACCTGGGCTCAGCGTTGAAGGCGATAGCCGGATGCACAATTTAGTTAGTTACTGAGCGCCAATTTGTACGTACTTCTAGGTCCATGGGTGGACAGGAGTAGCTGAAAAAGCTCCCTTGATCCCCTCTATCCCACAACTTCTATGAAGGGAAGGATTAGATGATTGAGGTCCCCCCTAATCTGATCTTCCATTTTAATCCATTTTTAGACTTGTAAAGGCTTGGGTTTTGTTGTGGGATGGGTTTAGATGAAAACTTAATGCCTTAGGAAGGGTAGGAATATGTTTCGGATGAGCTTTGATAAAAAATTGGTCGAAATATCGAGTGGTTCTCTCTATCTATGTTCATGCATGCGCATGCATCGAGCATGCGTGCACAGTCTGTATTAATGCATACGTATGCTACATTCATGCATACACGTCCATGTTCATCAATTCATACGGATGCATGGTCCAACATGCGTGCGCATGCAGTGAACCTACGCATGCATGCGCAAACCTGCGTGCGCGAGCTGGCACTCAAAAACCTTAATTTTCATTATTTTGACTATGTTTCTCCTATTTCTTTATCCAACGGATATTCTCATGTTCTCTTTTCATCTTTTTGCAAGTCTCGCCCCCTTTTTCAGGCAGGGGTAGCACTAGTCACATCTCTTGGTACAAGGCCTTGACTGACTACATAAAGGCCTTGGTGCGTGTGGCCGGCTTCGAGCCCATCCTCTATTTGCTTCCGGAGAGTTCTGCTAGTGCCATCTTGGCTAGCTCTCTTCTGTGACTTCGGGGAAGCTCGGGAGGCTATCTAGGGCCAAGCTTGTCTCGCCTATCTATACTCATCCTTTAACACACTCAGCCAAGGGACTCTACGGCAACCGTTTGAACCTTGGAAGCTCCTTAAGGTCAATTCTTTCTTCCCTTTTTTTTTTTTTTTAACTCCTTACCAACATGTACTTCGTGCCTTTGCAAACTATGTTCATCCATATGCCATCTAAATTTACCGAATTGCATCTCATGCTCTTACAAACTGTGTTCATGGCTTTATCTTGCAAACTATCATCTTGCCACTGTATCTGTATCTTACAAACTGTCAACATGCAAATTATACCCTATCTATCTTGCAAATTTTCATCTTTCCACTGTATCTGTATCTTGCAAACTATCAACTTGCAATCTTTCATCTTGCAAACTGTACCTTGTCGTTTAAGTGTTGGGCTATGAAATACAGACTCGTTGCTCGTGGAGTGAAAGTAGACTTGAGGAGCTTTTCTTTAATTAGGCTCACTTTAATGGGCTTTCTTCTGAAGAGGTGAGCAGAAATTCTACCTTTTCTTGTCACTTTATTTTGCATGTTTCCTAAGGTCCCCTTTCTAACCCTAAGTGTTGTCACAGGTTATATGGAGTCCCTGGGCTAGTGCTCCTTCTATTGCATACACTGACTTGGAAGTGGTTGCCATCATGAATTCTTGGATTACGCAGTCCTTGGAGGGTGCTGGTCAGAGGGTCCTCTACCTGGCTAAGAGGGTCTATTGCCAGCTAGTAGGTGCGGATGTGCCACGGGTTCCGATGGATCCTCCACAGTTCATGCTTGCCCTACTTTCCATGACTGATGGCAAGTACCATGTGGAGGAGCGGCATTCCCTATGTCGAGTGGCTCATGGATGATCTAGACTATGCCAAGTTCAACGAGACTCGTCTCATGCCCTCCTTCTCTACAGAAGTATGTATTCTTTCTTTTTCACTTTCCCTTCTCTTCTCTCGCACTTTCTTGCACATGGTGATACTCAACTATAATGATTATGTCAGTGTGCGGCTGGTCTTGTTGGTGTCACACCCCGAACCCAACTATAAAGATAGACACGTGACAACTGCCGCACACTTATAAAGTAAGCACCTTACAAGTGTGCACAGCCTTCTTAGCAACTAAAATTTATTATCAAAAATTAAATCAAATAAATCCAAAATACCTCAACAATTTTTTTATGAATAGATCTCCAATAATTTAATAGGAAAAAAATCCAAACCTCATGTACATAATGCCAATTGGCCAATAAATATAAAACTATTAGAAGACCATCCAATCCCAAAATTACTAAGCTTCTTTTCCTGCTCACAACACAACATCAAAACTTCCAAAACTTGCTATTCTTCACAATCTGAAACTATATGGGAAAAAGGGGTGAGCTAACAACTCATTAAGTAACCAAAATCCTAATAAGTTCTATCAAGCAATAGATCTGTAAAGGAAAAGATGTAATATGTGTTTTCAAAGTTATAATATACTATATGTTTTCAAAATAACTAAAGAAGTTTCGTAGTCTTAAAATAATAAGTTGCACATAGATCGCATACTTTAAGCTTACAAATATATCATAGATGGTTTAGAAAATAGTCAGTTTTCCATAAATCAAAAACTATAACTTACAATAGGTTCCAAAAATACATAAGCAATTTTAATGACTCAAAATAGTTCAAATACTCAAACATTTCCAAATTCACATATGTAGTTTTAAGGACTCAAAATAGTTCAAATATTCAAACGTAATTCATATTCTTAACAATCTTATGACTATGGTCACGCTATATCCCCGTGACTAGGCATCAGAGTACCAATGAATAACCCCTATTGGTTTGGGTATCAGAGTACCAATAAATAACCTCCATTGGTTTGGGTATCAGAATACCAATGAATAACCCACATTTGCTGGGTATCAGAGCACCAATGAATAACCCCCATTAGTTTGGGTATAAGAGTACCAATGAATAACCTCCATTGGCTGGGTATCATAATAAATTCATAGTTAGATTGTTCATAATCATATATATGAAATCATATTTTCTAACAAAAATATAACTTATTCAAGCATGTATATAAAAATCATATACTCAGTATTAAAATATATTTGTAATAATCCTTTACTTGAAATCAGTAATACAATAGAAATAAAATTTCTCACAATTATAAACAATTTTCAGTAGTTAAAAATACATTAATATAAGCAAAATAAAACCCAATTAGGATAAGGTTACTTAATTCTAAAAGCTATTCCAAAAGAAACTCTTCCTTAACAATTCCTCTAAATCTTTAGATATCACCTAGAACAATTTTCAAATATTCTTACTCAATAATCAAATAATTTAAGAAGGACTTATAATAGTATCCGGCCAGAGAGAGAGACTACTAAAAATATTCAATAACTATCCACTGTTATCTCACCCCAAAATTCCTCCTAATCATAATATTTTTCTTTATATATATATATATATATATTTTTTTTTTTTTTTTTTTTTGGATTTTACTAATGTGTGCCCTAAGGGCACACAATAGTAAATCAATTTTGGAAAAAGTTTATCGGAAATTTAAAAAGTTTTGACAACTTTTTCAATTCCCAATAAAACTTTTCCAAAAATAGATTTGTTAATGTGTGTCCTAAGCCAGACCCTTTTTTTTTTTTTCTTCTGCCACAACTAAAGCCCCAAAGAGAAGACCATAACTCCTATTATTATGTAGGCACATGGGCCATCTTTAATTTCGTGTGTTCCTTTGTTTCCTTTGTTTGTTTCCCTTCTTTTTTTCTTCTTTTTATTATTTTTTTTTTTATAACTGGTCAGACCTCATTGACTTTCCTATTCACATCTACCAAGATCAATAAACAAATAATAATAATAATAATAAAGAAAGAATTTGAGCTTTGCTTTGTTTTAATGTTTTCTCGTTTTTTTTTTTCTACACATGTGACTCTATGTCAGACTTCCAAGCATGCCTAGACTACTAGGGTTCTGAATTTCCCCCAATACCACTTCGGTTCTACCATATACCCTAAGAAGTACACATTAGGTACTATTTATCAAAGAAAACCGTGCAGAAACCTGACCATTAAGCCCAAAATTTTATAGCCTCTATCTTCGCATAATGTAACAAAACTATAGAAAAAGATTAAATCTCAAAACCTAGAAAAATCTGCAGGTATATTGTCCAGTTTACCGAAAAATAAAACTAAACTTTTCTTCATATGCATCATTCAAACTCTTGACTATTTAAATAGTTTTATTACTGGCCAAAATACCCACATAAAAAAAAATACTTTAATTCTAAATAAAACTTAGATTTGACAAGAAAGAAATTCTTAAGTGAGAGCTCGAAAATGTGTTGAAAACACAAGAGCTGTTTAGACCCCCAATTAAAAGTTACGGCTTGTTTGATTTTACACTAACTTAATACTAAGTACGGAATAGTGTAAAAGCGAGCGGATAAACAAACAAGCTACTCTAATCCATAATCAAAGCAACACAGCAGTAAAATGAAAAGTAAAAGAGTAGGGAAGAAAGATGCAAACACAAGATAACACGCCGATGTGTTATCGAAGAGGAAACCGAAGAACTCGGCGAAAAACCTCTCTGCCGCCCTCCAAGCAGTAATCGATCCACTAGACAATCAGTTGGGATACATGGGTTAGCAAGAGACCCTCCAAGCCTAATCTACCCGATGTACCTAAGCCCTCCAAGCTCCTACTCCAACAAGGCTTCTCGGAACCGTGTCTTGTCTAGCTCTCCGGATCCCGCAACAAGCTCCATGTTGCATCTGCCATCCTTGGCTTCTTCTAATGCTTCCCAACAGCACCAAAACTTCACTTGACACTCTGAAAGGGTGTGGTAAGTGTTTGGGCTATCAACCTTTCAATGGTATGGAAATGGAGAGGTAAGAGTTGAGGAAATTCCACAAGCAAATGTGTAGAGGATTGTGGGTATAACAATCTCTAACTCTCAAGGTGTTTGGCTAGGGTTTTCTCCCAGAAGCACTCCTCAACATTTGTGGGTAATGTGGGTATATATAGTGTAGGCACAGAAAATGTGTATCAGAATGGACAGGCTGGCAAAACAGAATGTCTCGTTGTTGTCTCGCGGGAAAGCCTTACCCGCAAGATACTCGCGAGACACAGCTGTCTCCATCCTGGCCTGACTCTTCGCATTCCAGCATGTGCAAGGCATATGAGTCACTTCGCAGGATGCTTAGTCGCGAGCTACTCGTGAAAACTCTTCAGTCTTCAATAGCTTGAGTCTTCACACTCTCTCTCTATCACACAACCCTTACAATCAAATCCCACAATAAATACAGGGTACAAAAGATTGAAACAATAATTACAATCAAATTTGGCACGGAATAAAAGCCAACAAAAACACATAGTTGTAAATAACAACTTTACATTAAGCTCTTACCTCAATTGTGTAGTCAAACCTTCACTACTTGAGTAATTTGGGTAGTCTCCTCTCTCAAAATATCTCTCCATATACTTTGACATAATAAGCTTATATATAACTAGGGTTTCAACCCGAATGTCATAAGTTACCCTTTCCTTGATCGCACACAAGCGGTGAGCTCTCTTTCATCTTTGGCTTGTCTCTTCTTTTCTTGCATCTCTCAAAACCTATTCTAACACCGTCTTTGTTTCAAATTCAGTCCACTGTGGAGGAGTATGAGGAGCTTGTTTGTCTTGCAGGGAACCTCAAGCTGGAGGCGACTGAGTATTCCAAGCAGATCTATGGTCCTGGAGGGTTTGCCCACCCAGGGGATGATGATGATTATGATAATGGTGATGACCCTGAGACGACTCCGAGCTACCGGCCGAGGAAAAGGCATCATCGGTGATGATCTTGCAATTCAAACAAACAAACACAAACACAGACACACACAAAATTTCTAGTTTTATTTCCATTTTTCTTGTTATTAGCATGTATTTCTGCACTTTAGATTTTATTTGATACATTGGGTTGTATTTAAGAACATCTTTTACATTTCTACTTTTATTTAGGACATATACTTATTTTACAACTTATAGGAACTTTTTATATTGTCTTGCTTTTCTCTTTTCATTGATGCTTGAAAATCTGAGCTTGAGCATGCCTTGAGTAATACTTTGGGTTGTAAGAATCATGAGGGAAGCCTTGGTGGAGGAACCATACTCAAAAGAGGTTAGTTTCTATCTTTTTTCTCTTGTAGTTCATGCATTCTCATTCTTACAGTCATACAACCACATGCCATATAGGTTAGGACCATGTACTATATTCCTGCTAACTGCATTCATACCCATATCTTGCAAACTATTCTCCTACAAACTTCCAATCTATCTCTTGCAAACTGTACCATATCTAAACCTCGCAAACTATCATCTCGCAAACTATACCATAATCTCTTGCAAACTGTCATTTTGCAAATTGTTGTTTCTGAATCTTGCACACTGTCATCTTGCAAATTGCTATTTCTAAATCTTGCACACTGTCATCTTACAAACTATTCTTTTTTGAACCTTGTACACCACCATTTTTTTGTGTTAGGCCGTGGAGTACAGTCTCATTGCTAGAGGAGCTAAGTTGGACTTGAGGAGGATCACTCCACTTCGGGCTCACCTGGATAGGCTCTCTCCCGAGGATGTAAGTTAGGAACATATTCTACTTTCCATTATTTGCATGTTTCTTTAAGGTTCTCTTTCTAGCTTCATGCATTGTTACAGATCATATGGAGTCCTTGGGCTAGAGCTACCCTATAGCGGACCTGAGCTTGGAGGTAGCTACCATAGTTGCTTCTAGTCTCTTCTTGACCCTTGAGGGTGATGGATTGCGGGTGATCTACTTGGCGACGCGAGTGTCCTGCTAGTTGGCAGGGGAGGATGTGCCTCGGGTTCCCATGGTCCCTCTAGTGTTCATGCTTACTCCATGTTCCATGATGGATGCAGAGTACAACTAGTGGGGGCCGAGCATTCCTTTTACTGATTGGGTCATAAATGAGTCAGATTACGAGGAGTTTAGTGGGACTTGCCTCATGCTTTCCCTCACCATTTCAGTATGTGTTCTTGCTCATCTTGTTTTCCTTTAATCAGTCATCATCTACATTCTTGTACACTAGTAACACTCAAATGAAACACTTGTGTCAAGAGGGCCTTGCTATAGGTGCTATCATTGATCCTCCTCGCTTGCCTTGGTCAGTGTATGCTTACGGCCCTACCGGCTTTGCTTGGGAGTGCCCTGTTGGCCACAATACAAATGTCACAGGCTACCCCTTTCCTAAAGGCACCTAGGTGGTGATTTCTCTTTCATCCTTGTTCTTTTTCCTTTCTATTCTTGCATCTTAATACTTTTTCTAACAACTTTTCCTTCATAATTTAGCCTACTATCCAGGAGCGTGAGGAGATCATCCTGCTTGCAGGAAACCTCAAGCTAGAGTTAACCGAGTATTCCCGACAGCTAGTTAACCGAGTATTCCCGACAGCTATATGGATGTGGGGATGGACGAGGATGATGATGATGATGATGGTGGTGGTGGTGGTGGTGGTGCATGAGGTTCAGAGTCGACTCCGAGCCATTAGCTGAGGAAGAGGCACTTCTGATGATCTTGCAGACAGACAGACACAGACATAGACAGCATAGCATAAAACACTTTTTTTCTTTTGTTGCTTTTATTACTTTTCTCTTTTTTAGCATACATGCTTGCACTTTAGATTCGGTTTGAGATACTGGGTTGTATTTTAAGAACACCTTTTACATTTATGCCTTTATTTGGGATATATACTTAAATTACAAACTTGTAGGAACTTTATGTCATTATGTTGTTCTTGGAAACTCTGTACTTGAATTGTGCCTTGAGTAGGCCCTTTAGTCTCTCCCTTATACCTTTCCATATCACCAAATTAAAATGAATGAATTTTTCTTTCTCTCAATCCCTAATTTTTGCCTAGGTGTTTGACCTAGCGAGATTCCTCTAACTTTTGCATGGATCGCCTTTCGGTTTTCAACCCATCGAGGCTCCTTGTATCATCTTTGAACTTCTTTTTATTTTTATTTTTTCTCTCTCTCTTTTCTTTTCTCTCATATCTTCTCTCCTTCTCTCTTTCCCCTTTCCAAACATGGTCATATGAGAGGCTCCAATCACTTCATCCAACTATAGGATATAAGAAATGACTTAGGGTTGTCATGAAGTGGGTTCACATAGCTGAGAAAGCTTATAAAAGTCCAATCAAAAGAAAGAAAGACCAACCGACCACCTTCATATGCCCCAAATTTTTCTTTTCTGCACTTTATGATTCTCATGTCTTTTCTTATGAATTTAATAAAGAGTTGGAATGTCCCACATCCCCTATGAAAACAATTTATCATCTTTTAATTTGAGCAATGAGAGAACCACCCATTTATTATCATTGCAAGAAATTTTGTAATGCAAGTTCAGATGTACTTTTTAACATTTTCAATAAGATGAATTCTGATTTGACTTATTTTGATGTGTCCCATAATATTGAAATTCTGCACTTCAATGATTTTAGTGAATTTGAAAATGAAATTAATAAACAATTGAAAAAGAAAATTGAACCTGTGGAACCAACTTTTGAAACTCTTAATTTGGGCAATGATGAGAATTTACGCTTAATTAAAATTGGCTCAACCTTAAATAAAGAAGAAAGAAAAGGTCTCCAAGAACTACTCACAGAATTCCAAGAGGTCATTGCATGGTCTTATGAAGATATGTCAGGTATTGATCCCGAGATAGCTCAATACCACATTGATACCCATGCTCACTTGGTGACTGTTAAGCAAAAGTTGAGGCGTATGAGAACCAAATGGCTCCTTAAGATCAAAGAAGAGGTCACAAAACAGTTGAAAGTAGGGTTCATCAAACCCATGCACCAAGCTGAGTGGATAGCCAATGTTATGCCTATACCCAAGAAGAATGGAAAAGTAAGGATGTGCATGGATTTTAGAGACCTAAACAAGGCTTTCCCTAAGGATGATTTCCCTCTTCCTCATACAGATGTCTTAGTGGATAATACCGCCGGTAGTGCCTTGATGTCTTTTATGGATGGTTTCTCAAGATATAACCAAATCAAGATGGCTCCTAAGGACATGACCAAGACCACCTTCACCACTGAATGGGGATTTATTGCTATACGGTAATGTTGTTTGGGCTTAAGAATGCGGGTGCGACCTATCAAAGAATGGCTACAGCCCTACTGCATGATATGATGCACAATGAAGTTGAAGTATATGTTGATGACATGACAGTGAAATCCAAGATAGAGGGGGGCATATCACCAACCTTAGGAAGTTTTTCGAAAGGATTGAGTATAGACTAAGATTGAACCCACAAAAGTGCACCTTTTGGGTAACTGTAGGAAAATTGCAAGGCTTTTTGGTAAGTGATAGAAGGATAGAGGTTGAGCCATCAAAGATTAAAGCCATCTTGGATATGCCTCCACCCAAGAGTGAGAAAGAGATAAGAGGATTCTTGGGCCGGTTACAGTACATCAGTCGATTCATCACCAAGCTCACCTCTACTTGTGAGCCCATCTTCTAGCTCTTAAGAAAGAATGAACCCCATGCATGGAATGATGAGTGTCAGAGAGCCTTCAAGCTTATTAAGGAGTATCTTCTCCATCCACCCATCCTAGTACCCCAAAAGCATAGGAAACCATTACTCCTTTATCTCTCGATCATAGAAGACGCAGTTGGGAGTATGCTTGCACAAATGGATGATGATAAGAATGAGAGAGTCGTGTATTACTTGAGCAAGAGGTTCCATGATTATAAGCCTAGATACAAGCCCATATAAAAGTCATGCTTTGCTCTCATATGGGCCGTGCAAAAATTGAGACACGTCATCCTACCATTCCAGATATGGATAGTATCCAGAATGGACCCACTATAGTATCTGTTTAAGAAGCCTGCCCTAAATGGAAGGTTATCAAGATGGTTGATCCTATTGGCAGAATTTGATTTGAAGTATATGGTTAGAAAAACCACCAAAGGAAGCATCGTGTCAGAATTTTGTGTCGAGAACCCTACAGAAGGAGAAAATGGTAAAGAAAATTTCCTAGATGAGGATATTTTAGACATCAAACTAGGGGCATGGTAGATATATATGGAGCAAACCAATATGGAAATAGGATAGGAGTACTTTTGATTACCCTTGATGGATCTCACATACCTTTGGCAATCAAGTTGAATTTTGAGGCAACCAACAACATGGCTTAATATGAGGCTTGTATTGCCGAAATGGAAACTCTTTGAGAGTTAAGGGTAAAGGAGGCAGAAGTTCTTGGAGATTCGACTTTGGTCACACTCTAAGCACAAAAATTGTGGAAGGTGAAGGAAGAACACTTGAAACTTTATCAACAATATTTAGAGGATCTGACCAAAACCTTTGACAGAATACAACATCATCCCTAGAGCTTAGAATCAGTTTGTAGATGCTTAAACTACCCTGGCCTCAATGGTTGAAATACCCGAGGGAGTATGGACACAACCCTTGGAAATCAAGCAGAGCTACGAGTTGGTACACAAGGAAAAGGCAGAGTCTTCAGTTTTGGCTATAGAAGAGGAAGGAGTCCCTTGGTATTATGACATCATGAAATTCTTGGAATTGGGAGTGTATCCCAACGCTGCCGATAAGAGGGAACATTATTCAGTTAGGATGATGGCAATGCAATACATCTTATGTGGAGGTTAGCTTTATAGGATGTCCTATGATGGCATACGCCTTCGTTATCTAAAGAAAGAAGAAGCCAAAAGAGTCACGGAAGAAGTCCATCAAGGGATTTGTGGTCCTCACATGAATGGGAGAATGTTGGCCAAGAAGATCCTAAGGATGGGATACTATTGGAATATAATGGAAATCTATTGCGCGAACTTCGTAAGGAGTTGCCATGATTACCAAACACACGCGAATTTGAACCATGTATCACCTAGTGAGCTATACAGCATGACCTCTCCATGACCTTTCTCAGCATGGGGCATAGACGTGATTGGAAGAAGAACCCCTAAGACCTCGAATGGACACGAGTACATCCTAGTGGCAATTGACTATTTCACCAAGTGGGTAAAGGTAGCCTCCTACTCTGTATTGAAAGCCAAACATGTGGCTTGATTCATAGAGAACAACATCATTTGTCAATTTGGGGTATCACAAGAGATCATCTTAGACAATGGTTCCCACTTTGAGGTATAGTTTAGAAGGATCATGGAGTCATACAACACTGAGCATCACAAGTCTTCACCATATCATCCATAAATTAATGGAGCCGTAGAAGCAACCAATAAGAACATCAAGAATATCCTAGCCAAGATGGTAGTGACATACAAGGATTGGGCCAAAAAGCTTTCGTTTGCCTTATGGGGTTACAAAACTTCTATCCATTCATCAACTGGGGAAACACCCTACTCTGTGGTTTATAGGAGTGTGAAGTGGTACTTCCCATTGAGGTGGAGATATAATCTTTGAGGGTTTTGGAAGAAACCAAAGTCCTAGAAGAAGACTAGATGAGGGAAAGATATGAACAGTTAGCTCTAATAGATGAGAAGAGAGCTAGAGCACAGTACCATGCACAGGGTTATCAAAAGAGGATTGCTAAGGCATTTAACAAAGAGTTGAAACCTAGAAACTTTAAGGAATAAGATCTAGTCCTAAACGTACATAGAGATGAGACTTTAGATCCAAGAGGAAAGATGAAGCCAAGATGGTCTATGTCATTCCCTTTGTGCCTTACTAATTTTTCTCTCTCAGATTTATATCTTAACCTGCATAAATCTCAGACCACCACCACAATTGGTCTCCAACCACTGAAAATCTGGCCTCCAACTACTGCCAAACCTTTGGAACCGTCAACATTAATTTTTCCAATCGGTAAAAAACTGGCTTCCCGCCGCCGTCATACTGTTGGAACCTTCACGGGTATTTTATTTTTATTTTTTCAAATTGAGCATTAAGTATGATTTATGTTTGGGTATTTGGGTTAGATTTGGTTTTGATTCAAGTATTTGGGTTAGAAACTTAGAATTTGTTTTGTTTGAGTATTTGTTTTTGTTTTGGATATTAGGAATTGAATTGTGAAAGTTCAAATAGCATATCAAACACTATGAACGTTTAGACCCCCAATTACAAAATTATCAATTCAAGTTTAATGTCAAACAATATATGTGCAGAAAATGAACATAAGCTAATAACAGAATTGATAAACAATCTAAACCAATTAAAATCACATCCACAACAGAAATTAAATGGCAAAGATTAAGGGAAGAGAGATGCAAACACAAGGACAACACAACGATGTGTTATCGAAGAGGAAACCGAAGCCCTCGGCGTAAAACCTCTCCGCCGCCCTCCAAGCGGTCAATAATCCACTAGAAAATGTAGTTGGGATACATGAACAACAACAGACCCTCCAAGCCTAATCTACCCAGTGTACCTAAGCTGTCCAAGCTTCTTGCTCCAACGAGGTTACGCCGAACCTTCATCTTTTCTAGCTTATCTGATTCCACTATAGCCCATAGCATTAACCAATAACCATTGGTCCCTTCTTAACTGCTTCCCAAAGCACCAAAAAGCCTTCTCACAAATATGGGTTTGGTGAGATAAGCATTTGGCTAATGAACATCTCAAGGATGTAACAATGGAGAGGGTGAGAGTAGAGGAATTTGAAGAGTCCCTATGTAAAGATTGTGGATGAGTCAATCTTGTTTTTCTCTAGGGTTTCTCTCTCAAAATTCTCTCTCTAGAAGCTCTCTACATTTCATGGGTATAAGGGGTATTTATACTGGGATTAGAAAGGAATGCAAAGAATCAGTTTTTCCAAAACAGAGTTGGTTGGCGACTTGACTGAGTCGCGAGTTCAAGCCACGAGCTAACTGAATGGCCAGTCTGGACTTTTTGTCCTGTAGTGCTACAATTGGCATGACGGTTCAGCTTCTCTGCATGCTTCACTCGTGTGCTTTTTCTGGCAACTTGCCAATCGTGAGCCACCCGCGAGATCCAGTCGCGAGTCCCTGCTTCACTGCACAGTCTTGAGCATTTCTTCACACTTTCTCACACACTACCCTTACATGATTCCCACCTAAATACAGGGTTTCTAAATACTGAATTACAAGCAAATTTGGCACGGAATACAACCAACAAGATGGTTGATTAAATTCAACCTTACAAATTGGTTTTGCGGTTCTTCTATAATTAATTTTACAATCTGCATAGTGAGGCAACAAGAGAATTCAAAGCATGGCCAATGTTGCCAATCATATCTTCTTTGCTAGATACCGCTTCTCTGTCTACAACAATCTGTCACTAAACATGTATTTATACATTTATGTCTTTTTTATTAGAGTTAATCTGTACTTTTTCCTATTTATTTATAGGTCATCTATTGGATGTTTCTTTACATATATCTTATTCTAATATTTAAAAAATATAATTGCTTAAGTGTGTATTGCCACGATCAACACAAAAATTAATTAATCTTTCAAATGACTCTTGGAAGTAGTGAATCCAACTCTTAATATTTGTGTTTCTCCTCAAAAAATCTAAACATGTGCACATTCTCATGGATTGATTCATTTATGTACAACTTTGCCCAATTTTGAAACTCACGGATATATGACAAAAATAAGGATACAGTAGTGTTTGGTGATATATGATTTTTATATAGTTCTTGACATTTTTTTTTATTCCATTGACACTTATAATAGGATGAAAAATGAAATTGTTGGGTATATTTCTAATCAATTAGCTATAGGAAAACAAATTTGATTAATTTTTTCCAGTTTAGTGGTATTATCTTAATATCTTTTGGTTAATTTTTTGTTTAAAGTTTGTGAAATTTCTATTGCTAAAGATCTATATGGTAGTAGTATGTTTGCTTATTGCTTTAGCATGAACTTACAATTCTTTCATATGACTTTTAATTTTACTTCAATATCACATCTTTCGAATTTATGTACTAGTATAGATTGCTATTATAAACTATCTTTTTAGAATTGTTCCTTAAATAATTCTTCAAAATTTATATATGCAGTTATAGAACACAACTTACTTGAGTATCTATTTTTCCATCTGAGAAATAGTTGCCTCTATATCTACCAATAATTGAAGCTGGTTAAGAGAACTTTTAAAAATATTTTATATGTCCCACGCCTTGCAATTAAGTCCCACCCCTTGCAATGTTGAATGGTTATGATTTGCATGATTCCTGAGCATATTATTTACAACCTAATCTTGGAATGGTGTATCCTGAATACTTGGACTATTAGCTCTAAGTGTTTAGTGATCTTTATATGATTTAAGGTTCTAATGTTGCATATATTTTACTCTTTTTACAGGGTGGGCAGAAGTCACTTCCATGCAACTTTGAAGGCATCATGCATGAGAGACTATATAAGATTCCAATTGAACCTCAACATAAAACTTCAGATGAAAGTGCAGTAAAAGTGTAGTATTATTTTTAACCCCTCTGTTTTAAGTATCATTTGCCATCTGCTCTACTTTGCACTATATTTTGTTTCTTCTTTGCAAAACCTTCACAATGTCAGCATAGCTTTACCATGGTTGCTTTTTCTATTCAAATTACCATCTAACCTTTTCAGTATGTCTATATTTAAAATAAATAAATAAATATATAAATAATAATAAAAATTGCTGAATGCAAGGGTTCTTCTTGGATTATTATTGTTAATTGATGGGTTGATTCTCTTTCTTAGGATGCTTTTGTTTTAATTACTGTGTTTTGTTTTCATACAACTACAGGATAACTTATGTACCTTAAATTTGGTTTTCTACCATCTATTTGTTTGGTTATATGGTATTGGCCTTAACTCATCATCTATATACAAATTCTTGCCAATAATTGAATATAAAAATCAAGTTATCCCGCACATAGTGCGGGTTAAAGGCTAGTTTATTTAATTGTTGAGATTGAAAGTTTTGTTTTTCAACTCTCAATCTTAATCATCCAAAACTATTGCATCAGGTGCAAAACTTCTCAATCCTTGCTTATCTACCTTAGATGCTTTACGTCAGTCAAAGCTCAGATCTCACATTTGTTTTAATTCCCTACACATATGCCAGCCTATTACATCACATGGATATACAGATTGATCTCTGTATCATTCCATCGTAATCTGATGTTCTTTAAGAAAAGGATATTCAGATTGATGTCCACGATGATATTCATAATCTCACAACATTTTTTTTCCCGAATTAATCCCACATGAATACCATTGAAATGTCATTCACATATATAATTAAAAAAAAAAAACCCAAAGACTAGTTAACTAATATTGGTAAGAGCAGTCTCAGCAAAAAAATATATACATATTGGTAAGAGCAATATCAGCGTGGCTATGTATTTCTTAACTCAATCAAACAAACAAACAAACAAAATGTCATTCGCATTAGACTTTTTTCCACTTCCAGAAATCTGTGCAGGTGCAGAAGAAGTACATCAGTACTCTAGAACTAACCACATTTTTGGAAGAACAGAAACTTTTTACCAACTTTAGATGTTTTCATGACCAGGTGGAAACATTCCCTGGTTAAAATCATATAGTTTCTAACGGTCATTAGCAATGGGGATGTAAAAAAAATACACATTTTATATCCTTAAATACTATTTTATTTATTTTATCAACCCATCTAACAATACACTTAACATCCCAATTTTTATTTTTATATACAATCCAATAAAATAATATAAACTACCCTATCAACTCATTCTCTCTCATCTCTCTTTCATCTTTTTTGTACTTTCATGTACTTTTATATTTACTTTTATGTTTAGCAACCATAAATAGTAGATTATATATAACATTGGGAGGTGTAAACACCCCCAGTTGCTATTTTACAATCCAAGATGTCATAAACTCATTTCATCCGAGTTTGTAAACTTAAAAAAATTTGCAACCTTGCTACAGTAAGAGCACTAGCATCCGGGAATGCAAAAACCTATTTTGCATCTTCAAACATTACTTTATCTATTTTACCAACTCATTTTATAACTCACCCTACATCCCAATTTTTATTTTTACATATAACCCAATAAAATTATATAAATTAACTAATAGAATAATAAAAAGTATTCTTCTCTTTCTCTTTCCTCCCGTTATCTTTTTCTCTTCACACAACCACAAGATTAAATATTATTTTTTTTCTTTACAACTTATGAATAGTGAGCATTAGTACCCCCAAGTTGCTATTTTACCCACCAAATCCACAAAAACAAACTCCAACCAGGTTGCTACATCTAAAAACATTTGCAACCGCTACAGTGGGGCTGTATTTATACAACCCCACTGTGGCAATTGCTTGCCTTTTTTAATTATTTTTTTCTTCTCACTTTCCCCTCTCTCCTTCTCTCATTGGCTACCTCCCTTTCTTGTCAACTTTTCTCCTCTCTCATAAAGTAGTGTTTATATTATTTTACTTGGTAGTTATATTATTTTATTAAATTGTATGTAAAAATAAAAAATGAGATGTAAGGTCAATTGTAAATGTATTGGTAAAATAGATAAAATAGAGTTTGTTAATGTAAAATACGGTTTTTTTTTTCCTTTGGCATCCTCAGATGCTAGTACTCTAAGGTTGCATATATGCAATCTTACTATTCATATGTTGCAAATTTTTTTAAGTATACAAACCCGGATGGAGTGAGTTTTGACCATCCTAGGTTGTAAAATAGCAATTAGGGGGTGTTTACACACCCCCCCCCCCAACCCCCCCAATGCTAGTGCTCCAAGGTTGCATATGCACAACCTAACCTTGTGCAACCTCAATGTTCATAGGTTGTAAAGAAAAAAAAATTTTAATCTTGTGATGGTGTGTGAAGAGAAAAAGAGTGGGAGAAGAGTTCTTTTTTATTATTTTATTAGGTATTTTTTATTATTTTATTGGGTTGTATATAAAAATAAAAATTGGGATGTAAAGTGAGTTGTAAAATAGATTGGTAAAATAGATAAAGTGATGTTCGAGGATGCAAAACAGGTTTTTTTTTTTTTTTTTTTTGGCATCTCCGGATGCTAGTGCTCTTACCATTCATGATTGCTAAAAATATTTAGCAACCCACACCCAGGTGAAGTTCAATTTGAGTGGGTGGGTTGCTAAAATAGTAACATGAGGTTTTACACCCCCAATGCTAATGCTAATGCTCAGATAACGATTTAGCATGTTGTAGGGTTGTAGGCATTTAGTAAGATTGTCAACAAGTTACATTGTTTCAGGTATTGACTTACACAATAAGCAGACTAGCTGAAAACAACACATCCTTAAAATTTATGCACAAATTCACTAGAATTCTCAGGTGACTACTATGGTCGTAATTGGTAAGTGATCACTTTCAAACCAATGTTGTCTTTTCCTCGTTGTAAATGATAAGGGACCCAATTCCATTAACGATTTTGAACCAATTTACAATACAAATTTGATCCGTATTGTAAACTAAAATATCAGTGCATGTTGTCAGCACTTGAGTGCGATAGCACTTGTTGAGTATTCACATGGTAGAAGCCTTAGCAAAACCCGAAAATCTCGAGAACTTATCTCGTAGGAGAACCTGTGGGTTACCCTGTTCAACCTATGTGAGGGCAGGGAACAAGATTTTAGTAGGTTAATGAAATACAAAGTAAAAAAGAAACATATAACCAAAGACTAATAATTAGCTAAAACACTAGATGGCATTTTAAGGATATAATCAAATTCATAGAAGATTTGTAAATTGCATACTGAAACTATATATCAGCTCTCGATTGTGGGGAAGAATAAAGAGAAAGGTCCGTAAATTTGATCACCAATTTGGTTGAAGAGGGCAGTAGAGATATATGTCAAGCTGCCACTGAGCCACAAAGCTCTTGGCAAGGTTACTACTAACTTTGATATTAAGGCATAGTACACACAAATTTGTTTACCAATTTTTTAGATGTATTTTAAATCCAGATACCTAATATCTGTACTGAAACTTCTTAATAGAAGATTTCATTGATAAATGATTAATCTACTTTGGATATTTCTACATAATGTAGTGTAAATATTTTTTATTAACAAAAAATTTAATTAACAATGATTAGGTAAGAATTCCAACAACATTAACCAAGAAAATTAATAAATAGACAGAAAAACTAAACCAATAAAGATATCTATAAAGTTAACTATTGCAGTAAACCTGTGACCTAATCCTCACTAAGCAAGTTTTGTACTTGGTTTCAGGGAGATATAATGTCTATATACCAGTTGGTCAGAGATACCAAAGCTAGTTTTATCTAATCTCCCCTGATGCATCTCTATAAGGCAGCAAATTGAGTAATCAAAGAACTAATAAAAGTTGTTCGTAAAAGAGAGCCTACTTTCTTCATATCTTCCTCGATTTTAGTAAGGGAATATGAAAACCAACTGTCTTCTGAGTGCAATCAAAAAATTTGGTTCATTAAATTCAATAAATTTGTAGTTTCAACCCAGAAGTAGAAAGGAAAGATTATGTGTCCAGTTGAGTTCTTAGTTGAACCTATTCTCATCATTCATAAGCTGCTATCATAGTTGACTCCACAAGATAATGTAACCTAAATTCTAGCATTACAAATAGAGCTGCTGGGTAGAAAACAAATGAATCTGACAATAGAATTAAAAATAAAATAAAATAAAACATACATGCAGGGTACACTGACAAATACAGAGATAGAACAAAATAAGTATACCAGGATCCCACGGTCAAGAATCAGGATGTTGTCCATGTTCAATACCATGGAAATGCGGTGAGCAATTGTGATCACTGTCATGCCTCTGCATTCAGTAGATATGGCATTTTGTATTACTGAAGCGGTTTGAGTGTCAACACTAGCTGTGCACTCGTCCAAACACAGTACCTGTAAATCTTAATATTGTCAGTATTTCTCTACATATTATTCTCCTCCTCATCCAACAAAAATATAAAGACACACACACACACACATGCATAAGCGCCATGATTAAGCAATATGAGTGCTCCCACCCTTCCCCCTCCACCCCGCCCCCTCCCTCCACCACAAACTCTTCCTGTGGTTCCCTATACAATTCCCATCACCATCATTCCCTTCTTCTTTCCCACAACATCCTCTAACACCACCTTGTCCAAATGCACAAGCCTTCCCTTCCTATGCTCCCCCAAATTTTCTCCCCACCCCACAATATTTCTTCCCTCCACATCCTATCCCTCTCCAACAACCTTTCTACTGGCCAAGTCAGTTTGGTCAGTACATACCTCACTATACACCGGCCCAAACCTCCCTACCCTTATAAGATTTGAACCCCAAACCTTCTTTGTTACAGCATCCACCAAAAGCTCTTCCCAATCCCCATTCTACACAAGCTAAGCCTTCTCCTAAAACAGGGGGGACAGTGCAGAACTCTGTATCTTTTTGCATTGACTCAAAGGCATTCTTCTTGGCTTTTGATGGGAGTCGTATGGATTCATATTCCATCAGTGAAAAACGAGGCAAGCATCATGGTTCTATGTCGTTGGGATTTTAGCAAGCAACATTTTTCAAACGGTTTTATGAGACTTATAAAATCTAGGAGTTTTCAAGTAGGTCGAACACGGGTGGTATTTTGGTGGAAATATCAGAGAATCATAATCGGGCAAGACATGGTTGTGTGCATGTGGTGGCTGACTTTTCTTGAAGTGAATTTACGAGATTTTTTTCTTGAGAAAATCAGCTTCTAGGCCAGGGAAGAAGGTAATTGCTGGTGGTGGTGGGTTTGGAAAATCTACAGGCAATCCAAGGAATCAAGTTTGGGAAGAATTTAATAGGCACGTGAAATCAGGAAGTGATTTATGTTTGGAGAAGCAGTTTCCAAATCTTTTTGGCAATTTAAATCAGAAGGAAAGATTTGGGGGGATTTGATTTTATTCAAAAATAAAATTTTCCAACTCACTTCAAATCTGGGCGCCCATGATGGGGACCTAGGCCCATTACTTCTACACCTTTAGAAGGAGTAGGCCAACGTATGGTTAGTTGGGCCAATTACGTCCAACCCAAAAATGCAAAGAATGGTCAAGTCTTTAAACCACTGTTGTTTTTAAACGCTTGGAGAAATAGAACCTTCTAAGCTCGTTGGAGATGGATGAAGGATTGGGCTCCCACGACTTAGCCGAGAAGCCACCAATGGTGTCTCCAAGCTCCGACGAGGTGGGTGGGGTCCGACAGAGGCCTTGATGTGGATGTGGCTGTGGCTGGCGGCGCTTCTTCTGGGGGCCCTCCAAGTAGCGGCACTGAGATGGGGCAGGTAGTTCGTGGACTAGTTTTTGTCGCTACAATTGTGGGACGTCCAATCACTGGGCCTGAGGTGGGTTTGCTGTTTTCGAGCTCCAATGGGCTTTTCGACTTCACCGAATCTGTTGCTTCTTCAAAGTGGGTTCTCCGACGTCGATATCGGTTTTCATGCTTCGCCATCAACAGTTCTTTTTGATCCAAACGAAGATGACACTCTATTGTTAATTGGGACAATTTCATGGGTTCAGGTAAGCTGAGGAAGATTAGAATTCTTTGGATTTTGTACCTTTGGCTCAATGGGATCCTAAGTGGGTTCTCCGACGTCAATATCGGTTTTCATGCTTCGCCATCAACAGTTCTTTTTGATCCAAACGAAGATGACACTCTATTGTTAATTGGGACAATTTCATGGGTTCAGGTAAGCTAAGGAAGATTAGAATTCTTTGGATTTTGTACCTTTGGCTCAATGGGATCCTAATGGGGGTCTAGATTTAATAACAGAGGAGGCTGACTCTTTTGCGAGGTATGACTTGGAACCTTCAGTTTAGGTGAGAAGGATGATTAAGAGCTTTGATAAATTCGTGGGTTTTTCTATTGATACCAGTGAGAGGCAGTGTATTTCTTTCTTTAAACAACTTGAGAAAGTTTGGGAAAGACAAGCTGCTGCAGGTAGTCTTTGTCCTACTTTTTCTTCAACTAAAAAAGGTATAAGGGAATTAAGGAATTTAGTTTCTACTGTTAATTATGATGAGCAATCTGGTAGACGAACCAGAGGGAATGTGAATTCCATTGGGATGGGCTCAGATCGTTGTCCATGAACTTGAAACTCTTATCTTGGAATGTGAGAGGATTAAACAATCCTCATAAAAGGGATACTGTGAAGAATTTACTCAAGGAGTGGAAGTGTGATGTCGTGTGTTTTCATGAAACTAAATTGGACTGTGCCAATTCTTCTGATATGAAGAGTCTTTGGGGTAGCCCTTTGGTAGATTGGGTAGCTTTGGATGCTATTCACAAAGCAGGGGGAGTTCTCTTGACTTGGGATAAAAGGGTGTATGAGAAAATTGATTACATGATTGGTTGTGGCAGATGGGTTTGTTTAGATTTGTAAGGGTGTATGGTCCAACTGTTGCTGGACTTAGGGACGCTTTGTGAGCAGAACTTGAAAAAGTGAGAGCGAGGTGGAGTTTGGCTTGGTGTGTCTTTGGTGATTTCAACATCATCAGATATAAAGTAGAGTGACTTGGTTGTATTTCTTTTAGTCCAGCCATGTTCAAATTCTTTAACTTTATTGAGAGGAATTTTTTGGTTGATCTACCTTTGGTGGGGGTGAGTTTACATGGTTTCGAGACTGGGAGGATCACCTCTTGGATCTTACCCAAAGGCCTCTCCCTCGTGTGGTATCAGATCATTGTCCTCTTCTTGTGGAAGCAGGTGGTATGTCAAGGGGGAAGAGTTCCTTTAAATTTGAAAATATGTAGCTTAAAGTGGAGGGTTTTGTGGATCGAGTTCGGTGTTGGCGGAATGGATATCATTTTGTGGAGCCTCCTAGTTATGTTCTAGCCTGTAAATTCAAGGCTCTTAAAGGAGACTTAAAACATTGGAATAAACATGTTTTTGGGGACATTTCTTTTAGGAAAAAATGTTTGTTGTCTAAGCTTCTGGTTCTAGATTCAAGAGAAGGGATGCAAGGTTTGTCTCCGATAAATAGAACAAGAAGAACTGAGGTCATGGCCAATATTGCGTATTTAGCCTCCTTGGAGGAGATTTCATGGAGGTAGAAATCGAAGGGTCTGTTTTTAAAAGAGGGGGATCATAATACAGGGTTTTTTCATAGATGAGCACTAATACTATAAGGGGTGTGGAGGTTAAGGGCATTATGTTTGAGGCTAAGTAAGATATTCAAGATCAGGTGGTGAGTTTTTATAAGAATTTATATTAGGAGTTTGAATCTTGGAGGCCCACTATTGATGGGTTAAAGTTTGCTAGTTTGGATGATTCCGATCAACTTTCACTAGAAAGGGAGTTTGAAAAGGAGGATATCATTGCGTCTCTTCGAGACGCTGAGGGTGATAAGGCCCCTAGTCCTGATAGCTTTACCATGGCTTTCTTTCAAAAGTGTTGGTGTGTGCTTGAGAGAGATGTTATAGCTTTCTTTGTAGACTTTCATAGACAATACATCTTTGAGAAATCTCTCAATGCCACCTTTCTGTGTTTGATACCCAAGAAGATCGATGCATTTAATATTAAAGACTTTCATCCTATTAGCCTTGTGGGCAATTTGTACAAACGTTTGTCAATGGTGTTGGCTCATAGGCTATGATGTGTTGGATAAACTTATATCCAACTCCTAGAATTCCTTTGTTGGGGGAAGACAGATTCTTGACTCTGTTCTCATTGCAAACAAATGCTTGGATAGTAGATTGAAAAGTAGTATCCCGAGTGTGATTATCAAGTTGGATATTGAGAAGGCTTATGATCATATGAATTGGAGTGCTTTGTTTTACCTTATGGAGAGGATGGGTTTTGGGGAGAAGTGGGGGCAATGGATGAAGGCGTGTATTTCTATAGTACACTTTTTAGTGCTTATTAATGGGACTCCAGCTGGTTTTTTGGCAGTTCAAGCAGTCTTCATCAAAGGGACCCTTTATCTCCACTCCTTTTCCAGTTGGTGATGGAGGTGCTGAGTAGGCTACAGAAGAGGACAAAAGAGGAAGGTTTTCTTAGTGGTTTCCAAGCAAGACCTAATGCGCGAGGAGGTTTGCTTATTTCTCATCTTTTGTTTGCTGACTATACTTTTTTGTGAGGCATCCTTGAGAGCAATTATTATATATTCAGATGGTGTTGATTTTCTTTGAAGCTATCATAGGCTTGAAAATAAATGTTGGTAAGAGTGAGATTGTGCTAGTTGGTGAGGTTGGAAATTTGGATGCTCTAGCTCGTATTTTATGTTGTAAGGTTGGTTGTTTGCCCATGACTTACTTGGGTATGCCTATTTGGAACCCTATTATAGAAAAGATGGAGAAAAAGATCTCAGGTTGGAAGCAGTCATTTTTGTCAAAAGGGAGTAGGCTTACTTTATTAAAGTGCTTACTTTATTGAAGAGCACTCTATGGAGCCTTCCCACTTATTATTTTTCTTTGTTTACTATTTCATAACATGTGGCGGACAAATTAGAGAGGATTCAGAGGAATTTCCTTTGGGGGAGATCTACTGAAGTTTTTAGATATCCACTTGTTGCTTGGGAAAAGGTTGTTTAGCCAGTGGAGGCAGGTGGTTTGGGAATCCGATGGTTTGGGCTGTTTAACCAAGCTTTGCTTGAGTGGCTATGGTGTTTTGGGAATGAAGTCACCCATATGGGGAGGCTAGTGGAGGTTGGTGCACTAGAGTTGTTAGAGGGTCTCATGGCTATGGGATGTGGAAGAACATTAGGAAAGGTGCAGAGAGTTTCTTTGGTCATTTCTTTGGTCATGTGGTGTATGTGGCAGGAGAGGGTAATCGCATTCGGTTCTGGTACAACTCTTGGAGCAGTCTTGTTTCTTTGAAAGATTTGTATCCAGAGTTGTTTGCCAGTGTCGTGGCTTAAGAAGCTTGGATTTCTGACTTGATTTTTACTACGCTAAATGGGGGAGGTAGGAACTAGAAGATTTGATAAGGAAGCACTAATGAAGAAAACTCAGTTACGTTTAACATGACCCTCAAGTACACAGAATTATTGCAAATGAATGCATCCAAAAAAAAAACACAAAAGGAAAGAACCAAAAACTCTGGAATTAGCAATTGAATTGAAGCTATCATTTTTCCAGGCTGGGGACAGTCATCTAGGAGACATGGAAACCAAATTTAGTTCTCAATATTATTTTAAATCATACAAGAATAGGGTAATCGTTTTTAAGTTTTAAAAACATTAAAATTCCCTAAATTCTTTATTACTATACTATCAAGAAATTTGTAAGTGTTTAACCTTAGAAAGACTTGGCACAGCCAATCAGAAAAGAAAAATACTAAGACCACAACAAAGTTCACCACTTTTGCCACAACACACCACATGGCGGGTTGTGAGTGGTGGAGAAAGTGGTGGGTCCACACTTCCGCCACTCACAACTTACCATGTGACGAGCTGTGACAAAAGTTGTGTAAATAGTTGTCGCCCTAACATTGTTCATTAGAAAAATATGACCTTTGTAGACTTGAGAAGTGCTCGTGCAAGGCAAAGCAGCTGCCGCTGCCCAACAGAAAATGACATCCCAGCTCCCTTTACATGAATATCTAGCCCACCAGCTGCTTCTACATCATCCTTGACATGGCATTTCTCTAGAACCTCCCAAATTTTGAAGTCATTGCTTACCCGGAATGGATCTAGATTATCCCTAGAAATTCGCAAGAAAACAATGGTTGCTATAATGAAACCACAACATAAATAATAGGGAAAAATGTAAAAACATCCCCTGAATATTGGGTCAAAATCAAATAGACCCCAAACCTTTTAATTTGAAATTAGAAACCATTGAACATTTGAAACTAAAAACCTCTAAATTTCAATAATTGTACAAAGAGATTAAATTTTGCAAGGATGTGGCGTAAAACCCATGTTTTACCCCTCCAATCCCAACTCGCCACATGATCTTATCACATATTTAAGAATAAGCACAACCACACCCAATTAATTCTAATACTCATATATAAATCCAACCAAATTGGGAGTTTATTGAGATGTTATTAAGTGTAGTAAGATGGATTGAATTTTATGTAAAATGCTGATGTGACAATCTTTTATTGAATGGTGTAAAACATGGGTTTTACAACCCATCCTAACCAAATTCGGACTCTTGTACAAAATGACATTTCTATTACTATTAGTACTCCATTACCATCGCGTGGAAAATGCTATGAGCGTACATAGCATGCAACAAAAATTTAATGAAAAACTATTTTAAAATTTGTTTTTTTTCAAGTTGTTTTTAAACTCATTAAATAAAAATTCCCCTTTTATCCCTCTCCCTTATCTTTCTCCTCTTTCCCTCTCATTCCCCCCACCACCACACAAGCCCACCATAACCACCAACTCCCAGCCAAATCGTCATCTACCATAAAACCCACAGAACCCATAAATCTGGCGCAAACAGTTGACTCATTCAATTATAGTGAGGGGGATGGTGTGACACAATAAGTAGCCGTGTTTACTGCAAAACTACTTGCCAAGGTTCAGAAAAATAGATGGAAAAACAATTACAATTCATGGGAATATTGAGCAACAAAGCTGAAGAAAATCCTGATATTTTCAACTGAAACAGAGTCAAGCTACATTAATGTGATCTTTCATTGGTTCTTGTTCACCATGGTTGTGTTGGGGGCTTTGAAGTTTTCTCGGGATGGCTGAGGACTGTAAAAAGCAGATTTGATGATGTAGGGGTTTGATTTGGAGTTTTCAGGTTTGCTAGTTTGATTTGTGGGTTTTGTGGGTCTTATAGCTGAGGAGGATTTGGCTGCAGGCTGGAATTGCTGGTTTGGGTGGGGTTGTATGGCGGTGGGACAAAAAGAGAGGGAGAGAGGGAAAAAAAATCATGAGTTTTAAAACAATTTTTTTAGTTAAATTTTAATTAACATGCTATCACATGCAAACCGTCCGTTACATTAACAGGGTGGTAGCAGAAGGATTGATTTGAACCATCAATGAAATTCAGAAGTTTCAAATTGCAAACTAAAAGGACAAGGTTTATTTCATTTGACCAAAATTTCAGGTTTTTTTTTTTTTTTTTTTTTTTTTGCATTTTTCTCCAAAAAATATAAATATATCTGAAACAAAGAACAACATCCAAGGAATTATATCAAACAAACAAATGATCAACAAAATTGAATGAAAGGTATGGTAACATTTTTCCAGATTACCTTACTGATCCTTCAAATAAGAATGGACTCTGAGGCACAACAGAAAAATGTGTACGGAGTTCTCTAACAGGAACATCAGCTATGTTTATCCCATCCACCAAAATATATCCTGTACATATTGGGGTAAGACGAAAAAGGGCATTCAAGACACTAGATTTTCCAGCACCTGTTCTTCCAATGATTCCAACCTGAAAAAAGATCAAGGGAAAAAAGTTAACAACTTGGTAAGAATAATTTTAGTAAAAGGATTTGACGCTTTTTAACTGAATTTAGTTACTAAATCCAAATCCTGCATAAAATTAAATCATCAAGATCTAGTTGGGTATATGATGCTGACCTGCATCCCCTCCCCAACTGTAAAACTAATATGACAAAGTGCAGCCGGAAGAGATGGCAAGTATCTCAATGTAACATTGTGAAATTCAATTACTCCTTGATGTGGCCAATCTGGATTTAAGGCTTGGCATCCATGCAATTCCTCTTGAGGAATGTCCATATACTACAGAGAATACAATCAAACGTAAGTTATTAGAAAGAAAGTATCTAACAAAGGAGATCTACCCTAGTACCTGAAGAGCTCTTTCAACAGAAACCATTTCCTTCTCTGTTTCAGTAAAACTTGTTAAAAAGCTCCCCAACAAAGACACAATTGGAGCTGCATAGGAGAGAGCCAATCCTACCTGTAAAAGAACATAGCATTTTCAATTCTTTGTGGCCTCACAATGTATGGAAATAATTCCAGTACAACACTATATAATTATAGGCTCTAAAAATAAAATAATAAAAAAAAATAATATTATAGGTACAAGGAATTGAATTGTAATAGGACAAGTTGAAGAAATATGAGGGGCAGAAGAACATACCAGTCCTGGGGTGCCAAAACTAATTGGTAAACCACGATGAGATCCAATAACAGCCATCAGGGCAACAAATGAGATGATAGATGCTGCTAACAACTGGAAGAAGATGACCGGTCACATATTAGTCTATTATCCCACCACTAAGCACATTGCATGAAAATTTTCCTTTTCTATTTTAATTGTCTCGTTTTTTGAAAAGTCAATCGCAAGTTATAACTATCATTCTACACCACATGATTGAGATCCTCTAGAATTCTTAATTCCACCATAGAGTTTCTAAAATCCTAACCGTTCTTCATTAAATGAGTGGGTTAGATTTTACCACATCATCAATAACTTAAATAAGTACCAAAATAGTGTCGATTAATGTTTGCTTAAATGCCAATGTCTAGACAAGGTCTAAACTACGCATTTAACAATGAATGTTTAAAATTTATGAGCTCTATGGTTGAATTATCCCAGGAACTCTAGAAGATCCTACTCTTACACGAAAAGCATATATTTCTCTCTAATTATTCCTCCAGCCATTCTTAAGTTACAGCTATGGCAGGTATTCAAAAGATAAAGCAGGAGAAGCCAGTCTTAAAGCATTTATTACAATCTCCATAATGACTAACTTTCTGAAAGAGAAAAACTGCCATGAGACAGAGGGAGTATTATATAGGACAAAAAGCTTCAGTTTATGGATGAAGTCTCTAATGAATACAGATTCAGAGTAAATAAGATTTTGACCCTATTCTACCAGGGGGTATTCCTTTGATGTGAGATAGGAGGGTAGTGGACAAGATGGAGGAAGCTGTGGGTCAATTTTCAATGTCTTGTAGATTAAAAAATGGTGAATCAATTCAAATGGGCATTCACAGATTTATGGGCCTAATACATATAGGGATAGGAGGTTTCTTTGGGAGGAAATGTCTGGATTAATTAGTTGGTGGAACGTATCATGGTGTGTTGGAGGTGATTTCAACATGATTTTCTTTCCTACGGAACCACTGGGAACTGAGAATTATTCTCAAGCTATGTTTGATTTTTCTGATTTCATCTCAGCTCATGGTCTAATTGATTTACCTTTGGAAGGAGACTCTTTCACTTGGTCTAATACCCCCTAGGATGCATGGACACAAACATGATACGACACAGTGACACAAGTAATTTCTAAAAACTTATAACATGAAACGGCTGGTACTATACCGGTATGACAAGAATACGACACAAGTACGGCACCCTAAATGAAGTATCCATGCTTCCTAGAATATCCCTGCACAGGTCGCAAGATCTAGAATTAACCGCTTTCGTTCTCAACGGATTAGGAGGTTCAATTGCCCAATGTTTATCAATGAAGGCTGCCCAACCTTATGTCTGACCACTTTCCAATTCTCTTGGATTGTGGTAGTTTCCAAAGAAGCTACCATCCTTTCAGATTTGAAAACATGTGGCTCAAGGCTAAGGGTTTTGTGGAGAAAGTAATATCCTAGGAAGCATCAGCACGGATATGAGTGCAGATGCGGCGCGGCAACAAGGCAATTTTTGAAAAAGTGGGACACAGGTGCGGTGGAATATGTTTATTAATTAATTATTAAATATATTTTTATTTTTATTTTCTATATATATATATATATTTTTTAGTAATTAATAAAAAATATTATTATTCATTGTTATTCTTAAGCCGAATGATATAAATTAATGAATGTAATATCATTTAATGAAGGTAATATAGTGTTTTAAAAGAAATATCATAACAATAAAGTGATTAGATTTGTTATTTTAAAAATCAAGTTTGGGTATTTTTGTGAATAAACAAACATTGTTGGACTAGGAATCTTCCAGGAAGCTACCTTTTCACCTAAACCCTACTTCACTACCTGCCATGTGCATTACTTCTCCACTCCTATTCTACTTTATTTCAAAATCTCTCATCACTCCTATTTGAAAGTTTCAGAGACTGAAGAAGAAAGTTTCAAACCCAACTAAAACTTAGCTTCCTCCACCACGGCTCTAATTCTAATTCTTCTTCTTCTTCTTCTTCTTCTTCTTCTCCTTTTTTATTTCAGATCATTTGGTAGCTTGCAGCACGGTGTGTTTTTGTTCTCTTCTTCCTCCACCACGATGCGTTTCAGGCTTTAAAATAAATAAATAAATAATCGTTTAGGACACACATGCAACCACATCATCAAAGTGTCCGACAAGGGTGTGGCGACCAAATTGCCGCACCCATGCTTCCCAGGTAAAATCTTGGTGGGGTTCCTACTAGATTCAAGGGCATCCAAGTTATAGAGTCGCAAATAAATTGAAAGCTTTGAAGTCAGATTTGAAAAAATGGAGTGAGGAAGAGTTTAGGAATGTGGAAATTAAGAGAAAGCAGTTATTTAATGCACTTGACGAACTGGATACTATTGAGGAGAGCTGTGATCTAAATGACGGTGTGAACTTGGAAAAAGATCGCATAGAGCTTGAAACCATTGTTTTGGAGGAGATTAGTGCGAGACAGAAGTCTAGAGTTCTTTGGTTAAGGGGGATAAAAATACAAGTTTTCCATAGAGTGGAAAATTCTGATAGGTGACGTAATGCTATAACTAATCTTTTAGTAGAAGGAGAATTGACTATAGATCCAACAACTATTTCTGAATGTATTATGTAGTTTTATCATAGTCTGTATATTGAGGATGATTTCCACAGCCTTTTTGTGGATGCCATGGATTTTAGCATCCTTGTGGAAAAATTTGAGTGGTTGGAAATACAGTTTGAAGAAGAAGAATTTTTTGGGGTGATTCAGGATTTTAATGGCGATAAGGCTCTAAGCCTAGATGGATATTCTTTGCCCTTCTTCCAATCTTGCTGGAGAATGATGAAGGTTGATATCACGGAGATCTTTTAGAATTTTTATGCCCACGGTAAATTTCAAAAGATCCTCAATGCTACCTTTATTTACCTTATTCCCAAAATAAGGGATGCTGGTCAAAGAATTTAGGCCTATTAATTTAATAGGCAAGGCGTATAAGATTATTGCCAAAGTTTTAACCAACAAACTGAGGGTGGTGCTTCAGGATATTATTTCTGCCCTCCAAAATGCATTCGTGAAAGATAGGCAGATTTTTAAGACTTAGTTCTCATTGCCAATGAATGTTTAGGTAGTTGTATGAAGTCAGGAATTCCAGGGCTATTATGTAAATTAGATGTGGAAAAGGCCTATGACCATGTCAATTGGGATTCTCTAAGCTATATGCTTAGGAGATGTGGGTTTTTGAAGAAATGGAGGAGGTGGATTAGGTATTGTATTTCTGCAGTGTGTTTCTCTATATTGATTAATGATAGCCCAAGTGGCTTTTTTGAGAGTTCTAGGGGCTTACGCCAAGGAGATCCTCTTTCTCCAATGCTTTTTGCTATTGTAATGGAAGGTTTGAGCAGTATGATAGAGGCTGCTATGCGAAATGGCTTTATTGCAGGATTTCTGTTAGGTCTTCAGAAAATAAAGGAATAATGGTGTCTCATCTTTTATTTGCAAACACTAATTGTTTGTAATGCTGACATGCATCATATTGTCCAGTTGAGGACTATTCTTGCATGGTTTACTACTGTATCTGGATTAAAGATTAATTTGAGCAAGTCAGAATTGCTTCCTATGGCAAATGTAACTAACTTGGAGGAGTTGGTGGTCATTCTAGATTGCAAACATGTGACACTTCTGATGAAGTATTTGGGTTTTCCTTTGGGTGTCAAATGCAAAGAGAAGACAATATGGAATCCTATTATTAATAGGATGGAAAAGAGATTGGCAAGGTGGAAGCATTTGTATTTATCTAAGAAAGGTAAAGTTATGTTAATTAAGAGCACTCTTTCTAGTTTGCCTACTTACTTTCTGTCTTTATTTCCTATTCCTATTGATGTGGCTAACCATATTGAACAATTACAAAAAAAAAATTTATGGAGTGGGTTAGGTGAAGACTCCAAAATCCACCTAATGAGATGGTCTCATATTTATTCTCCTCTTCAGTGGGCATAAGGAAGTTGAAAAAATTCAATCAAGCCTTGATTGGGAAATGGTTGTGGAGATATGGTAGGGAGAGATATATTTTGGCGCAGGGTGATTGGGTTTTGGCAAAGGGTGATTGAGGCAAAATATGGTATTGGTTGGGGGGAAGGGGGCTGTTCCAAAATGGTTTCAGGCCCTTATGGAGTTAGCATGTGGAAAAATATAAGTCGGGTGGGAGACTTTCACCAGTCACCTTTAATTTCAAGTAATGGATGGTTCTAGAGTGAAATTCTGGCATATGATCTGTGGTATTTGTGGTGTGGAGATACGATTCTTAAGGAGTCCTATCCCGAATTTTTTGGAATTAGCCGTAATAAGAGCACTCGCATCTACTTGTATAATGTAAAGTTGTGTAAAAATACTTAGTTGCTACAATAACCGTGTAAATTTACACTGATACTATTCATTTTGCATTTAATTTTTTATTATTTCTCTACGTATCCTGAGAATGAAAGAGAAAAGTAGATGGTGATTGTTGTGTGTGAAGAAAGAGAAACAATAATAATAAAAAATAAATAAATAAATGATATTTTAATGAAATGTAGTGTAAAATAAATAATCTAATGTGAGATGTTTTGAAAAGTGAGTATGCAAATAGAAAAAGTAGGATTTTATGCTAAAATAGACAATAAGTTTTGCAAGAACCGATGCAAATGCTTTAAGGATTCTTCTATAGCTGATCTTGTACAATTCTGCAATGGTATCGTGCATTGGAATTTTCAATTTTTGAGATGTGTGCAGGATTAAGAGTTAGAATCATTGTCAAATTTTTTGGATTTAATTTATTCCTGTCCGTCTGGAGAAAAGGGGGAAGATAAGCTTTGTTGGAAGCCGGCTAAAAGTAGGGGTTTTGAAGTGGGAGGTTATTATAATTCTTTGGTGTCTACTAGAACTGTATTTTTTCCATGGAAAATTCTTTGGAAATCTAAAGTTCTGCCTAGAGTTGCTTTCTTTTCTAGGACTGTTGCTTTGGGTAGGATTCTCACTATGGATAACTTACGAAAAAGACAAATTATTGTAACAGAGTGGTACTATATGTGTAAGAACTCTAGGGAGTTTATGGATTAGACTCTGCTTCACTACCCTATAGCTACGGAATTGCGGAGTATGGTTTTCAGCATGTTTGGGGTTCAGTGGATTATGATGCTAAGAGTTTTGGATATATTCTCTTCTTGGTGTCGTTGTTTTGGGCGTCATAGAAATAACATTATATGGAAGAGGTCTCTCATTCCATTATGTGGTGCCTATGGCGTGAACAAAATGCTAGAAGCTTTGGGGACCAAGAAAGAACTATTCCAAAACTGAAGATTTTTTTTCTTACTTCTCTATTTTCTTGGCTGCATTCATTGGGTTTTTATTCTTTTTCTTCTCTTGTAGATTTCATTGATCATTGTACTCTACACCATGATTATGTTGGTCTCTAGCATACGTCCTGTATACATTGCTTTTTTTTTCTTCAATAAATTACGTTATTTATATAAAAAAATAAATGAAGTCATTTCAAAATCTTATGATATACCTGAAGGCGCAGGGAAAGCCACAAACTTGCGGTTAATTCTGAGTATGAAGTTTGCTGATACATCAATACATGCCGAGTGAATGTGGCCAAGAAAAAGTCCTGTCCAAAAACCAGCATTGATTGGTTTTGAAATTCAATCAATTGTGATCATCATAAAGAATCACTCATCAATAATCCATATGAATAAATTTGAAAACAAGATTTGCATAATAAATTAATAAAATACAGTGCCATTATCTGCTTTACTAAGAAGAATAAAAAAAAAAAGGAATAAAAAAACCATTTAGTACTCTTGGCATTTTTATAATTGTTAGCATTAGTGGTTACTTTATAATTGGCTTGTTATTCTTATATTAGCTTAAGGATATTCTTGTAATTGTGTCATATCAGGCTAATATAAACAAACTACAGTCATAAACATTTTTTCTAATTTTTTTCTCCCCTTTCAGTATTCTCTCTCTCTCTCTCTCTCTCTCTCTCTCTCATTATTTTTCTGTCCCAGTGACTGTACACTACATGATGTCATTAGATATACAATTTGAAAAAAATATATAAATATCTACCTCTGACTTGAATGCCCTAATAGTTGATGACCCATCGAGTGTCTCTGTGAAGGATGAATATATAGGAGAACGAGAAACACTGTCCAGCCTCCGCAGTTCTCGTGATGTTGACCTGTAGAAGAACTGAAGAATTTCTACTAAGCAGACAACTCATTAGTCTAAATTCTAATCTTTCCTTGTACCGGATGGCCAATGCTAATGTCGTTTTTTGATATGTATGGCCAATAATAATATCATAAAATTCAACCATCACAAAACATACAATTCTTTTCCTATTGTTTAAATTTAACAAGCTATACAAGTAGATCAATATTCCAGCCACTGATATATCAATTCCTATGTATTCAAATATGCTACATCTAATTCTCATTCTCAATAACTCAACTTTGCAGCAGCAACCAGTGCGCTTACATAAGAAAGCAACATTAGAATGCATCCCCTATAGTCATAATCTCGTATATTGAAAACCTTCTAGTAAATCAGAATTACACAGTGAAGTGCAACATCTATTAATATTAGTGGGCTATATGATACTTCTATGCCCATTAGAAAACATGCTGGTTTCAACGTTTTTATCATTTATCCTACGTAGTCCCAAATAGATATTCCCTACAAAGCTTGTAAGAACTTACAATCACTGATGTAAATAATCTTTTATTCTTTTTTTCTCCTAGTCCTGTTGTTAGGGTTCCCCACCAAATCCTCGTAAGTAATACTTGGTGGTAAAAAGATCACAAGGGATTAAGCCAACAAACTCTACCTCAAATGACACCTCCTCTTGTAGCAGCAAGGTCATGGGTAAGGTTGTGGGTTTAAAAATAAAAAATAATAATAAACTCACAGGATTAAAATGACATATATAAAACTTGTTGGATACCATGTGAAAAGCTTTAAATGTTTATCAAACATTCAAAATTTCAGATTCTGTGGAGGCAATGTACACTACACAATTTTATAAAAATTTGAGTAAATTGCATAATTCCTGCTGGATAGTTTCAAATTTAAACTTAGTTTCAAATCAGCCTACATTTTGGGCCGATTTCCGTTTTGGTCCCCACTTTTTTTTTCTTGGATGCAGTCCCTAAAATCAAAAAATCATTCTCATTTTAGTCCCTACCATAATCTCACTAACAAAATTGCCTACGTGGCAAACGAAGTGCACTTGGACACACTAAATGCCGAAGTGGCTATTAATATAATATTAAAATTTTTTATTTCAGCGTCTAGGTCAGCATTAATTTAAAAAATAAATTTCTCAATTTTAACAAAATAAAAAAATTAAAAATTAAAAAAAATAAGAATACATAAGAACACAAACCCAAATTTAAATACAAACATAATAAGAGAATTTCTTTTATTTGGAATTTTCTTTTTTCTTTTTTCTTTTTTCTCAAAAAATAAACCCACACAAACCCAAAAAATTGAACCCACTCGACTTAAACTCTCATGTAAATTCTCAAACTCTCTCTCAGCTTAAACTGTCATTCTCAGCACTCTCTTTTCCTCTCTCACTAAGCCCAATCTCACCTTCTCTACCTTGCCCTCTCAAACCGAAACCCTAGGTGGGCGCTAGCAAGAAGAAAGTGTGGCGGCCGCAAAGAGAGGAGGAAAGGCCACCACAAATCTGGTGTGGCTGTGCGGTGGATCGGCTTGAGTTCGAATTTATGGGTTTAATTTTGGTTGGCATATGTTGATTTCTTGGTATGCAGATCTGTGTCGTGTGTTTTGTATATGCAGATGTGTATGTAACCATATGTAGATGTGTACGTAACCGAGTGGGTTTAGATAATTTTTTTTATTTGAATTTGATTGGAGTTGGGTTTAGATGGAATAGACTCCAATGGTGCTGTCTAAATTTTTTTTCTTTCATTTTCTTGGCAACCAAACAAAGGCTGGAATTTGTTTTTTATCAGCTTTTTTTTTTTTTAATCTATAAATTTAAGAAATGATTTTTCTTGGGTTTGAGAAAATGGGGGCGTTGGGATTTATGATTTTGCCTATAATGTTGTTTTTAAGCTGAATTTTCTGGGTTTTTTGTGTGTTTGTTTTCCAAGAAAATTTCCGGTTGGAGTGTGCAACCAACCCGCCAAAACCAACCCAATCCAATTCAATCCAACCCGCTAGGTAGAGTCAGTTTGTAGGGGTTGGTGGGATGGGTTTGGTTGTAAGTTTTTTTTTTACAATGGGTCAGGTTGGGTTCAAGTCATAAGATTTACAAATCCGCGTAACCCGATCCAACCCACCTATATTTAATATATATTTAAAATTTTAAAAATATATTTAAAAATATACTAAACAATTTTGTTATTTACTTTTTTCCCCTTCTCCTAAATAAAATCCAAAACCTGAGTTCTACTCACATAGTTTGTGTTTGTTTGGTGTTATGCTAAGGATTATTTAGTTATAAATTTGCTCTTATTTGTGACGGTGTTATTCTAAATTTCTAATGCTCAATTAAATAAAAATAATAGTAATTAAAAAAAAAAAAAAATAAAATAAAAACTATCCACCCCAATCCAACCCGGTCCACATGAGTTGGGTTGGGTTGGGTTGGAAAAATCCCTTAACCCAACCCATGAACACCATTTTCCGAGTTTATGGGTTTGCTGAAGATTGGTTTGGTTCCTAGGTTTATGGGTTTGATTTACTTGGAGGCTTCATTGTTGATTGTGTTAGAATTTGCTGAGTATGATCTGAGTGGATTGGCCGGCTGGGTATGCATGATTTGGGGATGAACTAAGTTCATGTTCTTCATGAACTGGGAGTAGAACATGTTCTTACAATTATATATATATATATATATATTGTTTTTATTTTTTTCAATTTAAATTAAAATTGAGAAATTATAAGTTTTTTGTTTTTAATTTTTTTAATTATAATGCTGACGTGGCAATTTTTTAATACCAAATAAAAAATTTTATTATTATTTTAATGGTCACATCAGCATTTAATGTGTCAATAGTGCACTCCGTCTGCCACGTAGGCAATTTCCGTTAGTGAGATGACAATTGGGACTAAAATGAGAATGATTTTTTTTTTTTTTTTTTTTTCGGGACCGCATCTTAAAAAAATTTTTAAAAAAAAGTGGGGACCAAAAAGGCATTTTCACCTAGACTTCAAAAAGTCTCACTTATAGCTGTGAACTTTCTAAATCATTACAATTTGCCCCTTAGTGAGATATTATACACAAAAAGTAATAGAAATCCACATAAGTAGTAATCCTAACCTGATTAGACACATGAACAAGAAAAAAGGTCTAACTCGATGCACAAAGATCCTACTTTTGCGAGATCTATGAGAGATCATGGTAGGTACCCATACCCCCAATATTTTTTGAAAAGGCTAATTCCTAAACTCAAACCCATGAAATGTCACTTTTGATGGAAGACACTTGTCATTGCACTAAGGCCCGATCTCTAATTTTTTTTTTTTTTTTAATAATAAAAAAAATAATAATTATAAAAAAAAAAATCATCCATGACATTTAGTATTTTGGTACCAAAAAAGCTTACAAAATAACTTAAAATCCTAATAGATAAATGCAATTTAATGAAGAAGACATGATTTGTTTGTTTTATTTATTTATTTATTTTTAACAGTAAAATACCACTTTATTTTCATGTGACAGGTCTTCTAAGTCTCAAGTGCAATCTACTTTATTTTTCATTACTATTAGTTAATAACGACCTTTCTTTTTTTACCAGGGTTAACTATAACTAAAAATAATCTATGGTTTTAATTGAAACATTTTTAAATTTAGGGTTTAATTTGAAACCACTCCCAAACTATTGGGGTAATTATACAATTTTCCGTAAAATTTAAGAAACAAATAATGAGGGTGCAAGATGTACAATCCAATATAAAAATTGATAATTCTACATAATAATATAGAGAAGTACCTGAAGCTTGTTGTAGATGTACCAAAATGGCAATAGCAAAAGCAAGAAGAAGACCTGCATATATACATAAAACCCATTGAACAACATTTCAATCCTGAAGACAGTGAAATGTAGAATTTCGGAAGAGCATAAAAGCAAAGTGAACAAATTAGATAGGTACCTGTACACAGGACAAAACTATAGCAATTCCCAGTAAGCCAACAAAGTTGGCTAGGAGAATGTTGAGAATAAACGGAAGAGAGTCATCAATTGTATAAAGATCTGAAGACAACCTACAAATATAAGAAAGGGAAGAAAAAAAAAGTCATTTAGCATTAGCATTGGGGTGGGTAAAACCCCAAATAAGTTAAATTTAGAAGTTACTGTAGCTGTGCTTGTAAAAAATAAAATTGCTTATTATATTGAATCTCTCTCTTCCTATAATGCCTTTTTATTCTCTCCCCTTAACTCAGTCTCCCTCTATCGGCGGTTTTTGATGTGGTATTTTTTTTTTTTTTTTTTTTTTTTATAATAGAATGTGGTTATTTTTTTTTACATGAAAAGCAAGAGTTGTAGTGGTGGCTGGTGGGTTGGATCTATGCTTAGTGGCTGGTGAGTTGTGGTGGTAGCTGTTTTTTTCTTTTTTTTTTCCCGGTTGTGGTGACTGGTGAGCTTTTAAACAAAGAGAAAGAAGGAGATAGAGTATGATGGAGAGGAAGAGAGACAAAGAGAAAGAGAGTGAAATTAGTAAATAAATGAAGAGATGTGATAAATAAGAAATGGGATGTTGGGTGAGTTGTGAAATAGTATGTAAAAATAGATAAAGTAGATTTTTAGAATGTAAAATTCCTTTTCTTTTAGACTTCCGGATGCTAATGCTCTAAAGCAGTGTATTATGCGCCTTAACTGAATTTTGTTCTAACCTGTTTAGTATCCTTCCAGATGATGTCTGATCAATGAATTGAACAAGTGCATTTACAAGCTTATAAAGCACAATAATATGCACCTTCACTGTAGTTTATTCTAACCTGTTTAATATCCTTCCAGCTGGGGTCTGATCAAAAAATTGGACAGGTGCACTGACAAGCTTATGAAGCAGTGTATTATGCACCTTAACAGCAGCTCGTAAGCCCCCAAATGCAAATGAGAATGCCCTCACCAACGTTAGAAAGGAGTTTATGATACAAAAGATGAAAAGTATAACCTGCACAGTCAATTGATAAGTCAATTACAACAGGAAAACAAACATTCCCAATCACAAGTTCCCCAGAATTCTTGCTTAAATGTTCTTTTCAAAAACAATATATTATATTGAACAGAAAGCAGAGATGTTTGTTGCAATGTACATAAATTGACTAAAAGTATCCAGATTATAACATAACCAACTTCATTGTCCCTTGCAAGTTCCACCCCCTGGGTGCAGCTGAACTAGTGAAAAAGGACATATATAATTACATAAATTTCTCAAATTCAGGTCTATGTTCCTATTTGCTACAAGCCAAAGCACTATAGTTTGAGGTTCTCTTGACCCAGCTTAGCATATTCCACTAGATAATACACTTTTACTTTGAATGAATTTCTAGAGAATCTGTCCAATTTATTACTTTTAAGTTCTCTACCTGAACTCTTTTCAAGTTTTAGTTCTGATATTTACATGTAAAATTAAACTTAGCTTCATTAATAATTTCAACAATTGCCCTGAAGAATTTTTTTGTTTTTTAAATCTAAACAACCACATAGAAAGCCAGACAGCTTGCAATTATAAGGAAAAGTGGGGAAGCTGAATACCAGATAAAAGGAGATGGAGTATTCTGTCTGACTGCTTCCTGTTGTATCAACCCAATATGACAGCCACAGATCATTTCCATTACGAGAAGCTTGCATTAAAATTGCCGACAAGCATATCACAACTGTGATACTCCAACCAGAAAATGCTGCATAATTTCTGCAAAAAAATAATACACTTATTGTACGTTTACTTATAAAGTGTTCAGTGAGAGAACTTTATCAAGAGAAAAGCCCTAAAAACCTAGGATGCACGGACACGGACATGAACACAGGTACAGGTATGGGTACAATACGGCGACACATGCAATTTTTGAAAAATTATAACATGATACGGCAGATAAGACACTATTACGACACGGATAAGACACAAGTATGAAACCCCAAATGCAGTGTATGTGCATCCTAGCTAAAAACTGCACTTTCAATAAATTGTTATCTCCTATATGCAGTACAATATTTAACAAGAAATGTTTTTACTTGTATACAGTAAGTTCAACTCTGCCCTCTTTTCGTAGCTCAACTTCAATGATCTCTTCTGCTTCCTCTGAAACATGAGTAGTGCTTTTTTCTAGGAGAGATTGTTTGCCTTCAGTATTAGCAGCCATGCTGCATTCTTGACTTTGAATGTGCAAAGATGTATCAAATTCATTTAGTGGAGAGAATGCTGAATATGAAGAAACTGACAAATCAGCTGAACTTCCCACCCACTTCACATGCCCTTTTTCCATCAAAACAACCAAATCAGCAGTAGATATTGCCTGTCAAATGCAGAAACACAAATCAAACTCATCCACAAAAGAAAATGTTAACTAAATTCTTAAACTGTTTTGCTATGACCATTTGCAATGCTGTGTCAAGTCATGCATTGCGTTACAATGACTACCATAAACCAGAAAATACTCGGAAAACATTGATCAATAACAATATCATGAACACATAATGCAAATAAGCTATGTCCAAGTCAAACACCTATCAGATGCCAAAATTTCTCACCATCTAGACACTTGTTTGACGCACACCAAAAGTGTCTATGTCTCGCAAGTACAGCATCTCAACTAGCATGGACCAGTAAGAGTTTTAATAGTACACTACAGTCTTTTAACTTCAGTGTAACTTGAACAAAATTTAAAAGTTCATTGGAAATATCATTTGTAACCTTTGTATCTTATTCACTCTTACAAATTCATTAAAATTATTGGACAATGAATTGCTAAGACTATCATTCAGTTAGGTTAGTGATGCAGTCATCAAAGATTAATCTGTTACTACTTCACAAATTTGTTTATTCAAGAGTTATATTATGAGGTCCACGTGTGAAGTCCAATTGAAGTAAGTTGTGGTTTTAAAGTTCTAGTTATGTATGTCCTAGAGTTAATACAGTTTTTTATTTGAGTATTCCTTTAACAAGTTTGGTCAATTTTATATTCAGGGGAAAATTTGTTATTTATGCCATCCCTGAGAATTAAGGGTATTTTGACAGTTTAGTTGAGTCCAGAATTTTCTCAACAATCCTAAGTATGTTGGACCTTATTTTCTTTGTGTCCAAAATAGTTTTTATTAGGTTTGTCATTTACTAATAAAACTAGGAGTCCTACTACTAATGGTGTAAATAGTGTCCTTTATATGTTTGTGCTCAATGCACTCAAAGAAGAGATGCAGTTGATTAATAAACATATTAATATTCATTAACAAAAAAAAAAAACATATGGAGTATTTTGAGTTTTGAAGCATGCTGGTTCTTTCTCTTCTCTTTCTAGTGGTGTTCTTCATACAACCCCTAAACACCATAAACTTCTATCATTTTCTTCCTCCTTAATATCCCAAATCAAGCCTTTCTTTTACCTATCAAAACCCTAAAACCACCTTCATACTTTCTTCTGCCAAGTAGGCATCAAATAACTTAGCAAACCATCTTTTAATTCCTAGCACAACCCCATAACCCTTTCTTCCTGTGGCTAAAATATCAACTTAATGAAATCCAAACTCATGTAGATATCGTGAGAAAGCCATATGAACTTCAAGGGAGTCACCTGCACATTATGGGTACAAAGTACACGAGTGCATTGCTTCATAAGAGGACCCAGAATGGCATTATATAAAATCCACTGAGCAACCTGAGCATCGACGGCACTGAGGACATCATCAAGCATAAAAATATCGGAGCCATGATAAATAGCCCTGTTCACAGCACAAATTTCCAAGAAATATTTTGATAAGAATCCCAAAAGAAATTTGAAAGGTAAAAAGAAATCATAAGAATTGGGAGCTAGCCACAGTGGAAATTGAAGATGCTACAACCTCGCCAAAGCAAGACGAGCTCTCTGTCCACCTGATATGTTCACTCCTTTTTCTCCAATATAAGCCATGTCTCCTCCAATCATTAATGAAATATCAACATCCAGTGCACATGCCTGTAAAGTATCTGAGTATCTGCTCAAGGAGAGAGAAGCATACATATCCACAATTGTCAGCATGGATAAATACAATTTCAGGGTTTCTGATTGTCAAAGACATGAAAATAAGATTTGTAAATAAGAAGACTTTTATTGATCATAGAATCAGCAACATATTTTTAAAGGGAAAAAAATTGTAATTAATGTATCAGGAAAAGCAGAAAATTTTTGTAGTTGATAGAATTACACCTTCTGGGATCATAATTCTTTCCAAACAAGATATTATCACGTACCGTTCCAGAGAGAATCCATGGTACCTACAGTTTTAAATAGCAAATGCCAACGTAAGAAACATTGATTCAGCTTTAGACATGCCAAACCAATACAAAGAGAAGCTCTGAACCTGTGGTACATATGCTGTAGATCCACTTGAATGTATTAATCCATGTAGAACGTGCATTTCTCCCAAAATTGAATTTAACAATGACGATTTACCTGAACCAATCTGAGTACAAGCAATTCACTGGGTGAAGGTAATGCAGTAAATCTCAACGTAAAATTCTTCACAATGGATGATAGTTATACTTATCAGAGTGCTAATCTTAGTGTCATTTGTATATTATACATATTCACATTATATAAAAGGAGTAAAATTTAGATAAAGTACCTTAGGTGCAGTACATTAGGTTTCCCAATTAAATTCAAATACCAGAATGGATTGACCAATAAAATACAAATAATGTTGTCTTTCCAAGGATAATTAAATTCAATCCATCCAAGTGTTTAAATTTAATTAGGAATCTAATTTATTGCACAACCAAATAATGTTGTCTTTCCTATCACCCCAATCATTCCCATATTTAGTCTAAATGACCCGCCTCTGAGTTGTCTCTCTTCCATATCTCCACAACCATTTCCCCAACAAAGCTTGATTGAAGATTCTCAAATTTTCTAATGCCCAAACCGCCAGACTGCAAGGGAGTACAAACCTGGGCCCACTTAACAAGACAGAATTTAAGGGACTCATCTATCCCACCCCAAAAAAAAATTCCTCTGAAGCCTCTCAATTAAAATTAGCAATATCCACTAGAATAGGGAAGAGTGATAGGAAATAAGTTGGCAAGCTTGAGAGAGTGCTTTTAATTAAAGTAATCTTACATCCTTCTGATAAATATAACTGCTTCCAACTCGATAACCTTCTCTCCATTTTTTCTAGAATAGAGTTCCAAATCGCCCTATCCTTGAATTTAGCACCCAAAGGAAGTCCCAAGTAAGTCATTGGCAGAGAAGACTGTCTACAACCTAGCAATGCCTCAAGCTCCCCCATATTAGACACCTCTCCAACTAGAACTAATTCTGACTTAGCCAGGTTAACGTGCAACCCTGACACTGCTTCAAAAGAGGATAAAATCCCCCGTAAATAATCAATATGACTAATATAAGCATCACAAAAAATTAACATATCATCCGCAAAGAGAAGATGGGTCACCATCAAGGGAGTATTTGTCCTAGTACCAACAATGAAACCCGAGATGTGTCCAGCCAAAACCGCACCGTCCAACAAGCGGCTTAATGCCTCCATAACAATAGCAAATGAGAGCGAGAAGAGAGGATCACCTTGGCGCAGCCCCCTAGAGCTCCCAAAGAAATCCTTAGGGGTGCCATTTATCATGATTGAAAATCTCACCGTGGAGATACAAAACAAAATCCACTTTCTCCATTTCTCACAAAAATCCACAACGTTGCAGCAAATACATAAGAAAATCCCAACTGACATGATCAAAATCTTTCTCCACATCTAACTTACACAAAACCCCTGGAATCCCTGCGTTGAGTCTACTATCCAAACACTCATTAGCAATTAAGACAGAATCTAGGATTTTCCTATCCAGAATAAAGGCATTTTGAGACTCGGAGATAATCCCAGTAATCACCCTTCTTAGCCTATTACCCAGCACCTTGTAGATGGACTTTATAAATACCACCACTAGACTAATGGGTCTAAAGTCTCACATTAACCACGTCTACTTTCTTTGGAATGAGAGCAAGGAAAGTTGCATTAATACTTTTCTCAAAGACAGCTTATGAATGAAAGTTTGCAAGAAGCTCCATAATTTCAAGTTTTAAAAAGCCCCAACAAGCCTTAAAAAAAGCCAGTGAGAAACCATTTGGCCCTGGAGATTTATCACCATTACATCCTTGGATGACACCAAATACCTCCTCCTCCTCAAAGGGTTTGTCAAACCAAGTAGCCTCCTCCTCAAAAATTGTAGAGAATTCCACTCCATCTAGCATAGGTCTTTGACCCTCATTTTCAAAGTACAATTGTTTGTAAAATTGAGAGATGCATGCTGATATAGAATTTGGATCTGATGACAACCCACCATCCACCAAAAGATTATCAATGGTATTAAACCTTTTGTGGAAGTTTGCTATTCTGTGAAAGAACTTAGTGTTTCTATCCCCCTCTTGGATCCAAAGAGCTCTTGATTTCTGTCTCCAACATATTTCAACCATAAGAGTGACCTTTAATGCGAAATCGTTCTTTTTCCAAAGTCTCATCATTGGTTAAAGGACGGGTATCTTCCAGCAAGTCTAGAATTTCAAGATCCTTCCATAACTTGTTCATCTTATCCTCTACATTGCCAAATTCTTCCTCATTCCATTTCCTCAAATCTAGCTTCAAAGCTTTCAATTTGCTTGCAAACAGAAAGCTAGGGGAACCTTGAAAATGATAGCACTCCCACCAGGTTCTCACTATCTCCACAAAACCCTCGGCCTTCAATCACATATTCTCAAAGCGGAAAGGGCAGTTGCCCTTGCTTCTAAAAGAACTAGAAAGTGATCCGAGAGTAATCTATGCAGTCTTTTTTAATGAATGTTAGGAAAGTGCTCTTCCAAATCAGAGGATAGAAGAAACCTGTCAAGCCTAGACTGCGAAGCCACCGCTCTAGAATTAGACCAAGTGAAAGTACCTTCTTCAAAAGGTAAATCTATAAGACTGTGTTCAAAATGAATCTAAAAAATCAAGCATGGCCGATGAGGAGGAGTCTGCACCAAGCCGCTTTGAAGGAAATCGAACAACGTTATATCCGCCACCAATACATTCCACCAACTATGAATACTAGCCAGCTCTTCCCAAAGCAGTCGTCGGTCACAACCATAGTTTGGTCCATAAACACCAGTGAAAGCCTATACAAATTGATCTGCCACATTCTTAAATTTGCATGAAACTGAAAAACGTCCCACTACTTCGTCAATTTTTTACACCATCCTTCTATCCCACATCACCAAAACACCTCTCGAAGCACCAATAGAGCCCAAATAAAGCCAATCCAAATGTTGACAAACCCACAAGCTCTGTATCTCCCTCCTTGTTATCAATTCCATTTTTGTTTCCTGAAGACAAATAATGTCAGCACCCCAACTTCTGATCAAATTCCGAACCCGAAGTCTTTTCTCACGATCATTCAACCCCCCAACATTCCAAGAGATAATTTTCAGATTCATTGATGCACCCCTTTCGCCACTATCACTTCCTGACAAAGCAGATTTTTTCTCAAGATTCCAAGAATTTAGCAGACTTTTCAATTCCTAACACCCTTTAGAACTTGTCTTAGCCTCTTTCTTTTGAGAGCATTAGCTTTGCATTATTTATTTCTTCCTAGCCTCCAAAGCTAAAAAAATCCCAGTGATTTCTGCTTCAAAACCTTCGAAGGAAGTACCCATAGATTTCCTAAAAGCTTTAAATCTTTTTTCAACCCATGGTGATAGTTGCATGGGAGGACCTGTCACCTCAACAAGTGGAGCAACTGGGTTAGCCATGGCTAGAGGTTGCACAACCAGCAGTTCTTTCATCTTTTCCCAGTTTACAAGACCCCCATCAGAGTCCCCCCACTCACAATCCAACCCTCATACTGCAAAAACATTATCCAGAGCACCATCACATTCATCTACCCAACTAACAATATGTCCTTCCTCCTTGAAGGTGTGATTACCTTGTCCCTCAGCTCCCTCAAGCTCTAAAAAATCTAACATGCTCCCAAGTGAGAGGTATAGTGAGAGAGGGATAGCTATTTGCCTCCCATCACGAAGCTCCAAAACCCAGTCCTTTGAATTACCCCAGGTGTGCTCCAGATTCTCAACATAACTCTTAATTGAGGGACGAGGCTGAGCATAGACATCCTCAGCCAGAACTAGCACCGGAAGCGAATGCAAAACGGGTCATGAATCCAAAGAATCGACCCGAGGCCTCAATAGAACCAAAAGCTCGTAAGAGGTGGAGAGCTGCTGTCATTGGTGATCGTCGGTGGAGGAGTGGGATTGGTCATATGTCAGTCTTTGGTTGGGTAGTGGAGCCAATATTTATGGTACCATTACTAGGTGGATTAGACAAATCGATGTCGTTGCTCAATTGGGTATTGGACTTCGGAGACAAATCGGTGCCTTTACTGGGAGGCTGAGAGGTGCTGCTAGTGGGGATGAAAGGCAGAGGATGCATGGAGGGAGAAGTGCTTCATCGACAGTGTATTATTCATGTTCTGGTGTGAGTGGGTGAGTTTTGGATTAGAAGAACTAGGCTGCTAAGAAGCGATTGTATCGTATTAGTGTTCTGATGCGAATGGGTGAGTTTTGGATTAGAAGTGCTAGGCTTATGGAAGACGGGTTGGGCTAAGGGTTTAGCTTTGGGTTTGGGGGTCCAGTTGCAGTCATTGCAGCCCTTCAATTGATTCGTGTTGGGCCTCTTACCATTATTATGTGGATTGGAGCCCACATCTTTAATAACAGAAGCTAAAACAACCCACTGCTCCTCTCTGCCTCTCTCCACACATAAAGAGATATCTAAAGTTAGCAAATCTCTTTTGGCAATCACATGAATGTTAGACAATATATTCGTCCCAAATTGTGCCGCATCCTTCCCAGAAAATTTATGGCCTTGATCACGGTGTAAATTACTAGGATTTGAAGATTTCAAATTGTAAAAGACCGTAACTTTCTCCTTTCCATTATTTCTTGCACCACCATTATATTGATGTCCATCAACCACCACCACCACCTCAGCCTTCGGTGCACTCTGAATTCTATGGAACGGTCTCTGATTGGTAAGAGAATCTGGTTTCAAAATTTTCCTCAGGTTAAGGCCAAAGCCATGCTAGCCACTGCCCAACCTTCCTTCAGGTATCACTATGTTACCCTTCCGTTAACCATGAAGAAGTTCAAAAACCATTAAAAACGTGCCATGGCCATTGGACCCCAATGGAAGGATGAAAACTATGTCACCCTCACCAATCGTTCTTGCAAAATGACCAAGAGAGTGCTTTGAAATCAACTCCTTCAAGTGGGACAAAAAATAGTTTGCACTCTCTTTTCCCTAAAAAACAAAGCGCACTGAGGTATGACCCCTCTCAAATATCTGTAATAAGAAAAAAGAACCCCCTTCCTCAATGGAAAACTCAAACGTTTTAGATTCAGTGAAGAAAAACGTGGAACCACCCATTGCGAATAGAAGCAAAGCAGCTGCAAACAAATAGAAAAAATGAAAAACTATAAAGAAAACATAAAATTTATGGTTAATTCAAGGTAGCCAGGCCTCATTCAAAATACTTACATACTAAATACGCTACTCCCACAGTTTGAACCCACGCCCCAAGTACTAAGTACTTGGGAAGGTACCAACTCACCCAAACACTAGTGAGGTTGTGGAGGTATATGGAGGAGAGGGATAGTGTCTTTGGAGTAGAATAATTAATTATAAGTATGGAGAGTCTTTTATGGATTCCATCTTGAGATTCAAAATATGTGTTCCCTCAACACTACATGCGGTCACCTAACATACTGTTGTTTTGACCGTTAAATTAGATTTCACTCTTGATATATCAAAGCAACCTACATTTTATGATCAAGTTCACAATCTTCTCAAGATTGAGAGTCTATGAAAATATAAATCATGAGATTTATTATTCAGGTGATAGTTGTTAATTGAATAATTAATCTTACAGCGATCTAGTTCAATGTGTCTTAAACACTTGAGACACATAACACATCAATTAGAAGTCTCCACTTCTATGAACAAGACAAATCATCTTTGTTAACATGTTATAGTCTTCGTAGATGAAACACCCAATTTCATCACAGACAACGAACTACGTTTTTTAGTTTACAAGAAACTTGTGATTTATATTTTTTGCAACTAAATCACATACAATGCATCTCAAGGACTATATGATAATGTCCAATTAGTTCATATACAAATAGACTCATATAATTAAACAATTTAATTATTTATAACATGCTAATAAGTTGGACTTTATGGCACACATCCTAACAATCGCGAAGTGAAGGAAAACCACTAGAAGTCAACACCAAGGGGTTCTTTATTATCAATCCAAAACTATCTTACAAAATTAAAACTAGGGCTTCTTAAATAGAGTTACAAAACTTTTCTTGCAAGAAAAGAAGGAAAAGAAAATAAAATAAAAAATTTGAATAAAATAAAATCCTAATTATTAAGAGATTGAGCTTAGATATTTAGGCACAATAGATGGTAGGCTCTTTATATCTTATGTCGACACCATGCGATCGTTGCTATTCCTTTTAATATCTGCGGAATATAGATGAGCAAAAAATAGATTGCAGAATTCTCAATTCCCAATCATGGTAGGATCTAATGAACATCACATCACAATGAACACTCGAATTGTGGTTGCATGTGTAATTTGCCATGGAAGCTTCTTTAGCTCGAGCTATGCCAAAAAAGCTTGGAAAGGCATCCTTAAGAATTACACCGCACCAATCTCAAAAGTAAGAAAGCTTGAATAGTATTCCACCCACATCTAATGTGTTTCCACACGATGACATGTGATTCATTTAGAACCCCTGAGGTCCACCCATCCCAAACACTTCATATTTCAAATCAATCAACGTGCGCCATAGAGCATCTTTTTCTATTACATAGCGCCAAAACCATTTTCCTAACAAAGTTTGATTGAACAGTGCAATACTTTGAAGGATAAAGTTTCTCTACAACCTAAATTGGAGGAACTACCTCCAAACTACTGTGTCAACACCATTGAGTGACAAGTGTCGTGGCCCAGCTAAAGCTCAGATTCAATAAATAACCCCATTAACCCCAGATGATTGACCACTTTTTTCTCTCTTTCTACAAATCAGTCAAACCTAGGTTAATGGCATTATTTTTTAAGTTGAGCTTCAGCGGGACCAGGATACTTGCCACTCTCTAGAGTTGACACGTAGTAGTTTGGAAAGAGTTCCTCCTATCTAGGATGTAGAGAAACTTTATCCTACTTTGAATACCCAAACCTCCCTGTGGAACTGATTCATAAATTGTCTTCCAACTGACCAAATGGAATTTAAAAGCATCAACTAAACCACTCCATAAAGAGTCAATTTTCAATTTTTCAAAGCGATGTGCATGCAAAGTGACTAGGAAGAAATATGTTGGTAAACTAGAAAGAGTACTCTTGATCAAAGTGACTCGCCCTCTCTTTGAGAGATCCTCTTTCATCCCGTTAATCTCCTTCCCATCTTTTCTTCTCCTTGAGAATTCCTCTTTCAACCCCTTAATCTCCTTTCCATCTTTTCTAAAATCAGATTCTAAATAGACTTGGACTTGTATTTTACCCCCAAATATTTTATAGATAAACTAGATATCTTACATCCATTAATATCAACTAGTGCTTCAATCTCTTTTCCTCTTCTCCCTACGGTACTGGTAACGTGCATGGTTCACAGATTGTGAAGAAATTTGATTTGTGTTTCTTCTTACCTCTTTTCAGCCCTAAATCAAAACATTTCTCTTCCCTACAAAACCCTTCTTTAAAAATGGTTCTAAACCCTAGATCAACAAATCCTCCAAAACCATTACCCACCACAAGAACATGTAGACAGATTCTCCAATTTGTACTACATTAGGTAACCAATGAATTATGAAAATTATTGTCCACTTTGTAAGCACATAACTAAAATTCTTCAGTGCACTACGTTAACAAATATTTAAGAGTAGATAGATATGCAGTAATGATGGACAAACAGAATTTTGAAACTTATCAACAAAAAAAAAAAATTAAAAAAAAATTGAAAAACTCAAGGCATGTCTGACCTCTCCAATTACTGCAACAAAGGAACCCTTTGGGAGTTCTAGAGTCACGTGATTCAACACCAGATTCCATTCTTTCTCATTACTGCATGACCAAGCACAACATGCATCCTGGATGACTATAGACATATCTTTAAAGATGGCTGCAGACTGTTCATTCGATAAACCTGGTGAAGAAGAATCAGCCGTCAGTTCGACTTCACATTTGTGCTCAGAGCAAGAGAGAAATCTGCTCAACCGTCTGGTAGATATAACGGCCTGGCATAAAGTAAAGAGGCTCAATCAATAATTACTGACTATAAAAGGGTCCATTTTGAAAACTGATGGCATGTGGAAAACTCACATCAATGAGTCCATTAATGACCCATGGGAATGAATTTAGGGGAGATATCAAGGTGTTAAACAGAGCAAGACAAGTGAAGACCTGCAAGTAAGGGTTTTTAGAAAGAAACTCCATTTATAATAACCATATTCATAAAGGTTCACACAAAAAAATATATGTAAATAATGATAACAAAAACGGAAAGGAGGAAACAATACTGTCACTGGGAGATCAGATGTGCGGGAGAAATAGTAAGCAGCATACCGTTGCAGCATCAAGTTGATGTCCCATGATTGCAAAGAGTCCAAATGTGAACAGCGAGAAAAGAGCGGGTGTTGCTGCCCAAAAAAATACACACCACGCATCCAAGTACTTCCGAGTCTAATAAAAATGGATCAAATTAATACAATTCAGATTTTGTTTGGGCATTGGAAAATGGAAGTTGTCTAATCAGTTGCATAAATTTCAGGTACTCAAAGAATGTGACTAAGTCATACACTTAAGTGTGTCACTTCTGAAGATCTTGTCTCCATTAACCAGCTAGAAAAAAGAAGCTCCCAGCCGTACATCTTCAAAGTCCGAATATATGTCAAAAGTTCATCCGTCCTTCTTATCCTATTGAGGATCACAATTATTTGAATGTAAAATATTTTAAATCATAAACTACACTCTAAAACACATTATATTATATTCTATAATTGCAATTACTAATGCTACTATGAATGTACTTGTCGATGTTGTCATGGATATTGCCAATTCATCCAGCTACTTGAGCCTGACAGCCCAAATGAAGCTATAGAATTCCATGTCCCAAATAAAGAATTAAAATATCTCTTAACAAATATGCAAGCACCAACCTTCCTTTGATTTTCAGCATAAAATCATATAAGATTTTGGGCATTCCTTAAACCACTAGAGAGAGAAAATGATGCAGGCAAACAAAGACAATGTAACAATAAAATTGAAGAATAGGAAAGTATAGGATAGGTAACCTAGGATTGGCTAGAGTCAACACTAGATCATTGGGACAATTTTATCAAGAGAAATTTTATTTATCATCAAAATAATGTGTCTCCATAGGAGTACATTATTGTGCTTATAGGCTACTAAACTATAATTCTTTTTTTTTTTCCTTTTTTCTTTTTTGAGAAATCCTAATTCTAATTGTCTTAGCAAACCTAATTCTAAACGACTTGGGAAATCTCAATTACTGAATTAAAAAAGTAACTGTGACTCTAGAAAATTAAATAAAATGCTAATAATCTAAATAATACCAAATAAAAATCTAATTCACTGATAAAAATAAAATTGACTTCCAAAATTAAATAAACTAAATTAAGACAGTTATCTGTTTGAGCATCCCACATCAAAAAACTATAATGTTGCAGCATGTTAGAGTTACTCCTAGTTATTATTTTATATTAACATGCTAATATAAAACAAAACTAAAAGTAACTCTAACACGGGGCAAGAACAACGAAACCAGGTTTTGCTAGAAAAAATCACATGCTGGCCTTTCCTCATTAAAAATATACAATTAAATAATCAAGCCAGCTGTATATTAACCTGCTTTCATACCATGTCATAAATTTAGAGATACTATAAACGGTAAAGGAAAAAAGGAATGTTTGATTACTAAAAGTAAGATGAGATTTAGTATGGGCAACCACCATTATTAATACATTTTTTATAGGTAATCAAAGTTTTATTGCATAAAAAGTACATCGTGCTCACAATGATAATGAACACTCTGTGCTTAAAACAAATACAAGTAACTCAAGCAAAGATATTGACATAATGTAGAAAATCATAAATGGAAATACATTGTGTGAAACCCCAAATTCTAGACCACTGAAACAAAATCCCAAATAGCAGAGACTTCAAAAGATCTACAAGTCTCTAAGTGTTTTCAAAAGTACGGTTATTATGTTCCCTCCAGATTAACCATATTCCAAATATTTGAAGAATGTTTCCCCAAACAATTCCTACATCCAAAAAAAAGTGAGGCAACCATCTTCGGCATAACCCATTGGATCCCAAACATGAGAAAGACTTCACACCATAAAGCATGAGCATACTTACCATATAATATTTCACATGTGAGGGTTAAAAGCCTAAGAAACCTAATACATGTTTCTTTCCACAATATGGTCTCAGAGAGTGGTTTAGCCCAGCTACCTTCTGCCACTCACCCCACCAGCCACAACCAACAACCTTCTGCCACCAAAGATCAAAATCTTCATCGCCGATCCCTCGCCCTAACTCCGATGACAACAAAAAACGCTGGCTGGAATCATCAACTAGCTCTAGCGACTGCTTCGTGGGTCTCGCAAACACTATTCTATCGTTGCCAAACCGTGTCATGGTTCTAGTCATCTTCTTCCAACGACCCATTAACACACCTTTTAGCACCAACCGTAGCTGTGATCTTCACGCCGCCGCCGGACTTCCTTCCTTGGGTACCAATATGCTCTTCTATGGTTCAACTCATTGTCTTTGGTCTGATATGACTTGATTCTCAATTTGGGTAATCCTTGTCTGAACCCTTTTCTTTGTTGATTTGGTAATTTTGTTTTGGAACCTGATGTTGTTTGTGTTACTGGAGCATTATTCTTTGGATTCATTGGAGTGGCTATGAATGGCTGTTGGACTTGCTTAGTGTTGGAATTTTTTTTGGGGGTTGCATTTGTTTAGTTGTAGTTGACTCTCTGCTTAGTTACTTTCCATGGGTCCACTAGTTTATTGGTTTATTGTGAGTTTGTTAATCAATGGCTGCTAGGGAGACCAAAGATAGTATTCAACCCACAAATTATTTCTTGCCTCCAGACACGTTTATCTATTACTTCCATTCAGACAAATGGAAGTAATTATGCTCAAAGGGCCTAGGCAGTTGAAGTGTTTCTTCTTGGTAGAAGTTTGATTACATAATTAGTGAACCCCCCATATCTACAACTCTAAATATGTTGATTGGAGAGCCAAAGATGCACAAATTAGGAGTTGCTTGTGGAATAGCATGGAGTCTAAGATCTGTTGTAGTTTGGTTTTCTTACCAACAGCTAAACTTGTTTAGGAACAAGCCAAGGAACTTTACTTTGGTGTTAACGGATTTATGAACTTCATGAAGCTTATTTCTCCCTGACTCAATGATTTTTCTTTGGAGGACTATTATAACAAGTTTAGGTATATGTGAAGAATTCAATATTTATCAACCCATCTCCTCAGATATTAAAACAACGAAGAAACGGCGAGATTATATGCATGTTGCTCACTTCCTCTCTAGCTTACCTAAAATTTTGGAACTAGTGAAATCACAAATTTTGGCTAGTAAAGACCTCCCTTCATTGAGTGAAGTTTTTGGTAGACTTAGTCTAGCCACATTATCTAACTCTAGTACTACTACATTCCCTTCCTCTAATACTGATGCATTACCTTCTAGTGATAAATCTACTTTTGCCACTTCTATAGGGAGTGCAGAGGTGGTCGAGAAGGCCGAGGTCATGGAGGTTATGACCAAGGGGGTTGGCAATCGTAAGTGCACCTATTGTTATGGTAAGAATCATACGGCAGACTTCTATTGGGAGTTGTATGGTAAACCCTCAACTTATCAACCTAGTTTTAAGGCAGAAGAACCAACTTCACAGTCACTTCCACCAACATCAAAAGTAGTCTCCATTAGAAAGAGTACAATCGCCACCTATCTATGCATTCTAATTTTGTTAGGTTTGGCTCTACAGCTACTTTGGCTCAAAAAATGTACTTCCACTACTTGTCATGCCACACAGGAACCTTGGGTCATTGACTCAGGTGCTATTGATCATATGAGTCTTCCCAATGTTACTTTGACAGATGGCTCAACCACTAAAGTTTCAGGTTAGGGCACTGCCGATCTTAATCCTAATCTCTCTCTCTTCTGTCTTATATATTCCTGACTTTCCTTTTAATCTTTTGTCAATTAGTAAGCTTACTAAACTTTTGAATTGCGCTGCCATTTTTTTATCCACTCATTTATCTTTCAGGATCTCAAGACGGGGAAGATTCTAGGTGGTGGGCATGAAGCTGATGGTATCTACTACATGGATAAGCATGGTTCTTCCAGTTTTTTGGCTTCTTACTTGTCTATCTCACCTCTTCAGCATTATTTTCTCCTTGGTCATCCCTCTCCATAATTTGAAATTGTTAATCCCATCATGTCGTCAACTTGAATCTTTACAATGTGAAGCATGTCAATTAGGTAAGCATCATAGGGTGCCATTTGTCTCTAGGCGTGAGAGTTGTGTCAGTAGTGCTTTTCATTTAGTTCATTATGATATTTGGGGTCTAATAAACAATCCCTCCTTGTTGGGATTTAGATATTTTGTCACTTTTGTTGAAGATCATTCTAGGGTCACCCATCTTTATCTTATGAAAGAAATGTCTGAATTGTGCTCAATTTTCAAATCAATTTTTATGGAAATAAAGACTCAATTTGATGCTTCACTTCATATTTTTCAATTTGATAATGCTCATGAATATTTTCATACATCTGCCTCAATATTTTGACAATCATGGTATAATTTACCAATATCATGTGCTCATACACCACAAAAAAAATAGCGTTACTGAACGCAAAATGCGTTATTTGTAAGAGGTCACTCGTGCCCTATTGTTTCATATGCATATTCTCAAATCATACTGGAGTGATGCTGTGTTAACTGCTTGTCACTTAATTAATCGCATGTCCTCCACTGTCCTAGGTGGTCAAATCTCTTATAAATGTGCTCTCCCCTAATGCACCTTTGTTTCTACCTCCTAAAATCTTTGGTTGCATGTGCTATATCTTAGGTCAAGGGAGTGATAAACTTGATCCAAGATCAATTAAATGTGTTTTTCTTGGGAATTCTCGCACTCAGAAGGGATACAAATGTTACTCACCTACTCGTCGTCATTGTTACATTAATGTTAATGTCACGTTCAATAAATCTCAATCCTATTTCTCTCATTCAGTGGGTAGTGATAGTACTCTTTCTTGTCTTCCTTGCTTACCGCTTGTGTCTCCTACTGAACCTCCTCAAAAACCACTCCAGGTGTATCGTCGTCGGCAAAAAGCTCCCACAAAGACTTCTTCCCCGCGTAGTGATCCACCTCCTAACCCTAACTCTCTTCCAATTTCTCTACGCAAAGGTAAGCGTACTTGTACCTCTCATTTTATCTCTCCGTTTGTCTCTTATTACCATTTATCTTCATCTATCAATGCTTTTACCTTGTCCTTGAATTCTGCTATTATTCCTAAGTTTGTCCAAGAGGTTGTGTCCATCCATGATTGGAAGTCTGCAATGGAAGTAGAAATGTCTGCCCTATCTCAAAATGCTACTTGGTCTTTAGTTACTTGTCCTCCAAGGAAAACTACCGTTGGTTGTCGTTTGGTGTATATTGTGAAGTACATGCCTGATGGTTCTATTGAGCGATTAAAAGCTTGGTTTTTTGAGAAAAGGTATACCCAGATATACGTTATGCGAAGACATTCTCGCCTATTGATTTCTTTTGTCCGAATTTTTATCTCCTTAGCTGCTAATTTAGGCTGGCCACTTTTGATAGGTAATAAGTTTATTGATATCAAAAAAGGAACTCCCTAGCACACATGGAGTGTACAAGGAGTCAAACAATTCAAGAACAAAAATTACAAGATCTAGGAAATCAAAAAAAGAAAAAAAAAATGATTGGTTTCACAAAGCAGCCAACTAATCAATTAAAGTTCTAAAGAAAAATAACTTGAGTTCTGGTATGGATCTCTCATTATCTTCAAAACACCTACTGTTTCTCTCCCTCCAAAGATACCACAACAAGCAATGGAGAACAATCAACCATATATACCCATTTCGATAATGACCAAATTTGACTTGCCAACATGCTAGAAGCCCCACTACAGATCGCGGCATAACCTAGCTTACTCCAAACATACCAAACACCATAGACCACAGATCCATAGCAACCGGACAATGAAGAAAGAGATGGTCAACCGATTCACCATTACAGTTGCACATGTAGCACCAATCCAATATCCAAACATTCCTTTTTCGTAAATTGTCAATCGTTAAGAATTTCCCTAATGCAACAGTCCAAACAAAGAAAGTTACTCGAGAAGGAATCTTCTGCTTCCAAATACTTTTCCAAGGAAAACAATAGTCATTAGAGCCCACTAAAATACTATAATAATCCTTAACCATGAAACCCTTCTCTCTATCAAGCTTCCAACACATCTTATCCTCACCAAACCCCTTCACTAAAGCACCAATTAGACATTAAAAATTTCTTCTTGAATGGAGATTTGAAGGAAGAGGTGTATATGGAGCAACCACCCAGTTTGTTGCTCAAGGGAAGTCTGGAAAGGTGTGAAGGTTGCATAAGGCAATCTATGGTCTTAAGCAATCTCCTAGAGCTTGGTTTGGCAAAATGAAGCAGAGTTAAAGTTTGGATTTTGACGTTGCCAATCTTTGGATTGCGACGTTGCCAATCTAATCACCTTGTGTTTTCTTATACCTCTGCAAGAGGAAATATTTTATTAATAGTGTATGTTAATGATATTATAATCACTGGTTATTACAAGAAGCGTACTGATGATTTAAAGAGATACCTTCAAAACTCCTTTCAAACTAAGGATCTGGGCAAACTTTGTTATTTATTGGGTATTGAGGTAGCACAATCTAAAGAAGGCATCAGTTTATCACATAGAAAGTATGTGTTAAACACTTTAGAAGAAACTGGCTTGTTAGGATCTAAACTCGTGAAGACCCTTATGGATCCTAATGTCAAATTGTATGAAGTACAGGGGGAGCTATTATCTAATCTTGAGAGATATCGTCGCCTAGTTGGTAAGCTAAATGATCTCACAATTACTCGCCTAGATATATCATTTGCAATTAGTATTTTGAGCCGTCATATGAAAGATCATCGCCTTCCACATTGGGAGTCAATTGTTTGGATTGCGAGGTATCTTAAACCACATTCAAGCTTTGGGTCTTTTGTATAAAGCAAATGGTCACCTACAGGCAGAAGCCTTTACTAATGCTAATTGGGTGGGATCACAATCAGATATAAAATCCACTATTGGATATTGCACTTTTTCTAGGAGGAAACCTAATTACTTGGAAAAGTAAGAAGCAAACTATTGTAGCCAGATCCAATGCAAAGGTTGCGTATAAAGCCATGGTACACACATCATGCGAGTTTATGTGGATTAATCATTTACTTGAGGAATTAAAATTAGTTGCGAAGATGCCTATGACTATGCATTGTGATAATCAAGCAGCAATTCACATTGCCTCTAATCCTTTGTTCCATGAGAGAACCAAGCATATTACTCAAGAGAAAGTAGAAGATGGTTTAATTACTATTCCATATGTTGCTACAAGAGTCCAAATTGTTGATATGTTTATCAAAGCTTTATGTAAAATTCGTTTGAATTTATTATGTAACAAGCTAGGATTGTATGATATATACTCTCTAGCTTGAGGAGGACTGTTATGGGTATAAGTTAGGGGCAATATAGTAAATCAATGTATTCCTTTAATATATATACATATATATATATATATATTTCACATGTGAGGGTTAAAAGCCAAAGAAACCCAATACATGTTTCTTTCCACAACAAGAGCAACATGTGATCCATAGTTTCCCCATCACAACAACACAAGCAACACCAATTAACTAGGGATAGACCTCTTTTCACAAGATTATCAATAGTAAGAATTCTACCCCAAACTACTGTCCATAAAAAGAAAGACACCCTTTTAGGTACCTTTATAGCCAAAATGCTCTTCCAAGAGAAGGAATCAAAACTCAGAAGGAGTACCAGAAAGAAAATATTATAATAAGAGTGAACATCAAAACACCAGACTGAGTCAACTTCCAAGTCGATATCATCTCCATCACCCTTTGGTGTATTGGAGTAAAGATGCTCCAAAAAAAGAACATACTCCCTCCAACTCCCAGTCATGAAAAGCAAGGCAAAATTGTAAATTCCAGTTCCTACCCCTTCTGAAGCAAAAATAACCAATTAAAAAATCCAAGCTTCCTTAGACACAGAGCAAGCAAATAGATCAGGATAGAGATCCTTAAGAGGAATAGGCTCACTCCAAGGACCATGCCAAAAACGGATACGATGACCCTCCCCCACAACATACTCCACCTGTCCAAAGAAAACCTTAGCACTTGCCCTAATATTCTTCCACATCCCTCAACCATGAGTCCCTCAAACATCACTAGTACACCATCCTGTACTAGCCACTTCATATTTGGTTGCTATAACCTAACGCCATAACTTGTTAACTTCCATCCTGAAACGCCATAACCACTTTCCAAGCAAGGCTTGGTTAAGCAACCCAACTGAATCCCCAAACCACCTACCTCCATCTATAAACAAACCTTATCCCACGTGACTAAAGGATATTTAAATACCTCCCCAGAAGTCCCCCAAAGGAAAATCCTTTGAATCCTTTCTAATCTAGCTACCATAGCATGAGGGATAGTGGACAAGGATAAATAATAGGTAGGAAGGCTGGAGAGAGTACTCTTTAACAAAGTAAGTCTACTCCATTAGACAAGTATAAACGTTTCCACCCAGAAAGCCTCTTTTCCATTTTTTCTAGAATTGGATTCCAAAATTGAAAATATAATGACTATCTTCAACAGAAGAAGATATTTAAAAAGAATTTAATACACACCATCCAGCAAAAACAGACTGACTGAGAAGATAAAAAGCAGGCCTTCCCCTTATTCTTTCAAAAGCTTCTGGTTATTCTATACCTACTTCTACACCAAACATAAACCATCTCAATTCAAATCCCATGAAGCAACTTTAAACCTCACAACTTCTTCTTGAATCCATAGGGTATTCAGGATGCCCCTTTTGATGTTTTGGTAAGGCAAGTAATTTCAAAATCTACACATTATTGCAAAGAAGAAATTGATTGAATAACTGCACTTTCTTTGTTCTTACACTTCTTTGTCATCTAACATGCACATGTGATGAGGAAAATCTCTTTTCACCCACCAAACAAAAAATTTATAGAAACCAAAAAAAAAAAAAAAAGTAGAAGTCTCAAGTCCCTGATAGAGCAAGATATACTTCAAAGTGGAAATTATTGTAGTTGGATAAAAATGATAATCCATTTCATATAAAATTCAAAGTTACTTATCAATAGAAAGATTTTCCAAACAATTCAAAGCCTAAAAAAAAAAAATTAAGAACCAAAATAAATGACTAATGTATGAGTTGAGATTCAAACTTTGAAAGATTGGGTTAGATGAAAACAAAGAGAAGACTAAACGAGGAGAAAGATTATAACATACATTTAGGGTTTAATCATTTAGTCCATTCACTGTAGCATATATTTATATTAGAGTGATATGGAACAATTACAAGAATACCCTTAAGCTAATTCAAAAATAACAAGCCAATTATAAAATAACCTCAGAACCACTACTGCTAACAGTAAACAGTATATAATTCAGTTAAAGAATAAGGGAGATGGTAAATAAAAACAAGTTAGGAAAGGCATAATTAAGGCGATAACGCCCCCTAAAAGTGTACCACATTCACATCATCTAACCAGTTTGACAGAGACTCAAATTCACGAATTGTGTAGTATTAATTCAATTTTTCCATCATGCATACAACCTATCTGTAGTATCTGTCATACACAAACATAATTATTTATTTTATTGCAAACTTCAGTAGTGCACTAATGCTATAGAGTGAGAAAAAAGATATATCTACCTCTCATCCTTTTGCTTCATCATTTTTTCAGTAGCACTCAAAATTAATTTAGATATCCATTTATTCACTGCACATGAAAAAAATTCAAATATAAAATAAAATTTATTTTCTTTAAAAAAAAGCTACAACAATATGAAATGTGCAACATCGAGCATGGTCTGTTTACAATATGAATTAAACCAAGGAGCCCTAGCTCAAATGGCATTTCCTCCTCTCACAGGTGTGGTTGGAGGGTGAGATCATGAATTCAAAATCCATTGGATACGAGTTTAACATATCAATCAAAACAATAACTAAAAAAAATGGGACATTGCATATAAATACCTGGTATCAACAAGATGGTTATTGCAATTCCAGAGACAAAAGCAAATTTGACTTGCACATACAAAAGATACAAAGCCACTCCAATTTGCAAAGGCAAGCTGAAACAGTCATGAAACTAGAGTGTTTCAAAAAACTAACAAAAGATCATGGCATAAATTTGCTCATAAATCAGAGTCTCTTTTTTTTTTTTTGGGGGGCGGGGGGGGGGGGGGGGGGGGTGTGGGGGAAGTATTCATAACTCAAATTCTAAACAATAGACAAAAGTATAGCCATGAAAAAACTATTCACATATTAATAGTTAATACTAATAGTTCAACCTTTGACTTTACGATCAGAATTATCATAAACAGAGAGAAAATGGGATCACAAGCAGCATTGACAGATCAAAAAAGAATTCATATAATGACAAAACAAGAAATAAAAAGAAAAATATAAAACAAAACTTTCATATGGATATGTGCTGCATTGACTTATTTAAATGGCCAAAACAATGGGTTGTTCTAATACTCTCTGATATAGTGTCTAGTCACCATCATCACCTAATTCTACTTAAATATTTCACCATAAAGAGAGAGAGAGAGAGAGACCAGAAATATTTACTTTACATAGTGATCAAAAGCCATCACCTCCAGAAATCATGGAAACTGTTACACAGGTTGACAGTTCGATCCGCATCTATGGACATGAAAGTCTGAATTTCCCCCTCAGAAAATTTTGATCGCTCTGCTAGGTTGATGTGTAGACACTGTCAAAGAGTATAAAACTTCAAATAAATCAATTATGTGAGTTTTTTCCAAGCAAACTAAGGACCCATATCAATAGCTAGGAAGAAGAGGGAGAGATGGGAATAATTGAAAAAAATTATCCACACACCAAAAAAATCCGTTTAAGACATCAACAGTGACAACATGCACACACCTTCTCCATAGATGTTTACAAATTGATGTTTAAGTTGTATAAATTGATGTTTACAAACTTTGAAGGGAACATAAAGAAGACATACTGATGTAGGACAAACTAGGGATTTGTCTAAATTTTGTTGTGGTAAGTTTAGGGTTAGGAATGAAGAAGAATTAGAGAAAAATATGGGCTGTTTAGGGGCTGTGTGAACAGTACACGTCAACAGAAGAATAGAAAGAGAAGAGAGAAGGAGAAAGAACCAACAAAGGCCAATGTGCCTATTGCTGAAAACACTAAATTTTACAAATCAACTCATTCTACTTCGATTGAATACATTGAGCACAATATATATAAAGACTCTTACTTGGACTAGTAATAATAAGATTCCTACTACTAATAGGACTACTAATAAAACCTAATAAATACTTAACTTGGACTCAAAGAAAATAAACCTAAGATACTTAGAATACCCTAGAATATCCTAGACTCAACTAAATTACCAAAATACCCTTAATTCTCAGGAATTGCAAAAATTACAGATTTGCCCCTGAATATAAAATTGACCATAATTAATAAAATAAAAACCTAAATCAAAAACTGTTTTAACCCTAAAAGACTCAGACTATTAGAATGACATGACTTTCACCTCAATAGGACTTCACACAAGGACCCAATAAAATAATTATTGAATAGGCGAATTTGCAAAGTTGTAGCATATTAATCTTCCATAACTTCGTGACATACCTTCTGGTAGATGACAGTCATAATACCAGACCGTAGCTTTAGCTTCAGCTTGGAAAGGTGGAAAGAGTATTGCGTATCAAAAAAGGATCTGCACAATTGAGACAAGCATTCAAAAGATATTACTATTAGTAACTAAAAGGAGAAAACATATGTAAGTTAGTTAAATTAATCCTAACATATAACATATTATTGATATATATAGGTATACATTGAGTTTACTCTTTTTCCCCTAGCTTTATACCCGTAACACTTTCCCTCAATCTTGAGAGTATATATCATACAATCCTAGCTTGTTACATAATAAACCCAAACAAGTTTTATAAAAAGCTTTGGTAAACATATCAGCAAATTGGACTCTTGTAGAAATATATGGAGTAGCAATTACACCATCTTCTCCTTTCTCCCAAGTAATATGACAATCTACTTCTATATGCTTGGTTCTCTCATGGAACACAAAATTGGAGGCAATATGAATTGCTGCTTGATTATCACAATGCATAGTCATAGGCATCTTCACAACAAATTTTAATTCCCCAAGTAAATGCTTAATCCACATAGGCTCACATGATGTGTGTCATGGCTCTATACTTAGCCTCTGCACTGGATCTCACTAAACCAATTTGTTTCTTACTTTTCCAAGTAATCAAATTTCCTCCCAGAAAAGTGCAATGCCCATTAGTGGATTTTCAATCTGACGATGATCCTGTCCAATTAGCTTTAAGATACCTCACAATCCAAATAACAGCCTCCCAATTTGGAAGGCAAGGATCTTTCATGTACTAGCTCACAACACTAACTGCAAATAATATATCTAGGCGAGTAATTGTCAGATAATTTAGCTTACCAATATCTCTCAGGATTAGATAACAACTTCCCTTGATCTTCATACAATTTGACATTAAGATCCATAGGGGTCTCCACTGGTTTAGATTCTAACAAGCCAGTTTCTTCCAAAATATCCAACACATACTTTCTTTGTAATAAACTGATACCTTCTTTAAATAATGCTACCTCAATACCCAAGAAATACCGAAGTGTGCCCAAATCCTTAGTTCAAAAGGAGTTTTGAAGGGAGTTTTAAAAGTATCTCTTCAAATCATCAATACCTTTCTTGTCATCACCGGGTATTATAATATCAAAACATACACTATCAATAAAATCTTTCCTCTTGCAAAGTTACGGGTGGCAAAATTGAACACGACCCGCAAACCCAAAACGACACGACACGAAATTAGCAGGTTATGGGTTAAGGCTTAATGAGTTTGTTTCATATTCGGGTTAACACAACTGACCCGTTTAATAAACTGGTTGGATTAGTGTTCAATACATAGAACCCGTTTGACCCGTCTGACCCATTTAATCAAATGACATTTTACCAATATACCCTTCAAACTCTAGGTATATAAACTTATTAGTTATTGTGGTTTATTTTCTTTGACATATTGTGATTGATTATTTGTGATATTGGAATATGCTTTAGTTTTGAATGATTATTTGTGATGCAGTTACTCGTTAATTCTAAATTTTATATTAAAAATATTTATTTGTTTGTTTTTTCATAAATGTTTTTATTCATTTTGATAAAATCTGATAAACAGGTTGACACGACTGACGCATTTAATAAATGAGTCATGTTAGGGTTGAGGAATCTTGACACGTATAATAAACATGTCGGGTTAGTGTTGACCTATATAATCGGACACTCATTAGTTGACACAACACAAATCCGACATGCGAACACGAATTGCCACCCCTATGCAAAGGTATGAGAAAACACAAAGTGATCATATTGGTAACGTCGCAATCCAAACTTTAACTCTGCTTCACTGAATTTACCAAACCAAGCTCTAGGAGATTGTTTAAGACCATAGATAACCTTATGCAACCAACACACCTTTCCAAACTCCCCCCTAGCAACAAACACGAGTGGTTACTCCATATACACCTCTTCCTTCAAATTTCCATTCAGGAAGCTATTTTCAACGTCTAGATGAAACAATGGCTAGCCCAAATTAGCAGCTAAGGAGATCAAAATTTGGACAGAAAAAATTTTAGCAACAAACGAGAATGCTCTACATAGTCAACGCCGTATGTCTGGGTATACCCTTTGGCAACCAAGCAATCCTTCAAACACTCAATAGAACCATTAGGCAAGTGCTTCACAGTATACACCCAACAAAGCAAACACCCAACGACAACCAACAGTAGTTCTCCCTAGAGGATGAGTACTTAGAGACCAAGTAAAATTTTGAGACAAGGAAGACATTTCTACTTCCATAGCAGACTTCCAACCAGGGATGGATATAGCCTCCTGGAGAGACTTAGGAATAACAGCAAAATTGGAAGAGGTAAATGGTCATAAGAGACAAATTGAGAGATAGGATGAGAGGTACAAGTACGTTTACCTTACCGTAGATAAATTGGAAGAGAGTTAGACTCAAGAGGCAGATCACTAGGCAAGGAAGAAGTCTTAGTTGGAGGTTTCTACCAACGACGGTATAACCCAGAGTGGTTTCTGAGGAAGAGATTCAATAGGAGACACAGGCGGTAAGCAAGGAAGAGAATTGTCACTACAAACCAAAGGAGAGAAATAGGATTGAAACTCATCAAATATGACATCAGCACTAATGAAACAACAACAAAGAGTAGGTAACATCGGTATCCCTTCTAAATACAAGAATACCCATGAAAAACACATTTAATAGAACAATGATCAAGTTTATCACTCCCTGAACCTAAGACATGAACATAGCACACAACCAAAGATCTTAGGTGGTAGATGAAACAAATGTGCATTAGGAGAGAGCACAGTATGAGGGATTAGACCACCTAGGATAGTGGATGGCATGTGATTAATCAAGTGACAGGCAGTTAACACAACATCACTCCAATTTGATTTGGGAACACGCATATTAAACAACAGGTCAAGAGCGACCTCTAACAAATGACGCATTTTGCATTCAGCAACGTCAATTTTTTGTGGAGTATGGGAGCATGAAGATTAGTGAATTATACCATTATCGTCAAAAAATTGAGACAAAGATGTATGAAAATATTCAAAAGCATTATCAGATCAAAAAATACGAAATGAAGCACTAAATTAAGTTTTTATTTCCATAAAATTAAAAATTAAAAAAAAGATTTAAATATTGAGTACAATCCAAACCATTCTTTTATAAGATAAAGATAGATAACCCTAGAATAATCATCAACAAAAATGACAATATCTAAATCCCAACAATGAGGGAGTGTTTATTGGACCCCAAATATCATAATAAACTAAATGAAAAGGACTACTAACACAACTCTCATGCCTAGAGATAAAAGGCTCCCTATGGTGTTTACCCAATTGACATGCTTCACATTGTAAGGACTCAATTTGACGACACAACAGGACTAACAACTTCAAATTCTAGAGAGATGAGATAGACAAATGAGAAGCCACTAAACTAGAACAACCACGCTAATCCAAGTAGTAGAGTCCACCGACTTCATGCCTTCCACCAAGAATCTTCCCAGTCCTAAGATCTTGGAAGATACAATTAATGGATAAAAAAAGGGTCAAAAGTTTAGTAAGCTTACTAATCGACAAAATATTAAAAGGAAAATCAAGAATATATAAGACAAGAGAGAAAGATTAGGACTGAGATTGGCAATGCCCAAACCAAAAACTGTAGTGGCAAAGCCATCTGCCAAAGTAACATTGAGAAGACTGCTAGAGTGCTCAAGGTCAGAGAGTAAACCTAAGATATCTCTCATATGATCAGTAGCACCTGAGTCAATGACCCAAGGGTCCTAAGTGGCAAGACAACTTTGAAATTGCTAGATGCCAAGGAAGGGGAGTTTGGCCTCTCTGATGCAGAGACATGTGAGAGAGTTGTGGTGAGATCTGAAGTAGAGAATCTTCTCTCGTTGGAAGAAATCTTTTGGAGACAGAAATCAAGAATGTTATGGATTAAGGAAAGAGACAATAATACCAAATTCTTCCATAGGGTGGCTAACTCCCGTAGAAGGTTTAACCATCTAAGCATTTTGGAGGTGGATGGGGTGATTTATGAGGAGGAGTCCGAGGTGGCGGCTCAAGTGGTACAATTTTATAAAAATTTGCATCAGGAGACAGAGGAGTGGAGGCCTTTTGCGGAAGGCTTGGAGTTTGATCAGATAGACGGGTCGGAGAGGGGCTGGCTTGAAAGGAGGTTCGAGAAGGAGGAGATTCTTCTAGCTGTCAAGGAGTTGGCTGGAGATAAAGCTCCAGGTCCAGATGGTTTCTCTATGGCCTTTTTTCACCATTGTTGGAGAGTGGTGGAAAGAGATATTCTTGCAGTTTTTGAGGAGTTCTATCTTCACAGTAAGTTTGAGAAATCTTTGAACGCTACTTTCATAGCCTTAATTCCTAAGAAGAATGATGCTTCCAATATTCGAGATTTCAAGCCTATTAGCTTGGTGGGGAGCTTGTACAAGATCTTGTCTAAGGTTTTGGCAAATCGTTTGAAGCTGGTTTTAGATCAACTAATCTCTGAGTCTCAAAATAGTTTTGTGGGAGGTAGACAGATTCTTGACTCAGTCCTTATTGCCAATGAGTGTGTTGATAGTCGAGTGAAGAGTAAGACTCCGGGAGTTATTTGTAAGCTAGACATTGAGAAAGCTTATGATCACGTGAATTGGGAGGCTCTTATAGATCTATTGAAGAGAATGGGCTTTGGGGAGAAGTGGTGTAGATGGATTCGCACTTATATTTCTACTGTCCAGTTCTCTATTTTGGTTAATGAGGTTCTAGCTGATTTTTTTAGGAGCACAAGGGGTCTGAGACAAGGGGATCCTTTATCTCCTATGTTGTTTTTGGTTATTATGGAGGTTTTAAGCAGGATGTTGAAAAGAGTCGAAGGTGTCAGCTTGATCAGGGGTTTATGATACTATTCTGTTTTGTGATGCGGAAGTGGAGCAGATCCTTCATGTTCGAATGCTTTTCCTTTGTTTTCAGGCTGTGACAGGTTTCAAGGTTAATGTCCTGAAGAGTGAGATGGTTCCAATTGGAGAGGTTAATAATTTGCAAGCATTGGCTGAGATTCTGGGTTGTAGGATTGGAACATTGCCTATGACCTACCTTGGTATGCCACTAGGGGCTTCCCATAAGTCCCCCTCTATTTGGAATCCTATCTTGGAGAAAATTAAGCGGAAGTTGGCTGGGTGGAAGAGGCTGTATTTGTCAAAAGGTGGAAGACTTACGTTGCTTAAGAGTACTCTAGCTAGCCTACCTACTTATTATTTATCTCTCTTTACCATCCCCACGCATGTGGCTAATAAGATTGAGAAGATGCAAAGGGACTTCTTGTGGGAGGATTCGAAGGCTCATTTGGTGGGGTGGAATAAGGTGTGTGCTCCTAAGGCAAACGGTGGTTTAGGAGTAAGGAAAATAACTACTTTTAATCAAGCGTTATTAGGAAAATGGTTATGGCAGTTTGGGGTTGAGGAGAATCGTCTTTGGAGGAGGCTTTTAGCTTTGAAGTTTGGGGAAGAGTGGGGGGGTTGGTCTTCCAAGTTGGGCATGGTTGTCCACGGGTGTGGTTTATGGAGAAGTATCCGAAAAGGTTGGGAGGTGTTTGGTAGATACATTCAGTTTGAGGTAGGGGTGGGAGATAGAGTGAAATTTTGGACAGATCAGTGGTGTGGGGAGTTACCACTCCATATTTCCTTCCCGGTTGTGTATGGATTGCTTATAATAGAGAGGCATCTGTGGCCTCTTCTCTCGAAAGGTTGGGGACTGAGGCTCAAAGAAGCTGGAATGTTCGCTTACTCAGGGATCCAAATGATTGGGAGTCAGGTGAGGTGAAGGATTTCTTTCGAACCTTGGGTTTCAATTTACCTAAATCTGAGCACGGAGACCGTATGAGGTGGAAGTTGTCGAAGAAGGGGGATTTTGACATCCGCTCTTTTTACAATAAGCTTCGTAGTCCCTCGCCTATTATCTTTCCTTGGAAAGGTATTTGGAAGGTTAAGGCTCCTCCGCGCGTCTCTTTCTTTGTTTGGAATGCAGCTTGGGAGAAGATTCTTACAGGGGACAATCTGCGGGGTAGAGGCTTTGATTTTGTTGACTGGTGCATTATGTGTCAATGTAGCGGGGAGACGGTGAATCATTTGCTACTCCATTGTGACAAAGCTCATCAGCTGTGGAGCTTGATTTTCAGATCTTTTAGGATTTCTTGGGTTTTGCCAAGATCGGTTGCAGATACGCTTTTTGGTTGGTGGAATTGGTTGAGAAAGCACTTTTCTAACATTTGGAATTTAGCCCCACTATGCCTAATGTGGTGTACTTGGAGGGAGAAAAACTGGCGAACTTTTGAGGACATGGATAAATCCGATGACCAGTTGCTAGCTTTCTTTAGTGGCTCTCTTTTTGATTGGTCTAGGGCTTGGGGACTCACCTCTAGTGATTCTCTCCCTTTGTTCCTTAGTTCTCTCCTTTGTTCTTAGTTCTTTGCTGGTTGTTGTTTGTTTTGTTGTCTTTTCATGTTTGTTTCCTTCCCTGTATCCCTTGTTCTGCCTTATGTTGTTTTCATGAGGTAGCTTCTTGAATATACATCTTTCTTACTTAAAAAAAAAAAAAAAAAAAAAAAGCTAGTTGTAGAGCCAAACCCAATGGAATTAGAATGGATAGGCAAGGGCGATTATACTCTTCCTCAGGGATAGAGACTACTCTGGATGTTGGTGGATGTGAATGTGAAGTCGATTCTTCAGCCTGAAAACTAGCTTGGTGAGCTGTGGGTTTACCATACAACTCCAAACAAAAGTCTACCATATGATTCTCATCATAACAATAAGTGCACTTACGAAGGCCACATCCTCTACCACATCCCCTTGTTCATGACCTCCAAGGCCTCGGCCTCCACGACCACCTCTATTACTCCCAATAGAAGTGGCAAAAGCAGATTTATCACCAAAAGGTAATGTATCAGTACTAGAGGAAGAGAATGTAATAGTGCTAGAGTTTGGTAATGTGGTTTTTCTAAGTCTACCAAAAACTTCACTCAAGGAAGGGAGATGTTGACTAGCCAAAATTTGAGATTTCACCGGATGTCCAAATCCAAAATTTAGTAGTTAGTAAGAAAACCAAACTACAATTGATCTTAGACTCCATGCTATTCCACAAACAACTCCTATTTAGGCATCTTCAGCTCTCCAATCAGGATATTAAGAGTCTGTAAATGCAGGGGGTTCACTAATCACGTAATCAAACTTCTTTCTACCAAGAAATACTTCAACATCCTAGGCCCATTGAGCATAATTACTTTCATTAAGAAGAATGGAAGTAATAGATAACATGTTTGGCACTAAATCCAAAATTTTCCTACCTCAACAAAGGAATTTTGAGACTCAAAAGTTGGGTATAGAGTTGTGGCTTATACATCATGTGAGTTTATTTGAATCAAGTATCTTCTTGAGTAATTAAGGTTTGATGTGCAGTTGCCTATCACCATGTATTGTGATAACCAAGCAGCGATTCATATTGCTTTAAATCCTGCGTTTTGTGAGTGAACTAAGGGTATAAAGGTGGACTGTCATCTTGTTCAAGAAAGACTAAAACGTGGTGTTATTGCTACCCCATATGTTTCTATAGGAGCTAAAACTGTTAATCTATTTTTTTTTAAACTGAAAAAGCAAATAAATCCTAATTCCACTAGGAAAGAGAAAACAACATAAAATCTTAAACTATTTTCTTCTCACTCAACCAATCTGCATCACTGGGATTATATGAATATGTGCCAACTTGATAAAGAGTGTTATGAGCAATATATATGTGTGGGGAAACTAGTCGTAATGTATTAGGAGACATTATATTAATAACATGTGTTGTGATAGAGTAATTAATTTTTAACCCTACACACTTCCTAAGTTAACAAGAAGGTTTTGAAACATACATGAAATGGTCAAACTTAGGTACAGTTCATTATGTGTTGTACCTTAAGTTCCCTGATTCAATTCAACCATGTGGTTGCATTAACCAATAAATCACATGCTCGAATTTAATTGTCCTTGAAAAGGGTAAAATACTATTTTTACAGCATTGGTCAATACAACCATGTGGTTGATTTCGATTGGAGAACCTAAAGTACCTAAAGAACTGTACCTATGTTTTTCCCTAAATGAAATATATGGTTGTAAAGGTAAAAGAAACAACATGCGAGTCATTAAAAGAAATTTCAAAGGAAAACAATATAATATTTCTCACATTGTTGGTGTTGTGCAGAGAAGAATCATAATGCATTAAAATATTGTCTAAATGTAACATAGCTAATATGCTGCCAAGAATAAAGATAATAAAGGCTAGATCACACACTGATATTCAGTACTCCAGAATCAATCAAAAAAAAGAGCAAGGTTGATGCAGGAGGCAGTGAGAAGACAAATTTATTATATTTTATTTGATTTTATGTATCAAGGGAAATTCTATAATTTCTTAATATTTTGGAATGGGCTGTGCTTATAGTCCATTGGGTTTTATTTAAGTTTAGTTATTTAATTTGGATATAGTATTAAAGCCCAAGGAGTCCAAGTCCAAGTCTTATTAGGGTTTTAAGAAATTCTAGTTCTACTAGGATTAGTTTGGTCTTCTATTTAAAGAGGTGTAGTATTTTCTATTGAGGTGGTGATTAATAATATTTTCAGATTTTAGAGCTATAAGCTTGTTACGGTTTGTGTGATACAGACTTCTCCTGGGTATGACTCCAAGGAACCCTAGGAGTAATGCCAAGGAACCCTAGGAGTGATTTTTAGGAATTTATCTTTTATTTACTGTTCAGAGTTACCATTCACAGCACTGTTCACAGCCACCCAAACCTTGATTGTTCTCCTTTGTTTCATTCTCAAACCCTACTAATCCTTGTCCCCTTTGGAAACCCTATTATCCCTCTTATTTTCTAGCCTATTTCTCACCAAAACCTAACCCTAAACCCTCAAAACAGAAGTGCTACCAGATCTGCCCCAAGAGTTCTAAGTCAGATTTTTGTTCTTCCCCCTTGTCCTACGTCAAAGGTGTCCTGTAAAGGTAATTATTACCAGGTCCGGGTCCCCTATGGATGTTGATATTACCATTTCAACTGAATTTGACTTCAGAATTATTACTTGGCCATAATTGTAATGAATAAATTTTTCTTTTCCTAAAAATTTATTGTAGGACAGAATTAGTCTCTCTTCTAAATTGATAGTACAATTAACATTAATAATTAAGACTGGAAAGCACTACTAGGAAATGTGAGGCACAAGAAAAGGGAAAACGAAAGAAAATTTTCTAAAACCATCAGTAGAAGTCCAAGAGAGAGTTACTTAAGGACAGATGTCAGCCCCAAGGACATTGCAAGAACATAGCCATCTAAATTCCCAGAACCTGATATAAGAAAGTGTTAATAAAATCCATCACAATAAGTAACCTCATCAAAAAATGATTACTAAGAAATATTAGTGAAACACTAAGTGTCTAAGGGATGCAAGAGTTCTTTGAAAACTTCTTTTTCCATTTTCTAAAATATGCAATAACAGCATTGCTAACCAATGAATCAGCAGAACCAGTTGCAAACCAAACTGCTTATGTTAAAGCCCTTGCCCTTTTCTTAGTGATGGTTCATAATCAGTAACCTCATTCCTTAGTTTAGGAAGTGAATAACCCTCCAACAGACAAGTGGGCATTTGGAAGTGAAATTCACTCGGATTGAATTACTTTGCAAGCAGAATCTGTACAGCTAATCAAAAGATTTTGAAGAACTGGATTATGATAGAAAATCTACAATTCTTAGATTTTCAATGACTGAAGTGTGATTTAGATATAAGATGCAGTTGGGTGGAACAGATAACAATATCAATAAAGTGTTTACAGATAGTGGTAACAAATGAAATTAAGCTTCACTCCAAATTACAAATGAAATTAAGTTTCACTCCAGATAAAATTAATTTTCACTCAGATTGAATTACTTCGCAAGCAGAATCTCAGAAAATACACAATTTTGACATTTTAATGATTTTCATGTGGAAGTGTGACTTAGATATGAGATGCAGTTGGGTGGAATAGATAACAATACAATTAAAGCATACAGCATAATAACAACGAAATTAAGTTTCTCCCAAAATTGCAAAGAAAATTTCTAGAAAAACAAGGGAAAAAAAAATCATGCAACGATGCAGTGGATCCCATTATAACCACTTTTTCAACAACTGGTTAACTTTTTGGGCTTCTATTAATGAAATATTTACTTATCAAAAATTACATCTGGAAAATCACAGCAATAAAAAGTGACCATTTGCAGCAAAACCTTGTTGAAGAAATCGAATCAGCTTATTGAGAAGCAATGGTCCCGCAAAACCAATACAATCATTAAGCACCTTGCAATATTTCAATACAATTACATTATTATTAAATTGAAATCTGCCGAAGAATAATAATTGAACAAATAAACGAACCAGAAAGAACAAAACTATATGCTACTATGTTTTCTTCTCTAACATCGCAAAGAAAAACACAACAGGAATACGGGGCAGGATCAAAATAGAAATTAAAATATCTATAAACTCTTTAATTTCATATTCTTGTAAGTTTCAGCAAATGATAAGAAAACTTGCCCTCAGATAAATGAATACCTTTAATAATCCTAAGCGAACATACGGCCACCCATATGCATAACAGATTGCTCTAAACAATGAAGGATTAGAGCAATTTTTAATCTGCTGATCTTGCCAACAGCTTAACAATCTATTATGACAGGAAAGTGGATCCATATCAGCAGGTAGACGAAGCAAATCTTCAAAGTCAAGCTGCTTTGTCACACCATGATTCATCACAGAAGTGATAGATTTGAATGTCATAAGATCCCAATAGCTCTGCGAATTTCCCTTTCACAATCAAATTAAACATAAACATTTAGTATGAACTGGTCAACTTTGAGAAATGGAAAGAAAAAATTAATAATAAACAGCATCCGAAAGGAGACTTATCATTTTGGACTGTAAGCCTTAATTTCTGACTTATGCGCAATAATTGCATAAGACAGAAATTGTACTTTCCATAATAAATGATTCCTCTGAAACGTAAAGATTGACATTGTACGCTTCATTAAAAAATAAAATAAAAAAGCAGTTAACTGGAATTGTGGGTGACATCATTGTAACAGTTTATCAGTTAATAAACTATATGAAAGTTGTGGAGCATTGAAGAAACATATAAGCATTTCACAAATTGAACTTATAGGACAAAAGAAGCTTATTATAGAGCTCTTCCACAAGCTGGACTTCTAGCTGTCAATGTTCGTCAAACCCAGTATGCTTGGATGAGGCATGAATGTAAGCGACATGTCCTAACTATTTGTTACCTTCTGATAATAAAAAAGTCATGCTAATCTGGTTGGGATTAAATACCAGGATTCTTAGCTGCATTTTCTCATAATGAAATTAGATAGAGTACTACCAAATATAAACAGAACAGAATGGGACAGAACCTTGAACTTTCAGAGTCATATTTCATTAACAATGGCACCAATTTTCTATTATAAAAAAACTAGAAGAGAGAAGTAAAAATGAACTAAGATAATTCTTTGGCAATTGCTTTAATCAAGAATCTTTGTCATTTTATAAAAGTACAAGTCTAGTCATTCATACTTGCATAATGCAAGCAAATAGGAAAAAAAAAAAAAAAAAAAGCAGCAGCCAAATGCAATACTACCCTCACCCCAAAGTAAACTAAAGTAACCAAAAAAAGGTTGAGGAAACCAATGTTATGAATACGATTCCGGACCCGTTTCGGTTTATCTAATGGAATGGAATATTTCGGTACCAGTTTATTTCGGCGTACCGTTTCAAGATGTTTCGGGTTGCCTAAAATAAATAAATATATATATTCCTATACAACATAAAATTACCAGTTCAAAGAAGTAAATAACTAAAGGACAAAGTTTAGCTACAAAATTGGTTGTAGCTTAAGGCAACAAACTCACTCAATAAAATAAACATTACTATATATTTTGAAAATCTAACCATTGAATTGCATGTTCTTTACGCTCTTAATACACATGTCAAATTTTGTGTCAATCAGATATTATTTACTATATAATCTATAAGCTTATATTTTATGCATAATTTTAAATTACAGAAATTTGCAATTTAAAAAATTTATTGATGACATAGCTATTAATCTAATTTTCTTGAAATTTTGCAAACATAGATATTGAGTAAAGTTGTAGCCTAAGGTTACAACTAATTTTATAACTAAACTTTATCCACAACTAAATATCAAATAATACAAATAATTTAGTCATAAGTCTTAACATAAAATAAAAAAAAAATGTATTACATATTTATTTATTTTTTTAGTTAATAATAATACAAGTTAATGAAATAAATATTAAAAAAATGCTAAATTAACTGATTAGAATCTTCATATTAGTTTTTTTTTAAATGTCAAGATAAAGCTAAACAACTAAATAGCATAAAGCATATTTTTGAGATTGTTCTTCTCTCTTCTTTCTTATTTTTTTTTCCTGAATAACCCACTACATTCATCATTGAGATTGTGTGAAACATAAGCTACCTCCCATGTGTGCAATACACATCCCAATAATATAATTAAAAAAATAGATAAAAGCTCTTGAAGTAATAAATTGTTGAATAAAAAAACAATAAATTGTCTAAATATCTTCCCCCATTTATTACCCTACCTACCCCACTACCCATTCCACACATCTCTGCCTCTCTCTCTTAACTCTTTCAAGTTCAAAGTCCTATGTCTCTCAAAACTTTGAAGAACAATGGAGAACTGACCAGCTCTCCTTCTGCTTACCGCCTCTTTCTTGATGCCGAATGCAAATAAGCATGTATTAAACTTGTTTTCCCCTTTTGTCTTCTCTCTATCACAAGCACTCTCTCACATCACACCCATACCTCAAAACCTCTCTCTTTCTCTCTTTGTATTTGGACCCATAACCTCAACTCATACTAGCCAAATCTTGTATTTCGGCCGAAATTGACCGAAACAGCCCGGAACACCCAAAACTCACCGGAACAGGCTGAAATTTGATCCGAGGTGGAACAGGGGGACTATTGTTCCAGTTTGTATGCCAGTACGAAATTTTCCGCCATTCCGGCCAAAATGGAATGGAATTAATAACAATGAAGGAAACATATAAAAAGTTAGGAAGATATTTGTAGGCAACACATAAGGAACTTGTTAAAAAATGTTTAAGAAAAGCCTTAAAAGGCAGCATAAACATGTAACATAATAAAATTGTAAAAAACAAGTTTCCCATGAATTTCCTGAAGGATTACAGTCGAAGTTCTCCCATATGCCTTAGTGTGCTTCTTGAAGTGTTGGCTAGTTATTTTCCAATAGACATCCATATCCATTTTGAAAAAATGTTTGCAGGGAAACACATTTTCATCCTAAGACTATGTTCTTTGATAACCCATGCCTAGATATTAAGTTTAAAAGGTAAAAAAGAAATTAAAACTTCAGGACTGGGCGTACATAGGAGTATCTTTCAAAATGTGCATTCCCAATTAATAATTACAGATCGCTTCTTACCTTGGTTGAAAATTATCACCAAATATACTCAAAAAAGGCTAAGAATATAAGCAATTAAATAATGTAAACAAAAATAAAAAGAAATCTCTCAGAGATAAAATATGAAGATGGCAAAATACTTACAGAATCCCTATGACAACCTTCCTCCAGGTCCTTGTCAGTGGAAAGAAGTGACTCTTCTATTGAACTATAATTTGGGCAAGAGATAGTGTTGTCAATGGATCTCAAAAATATGGAAACAATAAGGATCAAGTGTTACATCTATATGCTTAAACTACAAATTGATAGTCCAATGGGTAAATGATGCTTGCTGTAATAACATTACCAATTATACACACAAGAATTGGAAGACTGATACACACATATATATTCTTGAACTTAAAGCAAACAAGACAAGGAATAGAAAGTGACAGGCAACGCCTAATGCATTTTAGTGTAAAAATGTGGAGCTCAATGTGAGAGAGAGAGAGAGAGAGAGAGAGTACACGGTTAATAAACTTCTATAAATCACTATATGGTAGATTTCGCCGTGTGGCATAGTTGTCAGTATCGAAAGATATGCGATATAGATGCAGGATCTTTAAGAAATTCAGCACTGTACTAGATTTCTTGAAGAAGGATTGATGTTTAAGAGTTTAGATTAGAAAAGAATGACTATTATTGGCTGTTTTGGGGCTGAAACAGGGGATAAACAGAAATAACACAAATAAAACACTAGCCAATCACACCTAGGTCTTCCTAAGCATCACACCTAGGGTTCCTTGGCATCACACCTAGAAGAAGTTTGCATCACACAAACAAAGCTTAAAATAAGCTGCTGAATTTTATTAACCAATCACTATATTTTGAAATAACATGACCACAAAAGATCCTTTATATAGAGGCTATAGTTATCCATTTCCTAGTAGGACTTGGACTCTAAATAACCTATTCCTAGAATGAATATGAATACTAACAACAATTAAATAAAAGACTTAATAACTCCTAAACCAAATAAGAAAAGGACTCTAAACATAAAATAAGACTCTTAGGCCTTTGGTACAGCCAAGGACAGCCCATTCCAGATTTCTAGAAATTACCAAATTGCCCTTATTCTAATAGAACTTAATTAAATCCTGGTCCAGCAGCTTCTCAACCTAAAAAACTCAATGCTAATAACTAAAATGACCTATCAAAGGTGCTAAGAAGGTCCAACATCAAAACTAGACCACAATTCTTGAATCTTTGTATATTTAATCTTCTTTTTCCTTGAGCTCTTTCTTGTCCTCATCAAATACATATCATACGATATGTATCGTATCGTGAACAAAAAGCTCCATATCATAAGTGCTCGTGAATCGTACGATACATAAGTGCATATCATATCGTAAAATCATACATATCGTACGATACATAAAAATGTGGGTTTAAAATGAGTTTTTTGTTAAATTTTTTGTTTTTATTTGAGTCCAACAAGTTATTAGACTTGGTTTTATCACAAAATTATAGGACTACTTGTTTGAACCTAATAAAATAAGTAAATAACATGTTCATGAGTTTGTTTTCCCCCTTTTCTCTTTCTCCTACAAAATTTGGATTACACACTTGACACTACTGTCATATTTGCAAAATATATATACACACACACACAATGAATAAGGCATTAAATGAGAATATAATTATTTTTATTTTTGATATTATTGTTACAACCCTATAAGAAGCTAGAATGCGAAGAAGAAATATAAATAAAAATCATTAAAATAAAAAAGAACCATAAGAGATACTAAATGTTGATGATGAAAAAGAAAATGTCAATAAAGAAATAATTTGCAAGATGATGAACATGGTGATAACATTGACTTAAATGGAGTTTATTAGGCAAAATGATGAATATGATGAAGCATTATTTTGGCTCATATGTTATATATTATCACTTTTGAGATTTTAATCAATTTAAATGTGTATGTTATAAACATGTGTTAACTTGAATTATTTGGTTAGAGTTGTTATATTATTACATAAGTGATGATTAAATTAGTCCTAATTTGAATATATTTCAAATTTATAATGAATATATATATATATATATATATATTTATTTATTTAATTTTATTAAGTGTTTGTGTATCTTATGATACATTATATGATACTAAACACAAATCAGAAAAATCAAAAACCAATTCACAATATGATTCACGCTTTAACAACTATGTCATGTGGTAGTTTGAAATCTACATTTTTTATTGAAACAAATCCCTTAAAGGTCTTCAAACTTCTCTCTAATCCAACTAAAATTTTGGAAGAGCAGAGGCTATAGCCTATAAATTAGGATATTCACCAAAAGACTCAGTACACGGTAAGCCTCTATTTTCTATGAATATCTACAATTCAACATGGACAATGCATAAACATACATCTTACACATCATTTAATAATTTTCATCAACGATTCTGAACAATAGTTAGGACAAAACAATATACCCTTGATAATTACACATTGCATTGCAATGACAGCCCATGACAAAATTATATGCCAAAATTGGTAATCTGCCATGTTACTAGTGGAAAAGTACTTATCAAAAAAAAAAAAAAATTAGAGGAAAAGTTGAATAGTGTGGGCAAGCACACAAGAAAATTCTGATGGCATCAATTGAGCTGTAACATGCTTAAAAACTGCAGAATGAAAGCACACGCCCGCCACCAACCAAGGGGATTGTGGGGGTTGAGGCTGCTGACCTCACCATCCAGCTAAGTGATACTAATTATGAGCAGAGAAGGAAATAATCTCTAGAAAAAACTGTTTTTCTATCCCTTTTTGGGGTTGGATAGGAAGCAAATGGAAACCAAACTCTTCATATTGGAAAGAGAATTGTATAATCCACTTATTTAATACTGTTCTAAGTCATAATCTTGCTTTCATTCATAACTGGGTCTTTTACAAAAACTATCCACATATATAAGGTTTTTTCCCTGCCAGCAAAAAAAAAAAAGTTTTTCTCTCCAAAGACGGCCCATAGTGCCACCTGAATTCTACAAGATAATGCTCTAGATGTAATTATGATCCACAAAAAAGGGAGACAAGAAGAGAATGATTAAACAGATATACCTGCTTCTGGAAGATGTCCACTTTATCCTGATAATGTTAATGGATAAGCCAAACATGATATCCAACAAAACAACACAGCTCTCTTTAAGACATCTCAAAATCTGTCAAATGAAACTTGTAATGAATTGTGATTCCATCTACCAGAAAGATTCAGATGTCAAATAGTTTTACAGTACCTATGCAAATAATTTCAAGGAGTTGAAAAGACTTCAAAGGGGCGTTAAGATGAATGATTTCAATCACAACATAAATGGCTTTCGGGTAAAAGGTATCATCTTTCAAATACTCCAAGATTGTATATAAGTTTGTTATTACAAGAAGACCTTAAAAGTTTAAACATTAAATGTTTGTTGCTAGAACATACAAGGAAAGCTTTTCATCAAAGAATAGCTCCAAAAAGAATTTTGAGCCTTAAAATTATAAAGAAAAAGTTTCTTAGTTTTTCTTTGTCATGGGCACCAGAAACAACAGTTAAAACAAAATCCTAAAAACAAATGCTTCCATAAGGTTGAGAGTAGATGGTGCAAAGATGTAAACATAAGTAACGATAAACTAGTGAAATCCATCAATGTTGATTTAGATGGAGCCACATTAATTTGTTATTAACTTAGTCACCGTCTTCCAGACACATCCATTTTAATATGTCCCTCGAAAGAGTTGCTTTTAATATTGAGAAAATTGGGTAGCATTGTTTCTCAATTCCCATGTTATTGTTAAGAAAACCCACATCAATTGGTTTTAGAACCTCAGGAGGGATTCATGTACTATTTTGGCCTCTCAACCTACTAGCTTAAGCTTTTGGGTTGGATGCTCTAAAGAATAAACATTATAGCAATGGGTTGGATGCTCTAAACGTTATTGCAATTTATTGATCCTTTTCTATCTTCTTTCTAGGGTATAAATGCTTGGTCCCTCTATGTTTGGGTGAGTTGCAACTCCTAAAATTTCAATTTGATCCATGATATTTCTACTTGTTGTCAGCGTAATCATTCCTTCGAGGGATGGCAACAAGATGAGACGAGGATGGATCATGAGTGCCCCAACCCTGTCTCGCAAAAGAGCTACCTTGCCCCATCCCCACCCCGCAAGGCCTCACCCTATCCTGCACCACCCCGGCCCGCACATAATTTAGAAATTAATATATTAACAAATTAAAAAAAAAAATTTAAAACACTAATATATATATATATAAGGTTATTTAGTATATATAATAAGGGCCAGCAAAATCAGTCCCTACCCCACCCTGCAGATTTAGAAAAGGATGCACAAACACTTCATTTGGGGTTTCATACCCGTGTTGTAACAGTGTCCTATCTGCCATATCATGTTATAATTTTTCAAAAATTGCTCGTGTCACCATATTGTACCTGTACCTGCACCTATGTTCATATCCGTGTCCGTGCATCCTAGATTCTAGGAGGGAGGGAATTTCATCTCATCCCAACTCCATTCCCTCTTTGAGATGGAAAAATTTTGCGCAAGACAAATCAAGTTGGAAGGGTGAGACGGGGTCAGTAAAATCTATTCCTACCCCCACTTGGTAGATTAAGGCAAAAATTTCACCCCATCCCACCCCGTTCCCTCTTTGAGACAAATTAGGTCAAGGCAGGGTGGGTGAAACTTTTTTTTTTTTTTTAAATAAATTGTAGTGGGTGAAACTGTTATCACTAATTCCTTCCACTTTAGCTAACCCTATCCCAATTAAATGCCACATGGCATGAACATCATAGCAAAACTAGCCACATGATTACGTATGATGGTCTAAGAATAATTTAAGTAATAATATTGTTAAAGAAGTGGTAAGTAAGGGTGAAACCCAAGTACACGGGAAGTATACATGAGATAAACCTAGGAAATATTATCAAAACTAAACAAAGAAGTAACTCACGCAAATTAGAGAAGAATGACCACTCAAGCTAACCATCCAATCAAACATAGCTCTTAAAAAAAAGTATGGGTGAGATGAGGCAGGCAAAATCTGTATCTCACCAGGCAAAATCTGTCCCTACCCCACCCCGTAGTTCAAGGTAAAAATTTCACCCCATTCCTTCTAGACAACAGATCAGGTCAAGGTAGGGCGGGTTTGATTGACATCCCTAATTCCTTCCACTTCTGTTAACCCTACCCCAAACAAATGCCATGTAGCATGCACTTGATGGTAAATTAGCCACATGATTATGTCAAATGGTCCTAGAATATTTTTTATAAATAGGAATATTGTTAAAGAAGTGGTTGGAGAGGCTTTGGAATTCATATGAGAAAGACGATAGTTCCTGTTCGATAGGGCATCCTCGGTAACCAAAAATGCGTCTCCAAAGCAGTCATGGTGGCAATGGAGAAACCATGGAAGAAAGGTGGTGGGATAGGAAATAAAGGAAAGGAGAAAATCTAGGAAATTCAAACAATACGATTTCTGGTGATCATGCGCCCCTTGAAGGCAATTCTGAGAAGGTGAAGGCTCAATTTGGGGCAGATGTTACGTCTGTCATTAATGGTATTGTGAGTAGTGGGATCAAAGATACGCTAACTTTGGATATTTATTTGCGTGTTGAGAGTGGGAAGGAAGGCAATTGGGGTGTGATTTCTTCTAAAGTCGGTGAGGTGGATTCAAACTCTATTTAGCTTACTGGGACAAAGCCAGCTATTACGGTACTGCCTAAAGACAATGGGCTGAAGCCCAAATTGTCTTCACTGCCTAAAGACATTGGGCTGCAGCCCAATCTGGCTGTTTGGAAGCCTAGTGGTGTGAAACAGAATGGGCCTGCCTTTAAGCCCAAAACCCAGCAACTAAACTCTGATAAAAGACCAGAGGCGTGTCCCCAAAAAGTTCAACCCGGTCAAGTGTCTCAAGTATCGCTCCGACGCAGCTTGCAACTAAAGTTTTGGCTCTGGTCTCTCCAATTGTTGGTGATTCTTCTTCAGGTCTGCTTCAAGCAAGTGTTAGCAAGGCTGTTCCGATTTCTTATGGTTCGTTTGTGAAGGATGTAGCTTCTCTACACTCTTCACACCATACAATATTGTCGAGGTCACATTTAGAGGAGGGTGAGGTTGTTTCAGTAACATCAACTCGAAGTTCGGAGCCACTTGACCATGTTTCCGATGATGTGTTACATAACCAATGCCCATCAATTAGGGATTTTGTTGGTGATTTGGGAAAAATATGGGGAAATTCTAAAGATTGGGTGCTTCAGCTTAGTGATGGGAGGCAAATAGCAATTCCACTTTCTCTATACAGGTCTCTAGAGACATTGTCGGATTACTCAGGCTTAGAGCATGGAAATGTTCCAGGTACAGATTTTTGTCTTGGTGATGGGCAAATTATTAGTTGGGCCGATAAGTGTGATGGCGCAGTGGATTTTGCTTCTGCTGATATGGGTTTGGAGTGTGAGGTATGGAAATCTGATGAGGGTATTTTGCCCTTCGAATGTAGCGGTGAGCTATTGGTTGTGGCTCCATTGGCAACTGAAAATCCTGCGGAGTCTGAGAGTAAGCCTATGGAGGTGTCTAAGAGGAACCCAATGGAGGTTAGGAGTTCGGAAAAAATTGATAGCAATCAATTATCTCTTTGGGTGATCAATAGGATCAAAGCTTTCAAGAAATCTGTGGGGACTTCATTGGAGGGCTTTGAAGAGCAGGTTATAGGTTTGTTCTTAGCTCTAGAAGATAGGAGAAAAAAGAAATTGCAAGAAGAAGGTGCACAAAAGAAAATGGTCAAGGTGGGGCAGAAGGATCACCGGGAACTTAAAAATTTGGCAAGTACCTGAAGTGGTGAAACTGACTCAGCTAGAGGAAGACGGATTAAAGCCCGTTTGGTTAGGTTCAAAAAGCAACTTTTTGCTAAAAGTTGCGTTTTGAGTTTGTGAAGAAAACGTGCATTTGCAAAATGGAGCTTAGAGCTGCAGTTGCAAAACGCGCAATCACGTTTTCTCAAAACAAAAATATTACCGTTGGTGGGTTTCTTTTTTTCCTAAATTGCCCATAGCTTTTTTTTTCTGCTCCTCTATGCTGCTGTGCTGCGGCATCTCATCATCTTCTTTTGTGCTACTTCTTCCTCTTCTTTTTTTGTGCTGCTTCTTCCTCTTCTCTTCTCTATTTTTTTTTTTTTTTGATTTACGTCTTACATATCTAATCTAAAAAAAAAAAAAACCTTTTGAATTCGGTAGAGTTTTTGATAAATGGAACCTTTGGAGACATGGAGTAGAGAGAGGGAGCTCGAGAAAAGACATAGGAGTAGAGTTTCAGACTTGTTTGTGTGAGTGTGTGGGGCTTTGTGTGGAGGAAAGTAAAAGAAAAGGAAGATAAGAAGATGAGGACGGAGTGAACGTGTAAAAAGTGAAAAAAAAAAAAAGCTTTTGGGTTTGGGTAAAGCAACGTGGTAGAAAATATAGAGTAGGAACACAAATTATTTTACAACTTTTTTTTCATAACTGTGATATTATAAAGGATGTGGTGGAGAAAAAATTATGAGTACTAGAACAACTCATTTAAAAGATAAGTGTTAATAAAATTTTATTTTACAAAGATTAATTTTAAATTAGTATTGTGAAAATATTGCGACATTTTATTATATCTCTAAACTTTTTAAGTTAGTACTATTTTTCTTTAGAAAAAAAAAATAGTACTAGTGACAGAATATCTTTATAACAATTTCATAATAAAGTTTATATAGTAAATTGTTATTAGTTCTCATCTAAACTTACTAGTGGCATTTTTTTTTCTACCATTAACAACTTGTTATATAGACTTTATTGTGAAATTTTTGTGAAAATATTGTGTCTATAACTTGCATTAAAAGAGGTAATTAAAACAAAGAATTCTCTTTATATAAATATTGTCCTTTTTAGTAATTTACCCCTCAAACTGTCACTTTTATAAGTGCTAGCCAAATACTCAGCTTTTTCAAAAAGCATTTTTTAACAGTTTTTACCAAACACTCAGCTTTTTAAAAAAGCACTTTTTCATACTGCACTTTTTGAAAACTCAACTTTTTCAAAAATCTCAATTTTAAAAAGCTGAACCAAACTCACCCTTAGTAGGGATCAGGCTATTGTGGTACATCAATGCATCTGAAAATTCTTTCATGGAATGTTAGGGGCTTGAATGAGCAGGAAAAAAGGCTCCAGGTTAGAAATTTGATTAGGCATTGGAAGGCAGATATTGTCTATCTCCAAGAAACTATATTGGAGCTTATAACTCGAGGAATTATTCGTAGTCTATGGGGTGGTCAGCATGTGGATTGGGTTTATTTCGGTTTTGTGGGTGCTTCTGGAGGGGTACTTGTGATGTGGGACAAAAGGTGGTGGAGATTGTGGAGGAAGCAGTAGGTCATTTTTCGGTTTCTTGTAGGTTTAAAAATGTGGTTGATTAATTTGAATGGGCATTTACTAGAGTTTATGGGCCCAATTCTAACAGGGTCAGAAGGTTGTTATGGGAGGAGCTATCTGGTTTGTGTAGTTGGTGGAATGTACCTTGGTGTGTAGGAGGAGATTTTAATGTTGTGCGATTTCCCTCTGAACGTTTAAGCTCTGTCTTTTTTACTCAGGCTATGCATAAGTTCTCTGATTTTATCTCTGAACACGGGTTGATTGATCTACCATTAGAAGGGGGGAGTTTCACTTGGTCAAATTCTCATGAAGTTGTTTCAAGGTCGAGGTTGGATAGATTTCTTGTGAAACCAACTTGGGAGGTTAAGTTTCCTTCTATTTGTCAAAAGCGGTTGTCTAGGTTGTTGTCGAACCATTTTCCATTTATTCTAGAGGGCGGCAATTTTCATAGAGGAATGAGGCCTTTTAGATTTGAGAATATGTGGTTAAAGGATGAGGGTTTTGTGGAAAGATACGTTCCTGGTGGGAGTCTTATCATTTTTATGGAGCTCCTAGTTTTGTTTTAGCAAATAAATTGAAGGCTCTGAAGGTTGATCTCAAGAGATGGAATGTGGGGGAGCTCCTAGTTTTGTCTTATCATTTTTATGGAGCTCCTAGTTTAGTTTTATGGTTGGTTTTTTTAATAAAATTTCTTACGTTACTTATCAAAAAAAAAAAAAAAAGAATGGTAGAGGCAAATCTAAATGATAAAAATAGAAGCAGTAAAAAATGGCATGTCAATTAAGAAAGTTATAGAGAGTATGATCTTGGATAGGCTAGAATGGCCCAAAAAAATACACGTGGCCAACCTTGATTAATACATTAAGAATCCATAACTACTCAAAGTTTTGGAACTGTGGCTTCTTGTTGTTGTTGTTGTTGTTGTTGTTGATATTCCCCCAAACAAATCACCACCATTACTTGTTAAACCAAATTTCCTTTTTTTTTAACTTTCCTCAACTTGGAATCTTGGCACAACCATTGTTCTTCTCTAAAAATACCACTAGGAATCTTGAAGGTTTTCTTCAGATTTGAGATTGGGTTTTAAGAAGAAAAGGAAAGAAGCTTAGATTGTTGTATAGGGAAATTGGGAAAGGTCTTTGAGTTGAACATATTGGAATTGAGGATTGGCGGGTGATAGACAGAAGTAAGCCTAACATGTCTTTGCCAATCCAATGGTACAAAGATGGAAGGAGTCAAAAAAGGCCAATACTTGAGCCCTTTGTTGGAGCTGAAATTACATATACATCCACAATTGCAATGTTATATGAGAAAATATATCAGTTTGGGACCTTGAAGGTGAAGGAGGAAGATAGGCCACGATTCTTCAATGGCATCACCTTATTTGGCATCAGTTAGGTAATGCAAGATTAGTTATAAATATGTTAGCTAATTAGAACAAGAGACTTTGGAAGCAATATAGTGTTTAGCTAGTTAGAACAGGAGATTTTGGAAGCAATATAGTGTTTCAGTTTTTAAGAATTGTTCTATTAAGCTTATGTAGAGTCTCTAGTTTGGAGGAGCGGAGCTATCACACATTGGAGCGTATTTAGCTATATATGCACACACTAAAGCTACTCTTTTTTAGACCATTTTTCAGCTAAATGTCTATCTCACCTAGCCCCTATTCATCTATTTCATTTTCAGATTTCTTATAGGTTCATGGTCTTTCATGGGTTGTGCCCTTTTGAGTAATATTAAGAGATAATTTCTAGTTGACAACATCCCACAGCTGGTCATAAAGACACCTCTTTTCATTTGTTTGTGTGTGTATGAGAAGTAAAGAACAATGATGCAAAATACTACAATGAAACCATCCCAGGAGTTTGAAGATTTAAAAAAATTATAACCTTCTTCACCACAGCAGATAATTTAGTCTATATATTTATATGAGAAGATCAAGGTATGAAACTATGGATTATCTACATTAAGCAATGAGAAGGATATACAATATGCACACATATCTAAAATAGGAATAGGCATTTTATAACCAGAAATGGAAAATTTACCAACAAAAAAAGCCATGCAGACAATAGAAGGCAAGAAGAACTTCTGAGAGAGAAATAATACCCCCAATGAAGATAACGTTGCTAGGAGATAGATGACGCCCAATATTGGTTTCACAATCCACCAGAAACATAGGATCAAGTTGCAAAATATGTAATGATAGTTGGAAGACTTTGAGAACAGTAAGATAGATGTCTACATATTTGTAAAAACAGGACAAAGAAAACTTTTATAAGCTAATATTTAACAAAATTTAAAATATAAATAAATAAATAAAAGGTACCCAACAGCTAGAAGTTAGAAAATCTTACCCAAACTGCAAACTGAGAACATTTGAAAAACCACTCATGATGAACAATGAAGTCTCCATGAAGTGCTTTAATTAAAATTAAAACCACGTCCAAAAAAGACAAGCATGCTCCAAAGGCAGGAAGGAAATGCAAGAACAACCTTTCTAGCATGTTTATCTGAGTAATCTTCCATAGGCATCAGTATACCAAACAAACACTTAAAATGAAATTAAAAGAAAAAATACACAAACATAACGGAGCCCCTTGACTTCAAACTATAAATTAGAATCAACTAAAAAAACAAAAGGATAAATGCTGCACAACTCACAAAGAAACTTGATAGTTAATATATACTTCAGCATAGGTCACATATTGGCATATTGCAAACAAACCCTTTTAAGATACTAAGACGAGACAATAGCCAAAAATACTAAAAAGACTAGGTAGTAGAAGCAACAAGGCCCTAGTTAAGATATACAGCTTCTTAGAATGCACAATAGTATAAATTTTTTTTTTTTTTTTAACAAGGGTATCTAGACCTCTTTGAGTATCTAACTATTCTCTTAGGCATATGCAGTCCCCCCATCCTACACACACCGAGTTATTACAGAGAAGAATCCCATGGGGGTGGCCCCAAGATGCTGACAAGAGGTTTCGAACCCAGAATCTCATGAATATCATGAGGCCTTAGGAACCACTAAGCCAACCTCTTGGGGTTACATAATAGTATATAATTATATAATGAGTTTCTTCTAGAGTAAATAAAAGTATAATGAATAAGTTTTATTTTATGCATTTTTATACTAGTTAACTTATTAATTGTATGCTTCTAACAAGTAAAACAAACAATAAACAAAAACACTAATTCTAAGATTAAGATAGAATTTATCAATCTGACACTAAAATTTGAGAAAAGTAGTTAGAAGATGACAACATTGTTAAGGGAGGAAAGAGATGGAAATTAAAAAAATAAAAATAAAAAACATTGGGAAAATGACTCTAGTGGATTTTAGAGGAAAAATAATCTAATTGTAAATTAAAAGACGATATCACAGATCAATAGAAGATGGGAAAATGTTTTGCGCCTTTTCTTCATGGTCAAGTTGAACCCGTACCCTTAAATGCTAAAAGTAATAGATCAACTTGTCAAGTTCGAAATGAGATTTCTTGTTCATCAATTTTATTCAAGACTAATTTTTCAAGATAAGAGAAAAAGATGGAATGAAAGTTCTAAAGTGCTTATTCTTAAAAGCATAAAGGGGGAGATATTTAGCTAGTACTTTAAAGGTAAATATGATTCGAATTGATCAACTTATCAATATTTACATGGCTTAAAAATAAGAAATGTGTGTCAATATGAATGCAAATTCCTAGGGAAGAAAAGATTAACTGGGACAAATAGAATAAGTGTTTCTAGTCTCTCTTATCTTGTGTGTGTATGTGAGAGTGTTTGTGCAAAGAAATTCCCAATAAAAACTTAACAAAGTAACCAATGAGATCTCAAGCAAAGGAGTAAAATCGAGAGAATATAACCGGTGTGACAATCATTGAACTTTCCATATTTCTTTCCTTTTTCTCACATTCTCAACACAACTAATCAGAGCCTAAATGAGATAAAGGAACAAAAAAAAAAAAAAAAAAAAAAAACTAGGAAACTTCAACTCAACATAGATTATGGTTTTGTTTGCGCTCTATTCTAAGCAACCAAAAATATAGCTTAGAACCTACCCTCCAGCTTCTTAGGGGACTCCTGTGAGTAATTCCAATTATAGAAATCATAACAAGAGTTATGGCATTCACCCCGAAACCTAAAACCGTATAAATCATTAAGGAAAAGTAATTTTAGATCCGTTGAAACAATAACTGTGTGTTTCTGTATTAAAAAATAAAAAATAAATCAACTAAACAATAATGACTAAACCAATGAAATAGCTATAAGAAGGATATATGTTGTTGAAACACTCGGATAATCGATTTCCATCCCATACCTGAAAATTAAAAAGGAAAATTCCAAGATTAAATGATCAGAATCAAAATCAATCTCTTAAATTTACAATTCAAAATTTCAATTAATTTTTTTATGCAAAATGCTTAAGCCAACAAAATTGATTTAGCATCAGTGGTGCTCAAATTTCACATACTGAATTTAAAAATCAAAACTCTGAAGAAGTAGAACTCCATCCCCAAGTCCTTTAAGCAACAAAAGACAAAAAACCAGAAAATTTAACAAAATGAATTAAAAGAAAAGAAAGTTTTTCTGCGTTTGTTTCAGCTTATTTTAAATGCTACTTTTTGACGAGGCTTAATTATAGGGAATTGTGACGGTCTATTTATTTCCCGAAAACCAAACAATGCAGAGCAAACGAAAGGAAAAAGAGAAAAGAAAGCGAGTGTACGAAATTCCAAATCACGAAAGAGAAAGGATGATGAGAACTCAGAAATTAGAGACAGAGAGAGAAAAAGCATACGGATGGAGAATTAGGGCAAATTAGATTCATGAAGAAGTCGTCCATGGTGACCGATGATGATTGGTGAGGCTTCTCCAAACTCAGAGACTGAAAGAGAGTGCGCTACTGACTGACTGTCTGCCTTCCTTTTCCTCAAATATTCCACGTCTTCTTCTCTTTGATTCAAAGCGTCGATTTTATATTTTTACCGGTAAGAGATAAGGTGCTAAAAAAATTTCAGCACTTAATTATTTAAAGAGAAATGATATGTCTATAACATTTTTACAATATTTTTACAATAAATTTTAAGTGGCAGGTTATTATGGGCTGTTATTATTGGGACAAAAAAATAATCTTAGTGTTAGTTTCAAATTTGAACCAATAATAACTAACCACCTGTGATTTGTTATAAAAATGTTGTAAAATTATTGTAGACGTAGCATCTCTCTTGTTTAAATATTCTTTCTATAAATATTTTTTAAAACTTCTATATTTTTTAACACTTCATTTAAGTATTCTTTCTTTATTATTTTTTATTCTTCTTCTCTGCATTGTCTCTCTTTCTCAACCCAACACTGCCGACTTTCAACCACTACCTCTCCCTCACGCACCTTGCCAGCAAGACCATAACCATTTGCACCGTCAACAACGCTGCCATGTCCGACCTCCTCTCCACCCACCCTTCCATCTACACCATCAAAAACATCCTCTCCCTCCACGTCCTCCTCGACTATTTTGGCGCCAAAAAGCTCCACCAGATCACCAACGGCACTGCCTTGGCCGCCACCATGTTCCAGGCCACCGGCTCCGCCCCTGGCTCCTCCAGCTTTGTCAACATCACTAACCTCAAGGGCAGAAAGGTCGACTTTTCTCCTGAGGACAACAACAACCAGATCAACACCATCAACCCAGCAATGGAGAGAGGCATAAAGAAGGAGAGAGAGAGAGAGAGAGAGAGAGGGGAAAGCATTAGGGAGGCACGGCACACGAGAGAAAGTGAGAGAGAGAAAGAAAAAAAATAATAAAAAATTCTAGCATCTTGCTACAGTGGGGTGTCAAAGATAAGACTCCACTGTAGTTGAATGCTAAAATATTTAGAATGCTAAAAATAGCATTTAGCATTTTTAGCACATTTAATGAGAATGCTCTAACTAACTCATATTATAAAGGTATATTGTGTTTCTTTTTTTATTTTTTTCTAAACAATGTTAAATAATAAAATTTAATAATTTGCATCAATTATAATTTAGAATTACTACATTTTTTTAATTACAAAAATACCTAGGGGTGTGGTGAAAAAATTATTTCACCCATAAACGCATAATACTCATCTCGCCCCTATGTATTTTTGTGATTGAAAAATGTAATAATTCTAAATTATAATTAATGTAAATTATTAAATTTTATCCAAAAAATAGAATAGCCTCTGAGCACGCGCGTGAGCGCATGCTCAGAGGCTAGTTTTCTTAATTAATTTGAATCAATGCACTTTTTTGGTGCATTAATAAAATTAATTTGTACTTTAAGTCTGTGGGGGATGAAAAGCCCAACCTAACGTATTGGGCCCAAGACCCTATTTGAGGACTACTGTTTGTCTGAAGAGATGAAAGTACTTAAGAAGAAGCCCATGTAAAAGAAACATGTCTGGGGATGAGTGTGGGGCATAGTCCGAGGAGATATTCAATTGTCCGAAGAGGCCATTATCCTCGGATCCGAAGAAGCGTGGTCAAACAGACGTCTGGGAAGTTCAAGTGATCCTCCTAACAAGTCTAATGATAGAGATGAACCTCAGGCGCGCCTGGGGATGATAGGAACGGAGAAATATCTAGAAGACAAACTTCAACCACCACATTAAATGCACTGCACCTATCTTTCTGGCTGCATTAATGTGGAGAAGACCCCTGAACAGTACAATCTCAGCTACCACCACTCACACAAGGCTGAAGAAGATACATTATGGGACATGCACTCAAGTGGGTGTTTAGATGATGAACAAGTGAACGATGAAGATGAAGGGAGAAGGTGCTATATAAGGGGGAGAGGCCTCTGATAAAAAGTGGATGGAAGATAGAAAGAAAGAAGAAGAAAACATCTTTACTGTAGCTCTAAGAATTGTAACTAACGTTCATTCAATACAACTCCTCTTCGGACGTTTATGTTTGCATCTGTCCAAGCATGATTGCATGTTAATTTACTCACAAACACTACAATCCAATACTGTTTAATTCACTACTAGCCCAGCTCTTTCACTCACTCTCTACAAATTCATTGTCTTGGGTTCATTGGGCTCACAATCCATACCTTTTGGGCTTAGGCTACAAAAATTGACCCTACAAAGTCTTTGACCCATGCAATCTTGATACAATTCGTTATCAATATTTACTTTGCATAGTTATGCCAAACAAATTAATATTTCATTGATAAAATTTTGTATTCAATACAATTTCATTTGCAAAATACTATCACATCTATTGACTTAGCTATTGAAATAATCTCCTCTATACATAACACTTGGAATATTACTTTAAAAATTCACATGGATGCAAATTCACTTGGATGCAACTGCGTTTTGGATGCAAATTCACTTAGAATATTACTTTAATGACTTAGCTATTGAAATAATCTCCTCTCATACATAACACTTGGAATATTACTTTACAAATTCATTTGGATGCAAATGAGTTTTGGATGCAAATTCACTTGGAATATTACTTTAAAAATTAAATTGCTAGTTTTCAAATAAGTTACTTGATGATGTACAGAAAATCAGTAGACTAAATGTTCCGGGCTTCAATGGGCTAATGATTGCTTGGAAGACCTGAAAAGAAAGAAACACAAAATAAAAGGTGACCGAGGTGAACCAGCCAAGAACCCTCTGATACTTAAGTTAGTTTTCCCTTTAGAACTCAAGAATTTCAACTTTAGGAGTAGTGGAACTTACCTTCATTTGATGTGGATAAGTCCTTATATAGTGAGCTTTGGAGTGGTTACTTGTTTGGTAAATTCCTCAATGTGTATAGAAGTTAGAAGGTTCAGACTTAACTTTCACAACCACTATAGAAGTTAGAAGATTTAATCTTATCTTCTACAACTGCCATTAGAAGCTAAGAACTTAATTGGAAGTTAAAGCGATGAACAATGATATTGCTCATACTTCAAAATAATAGAACATGGTTCGAATTATAAGTTTTTATGCATAAATTCATTTTGAAGATTTTCTAAGTGTTAAGGGGTTGTCCAGATGTTTCCATGTTGGACGACCTTCTTTAGTTTGGACGACCTTTTTATGCTGGACCACCTTTTTGGACTTGGACAGCACTATGGACGAACTGGAGATGGCCCAATTTTTGGTTCACCATCAGTTGCCCCCTTTGTCCAAAGGTCACCCTGAACACTATGATATGACTGTTTATTCTTGACACGAGTCAACATTTTAATGGTCAACAGATATGCCACGTGTCGTCCTTGCCTGGTTGAATTATTTGTTTCAGATTGTGCCACGTGTCAAAATCTCATTGGTTGGCTGTTCGCGTCGATTTATTTTTCAAGAAAATGCCACATGTCAACTTCTGGTTGGTCCATGTCGCTTCGTTGACCCACCTCTGGGCCCTTTAAATATGTACTTTCTCTTTCTTACCTTTTACTATTCTAATAATTTCCTTTCTGCCATCTCATCCAAGAGCCTCGTCTAGTCCTCGTCTCTAGTCTCGTCAGGTACTTCCTTCTCTTCATCCTTAGGTTTTCATCTTGTTCATTCTTCTAATTATGTCTGCGTCTAGTGGTAGTACTGAGAGATAGATAGACGAGTACCAGGACGAGTCCTCTAGAAGTGGTGGTAGCTATAAGAGTAGTAGTGAGGGTAGTTTTAGTAGTAGTAGTGATAGTAGTTCCCTAAACGAGCATTATTCGTGTGGGGTTCCTGGTTTTCCCTTAAAGGAATTCTAAGAAATGCAATGTAGGATGGCTTCTAAGGCAGAGACTAGCTCATCCAGAAGGAGTAGGTCACCTAACCCTCCTTAAGAAGAGGAGGAGGAAGAAAATATAATTTATAGCTGTGCCCCTGAGGTGGCATTTACTTTAGACGCGGGTAAGTTAAACACTCTAGTAGGTAGATATCAGATTCCTATAGAGTTTAGGCCTCTTCTGCCTGAAAGGGGGGAATGGTGTTGTTCTCCTCTTTCAGGCTTCGGTGTATATACTTCTTATCTCATAGCAGGTCTTAGGTTTCATTTAAATTCTTTATGTAGAAGTCTCTTCCATAGGTTGGGTATTGGACCAAACCAGCTCAATCCTAATGGGTGGAGGAGAAAAGTTGTCATGCAAGTGTTATGGCATGAGGCGCTTGAGGGGAACCATCCAATCACAGTGGATGAGTTCCTTTACTGCTATATAAGCCCTCAGAAATTAAAAAATCTGCTGGTTTTTCCCAGTTCTCGTCTAGGGGCTCCCAATTTAGCTTGATTAGGGGTCGTAGTTCTTCTAATAGGTTTTGGAAAAAAGAATTCTTTATTATTTCTGGAAATTGGGCTGAGGACCCAGCTAATGTAAATAGTGCCCCCTTCCCTCCTTTTACCAGGCCCTTAGGTCGTCTTTGTCCTGAGGGTATGTTCTTCTTCCTTTGCTTATCTACTTTGTTTTATCTTTTCCTCGTTTAACTCCATTCTTGTGTTTGTGTAGCTGTCACTCGTCCACATTTGGACAGTTTTTATTTGGAGCGTATTGATAGAGCTCATGCTTTCCCTGAGAGGTCCTTCCACAGCTTGGTGACTCTTAGTCGTCTAGCTGTTTTGGGACTTGGCCTTCAGTCTACTGCAGAGAATCTTGCACACGAGGAAACCACTCGTCGAAGTAAGCTTCGTCCATTCATTCACTATCATACATATACATACATATATATATATATATTTATGTCACTAACTCTATGTCTTCTCCATCACAGGTTTAGCTACTATGAAAGAAAATAAAGGGAAAGACGTTGCTAGTGGCACTGAGGGTGAAAAGGACATCCAGGTCCAAGACGATGTTACCCCCTTGGTTGTCTAGAAGCCTGTTGTCCAAACTGGAAAGAGGAAGGGCATATCTAGTTTTGTGGACCTTGGTAAGCTTCCCACTCGCCAAGGTCCTAAAAAGCAAAAGTCTGGTAAGACTCCTCCTCCCAAGGTTCCAAAATTCCCTTCTACGACAGTAGACTTAGACAACTCGGCAGTGAAGTTGGTACCCGTCCAGACCACTCCATCTGTCTAGCCTGAGAATCTTCCTCTTCCTGTAGCTAAAGCTCCTCATAGGACTCATCCTTCAGAGCCAACCAAGCGTCCTCCTAACTTGGTGTTGGACAAGGGTTATGCTTAGAGGTCATTCAAAGGACTCGTCACTGAACATGAGGTGAATACTTGCTACAACATGTCAGTGAAAGACTTTGAGCGTTCTGTCATCCATGACCTTTTCAAGGTAAGTAGTTTTTCATTAGCTCTATTTTATTTTCTATGAAATTTAAGGAAAACTTCTAACTCTCCATTGTCCATCTATTTTTCAGGCCATGTCGAAGTTTTACACTGCATCCACTCAAGCCAAGGAGCTTTGTAATGAGGCTAAGACTGCCAAGGAGAAGAGTAAGAAGCTGACTAACAAGGTCATCTTGAAGAAGGGGGAAGCAATCAGGTTGACTAATGAGCTCTCTTGTCTACAGGGAATTGAGCAGAAGCTAAAGAATGAAGTGGAGGAGCTCAAGGCAGACTTCATTGAGAAGGAGACTCGTATCACTCACCTTGAGGTGAAGGTTCAAGGGTTTACTTCGTCTATGGAGAAGGCTCAGAAGGAAGCCGTTGCAGCCTTCATGAAATCTAATGAGTTCAAGAATCGTCTAGATCGTCATTACGCTGCTGGCTATGAGGACTTCCGTTTTGATGCCAAAGAGGCCTACCCTAAGATGGACTTTGACTCCTTTAAGATCCCCACTGCCACAGGGAGTTCCCTGTTTCTGACGAGCTCCGAGGACGTCAACGTGATGGACGATACTTCAACTAAACTTGCCCAGGACGCCACTGATGCTAACAAGGACGACCCAAAGTCTGGGGGTAATGCCCCCAATGGTTTATCCTAGTAATTTATTTTCTTTTTTAGAAAAATTTATTTATTTTAGCTTGTTTGAAAGTGCCTGTTGTTTTGGGCTTTACCTTTTAAAATTCATTTAAGTACAATTCTCTCGTCCAAGTTTATTGACGAGTAACAAATACAATTGTCTTTATTGGCTTTGAATAACTCAAGGGTTTTTGGACGGTGGTCGTCTACCATTCTTTAAATTTTATGAATGAATGTCTACTTCTATTTTCATTCTTCATTTAATGTTGAACACGTTATCTGCTTTCTGTATGAACGAATTTCTTTGTTTACATCGTGTATGTTATCTCTATGGTTTTAAGTGTAGTCCGTCCACTCATGAAGGCATTTAGCTCGTCCATGTTAAAATAATTTTCTTATGTTCAACACTTACCATTCTTTAAATTTTGCAAGTATAACTCGTCTATTAATGGTATTTCTCTTGCTAGCTTTTTTCGTCTATAAATTTGACTTATAGCTTGCATTATCCATCGTCCATAGGCTAGACAATCCTTTATTCATCTTTGGGCAAGATGTTTCCAGCATTTTACTCATCCAAAGATTGGACTGTTTGACTAGTCAAATTCATTCATGGATTTTTGGGTATTTTTACATGCACATTTTTCCTCGTCCATTGATTAGACGAATATACCTTAGGTTTTACCTCGTCCATTGATTAAACGAATATACCTTGGTTTATTTTCTTTTGCTTCATCCTTAGTTTAAGGAAAGCTTATAAACGTTACATCCCTGCGTCCAGAGATTTTACTCGTCTTGGGCTTTTAGCCTTCTTGTGGATTAGTTTGAATGAAAATAACATGAGAATTAAGAATTCACACAACATTATATACATTGGGAATCCAAACTGTATATATACAACATAAACATCGTCCACAAGCATGGCACATGCTTAGAAGCTAGTGCCTTCAGAGAATTAAAAATACTTATGTATAAATAGACAGACTACGTTCATAACTTCATCTATCACAAATTCGTCCATAAGGAGCGCAAAATTTGGAAACTAATGCACTTTTAGAGAATTAAAATATTAAAAACATGTAGTACTAGTAATAAACATAAATAAATGTGAGAAAAACAATACATAACTTCAACTTCGCCCATGATAATACTTGTCCATGATGATGTTCATCCAGGCTGACCCTTCATTGACAGTATCTTCTTAGATGTTCAACATTCCAAGGGTGCACTAGCTTCCGTTCATCTAGGTCTTCCAAGTAGTATGATCCCTGCCTTTGCAGTTGATAACCCTGTAAGGTCCTTCCTAGTCAGGCCCTAACTTTCCATGGGCTGCGTTTTTGGTTGCCAAGGAGACCCTTTTTAGGACGAGGTCTCCAATGTTGAAGCGTCTAGGTTTTACCATTGCATCATATTGTCTAGCCATAAGATTTTTATACCTTGCTGTTTTGTGTTCCACATCCATGCTTACCTCGTCTATTAGATCGAGGTTAAAACGAAGTTGTTCTTCATTCTCCTCGTCCTGATACTTCATTACCTTGTGGTTAGCCATGTGCACTTTTGCAGGTATGATTGCTTCGCTTTCATAGGCTAGTTTGAAAGGAGTTTCCCCTATGGGGGTTTTCACAGTCGTCTTGTAAGCCCATAGAACACCTGGTAGCTTTTCTGGCCATACTCCCTTTGCCCCCTTAAGCCGAGTCTTGATGATTTTCAACAAGGATCAATTTGCAACTTCTGCTTGTCCATTTACTTGTGGGTGGGAGGGTGAGGAATAATGATTCTTGATTCTAAGTTGCTCGCAGAAATCTCTGAAGGGTGTGTTATCGAACTGTCGTCCATTGTCTGACATTAGGACTCTAGGTACCAGAAACCGGCATACAATGCTTTTCCAAACAAAAATTTTGACATTTTTCTGTGTGATCTTTGCTAAGGGTTTAGCTTCCACCCACTTAGTAAAGTAATCGATCCCCACCACCAAAAACTTCATCTACGTGGTTCCAATTAGAAAAGGACCCAAAATGTCCAATCCTCGTTGCGGAAAGGGCCATGGGGCCATTATCGGGGTAAGGTACTCTAATGATTATCTAGGGACATTACTGAATCGTTGTCATTAATCACACACCTTCACATAAGCCTTAGCATTTATTTGAATGGTTGGCCAGTAATAACTTGCACGAATGGCCTTATGAACGAGTGCTCTAGCTCCTGAATGGTTGCCACATGCTCCTTCATGAACTTCTCTCAATACGTAGTTTGCTTCGTCTAGAGCTAAACACCTTAGGTAAGGCTGAGAAAAGCCTTTTTTGTATAACACCTCGTCTATAAGAACATACTTAGCTGATCTGATCTTTAACTTTCTCACCTCGTCTCTTTCTTCTTAAAGCCTTCCATCCTTTCAGTAAGCCACTATTGGGGTCATCCAATTTTCTTCACCTTCTATCTACTATACCTCTGGAAGATCTATGCTATGCATGTATTGGACTTCATCAAACTCGTCCATCGATCCTTCTGCTGACGCTGCTTTTGCTAAGGCATCTACTTCCATGTTTTCTTCCCTTGGGACTTGAATAAAACTAGCTTCTTTAAATTTCTTAACAAGGCGTCTCACCCTATAAAGATATTTCTTCATCCGTTCTTCTTTCGTTTCACATGTTCCATTCACTTAGCCTATAATTAGCTGAGAGTCTCCTTGGATGATTATTGACTCTACCCCTAAAGACTTAGCCAATTTCAGCCCTTTAAGAAGAGCTTCATACTCAACTTCATTGTTAGTTGTTTGATACTATAGACGAGCTGCATACTTCAACTTGTCTCTTTCTGGGGATTTCAAGACAACTACTATTCCTCCCGCATATAGTGTAGATAACCCATTTACATAGACGACCCATGCCTTAGCCTTTTCTACCTCGTCTAGATCACCATGATTTGGAGTGAATTTCGCAATGAAATCTGCTAGAGCTTGAGCCTTTATTACATTCCTAGGTTGATACCTGATATCAAATTCACTTAGCTCTATAGCCCATTGGATCAATCGTCGTGCCGCTTCCAAATTGTTCATCACCTTCTTGAGCGGATAATCCGTCATTACATTGATGACATGTGCCTAGAAGTAATGTCTTAGCTTCTTGGAAGCCGTTATTAGTGCAAAGACCAACTTTTTAATCATTGGATATCGTCCTTTTGCCCCCCCTTAGCGCTCGACTTGTATAATACACAGGCTTCTGCACTTTCCCTTCTTTCCTAATTAATGTTGAACTTACTGCATGTAAGGATACTGCTAAGTATAAATACAACTCTTCACCTGGTATGGATGGACTTAGCAGGAGAGTCGTGGTAAGATAGACTTTAAGATCCTAAAAGACCTTTTGGCACTCATCCATCCATTCGAACGCCTTCCTGAGAATTTTGAAAAAAGGCAAACATTTATCTGTAACTTTTGAAACAAACCTATTTAGAGCTGCAACTCGTCTAGTGAGGAACTAGACTTCCTTGACATTCTTTGGATGTTCCATGTTCAATATTGCTTGGATTTTATTAGGATTCGCTTCAATTCCCCTTTGTGAAACCATGAACCCTAGGAATTTTCCTGACGAAACTCCGAAGGCACACTTACTTTGATTCAGCTTCATGTTGTATCGTCTAAGTGTGTCAAAGGTCTCTTGTAGGTCGTCTAGATATTTCTTCTCGTCCAAGCTCTTCATCAGCATGTCATCTACATAAACTTCTACGTTTCGTCCTATCTGTGGACGAAACATATGATTAACCAATTTCTGATAAGTTGCCCCCACATTCTTCAAACCAAAGCGCATCACTTTATAACAAAATAAACCATGACTGGCAATGAAGGATGTCTTCTCTTGATCTGCCTCGTCCATCTTTGGCTGGTTATAACCTGAGAATGCGTCCATGAAGCTTAGCAATTGATGACCTTGAGTCTACCAATTGGTTAATACGTGGCAATAGATAACTATCCTTGGGGCAAGCCTTGTTTAAATCAATGAAGTCTACATATATCCTCCACTTGCCATTAGCCTTCTTAACCATCACCACATTAGCTAACCAATCCGGATAATAGACTTCCTAAATAAATTCTGTTGTGGTTAACTTCTGGACCTCTTCCTTAATAGCATTATCTCGCTCAGGAGCAAAAACTCGCTTCTTCTGACGAATAGGCTTAGAAGATAGATGCACATTCAAACGATGAGTAATGACACTTAGGTCAATTCTTGGCATGTCTTCATGACTAAGTGAAAAAATCAATGCTCTTTCTTAAGAACTAGACGAGGTCCTACTTCGTCTTCTCCTCTATACTCGTTCCAATTCTGGTAAACTTCTCAGGATTACCTTCTTCTAGAGGGATGTCTTCCAGTACTTCAGTGGGCTCTGCAACAACCTTTCTTTCCTCTATATTTATCGTCTGCACATGCTCATCCATAACCAACATGGCTAAGTAGCATTCTCTAGCGAGTAACTGATCTCCTTGTACTTGCCATATTCCATAATCTGTTGGGAACTTGACAGATAGGTGGTAGGTAGACATTACTGCCTTCCAATTGTTTAAAGTTGGTCTTCCAATGATGGCATTATAGGAAGACGAACAATCTACAACGAGAAAATTTACTTCTTTGGCCATCTGTTGTGGATATGCTCCTACCACTACAGATAGAGTAATAGTGCTCACTGGTTATACTTTCATTCCTCCAAATCCTACTAAGGGTGAATTCACTAGACGAAGTTGATCTCGTCCAAGCCTCATCCACTAGAAGGTGGGATAATATAGGATATTTGCTGAACTACTATTATCTATCAACACTGTTAGGACATATGTGATTAACTTGTTAGGAACATATGTCACTATTTTATATTATTGGCTAATCTTTTGACAAAATGTACTTTACTTGTATTTAGGTAGATCTAGGATGTGTTTAATACTTCAAGAAACTTGTTTCAAGTTCAAGTGTTAAAGTTATGCAAGTCTATCCAAGATTCAAGTGCAGAAATTGTTGTTCATTAAATCTCGATAGCTAGCTATCTATCGAGACCTGTAGAGCTGTTGAAGCCCGTGGCTCGACAGCATCTCGACAGATAGGGTATCTGTCGAGGTTTATGAAAAATAGAGTTTCAGTTATGTTTTGACTCTAATCCTTGATTGTATGTTTGACCTTTCTTTTCTCATAACCCTAGACATATAAAAGGATTATTTTAAGGGCCGTCAAAGTGGACATAAGTTGCATAAGTGTTGAGCAAAGTTTGTTCAAACAAATTGTAATTGGAGACAGAATTTGCCCTAGTTCATCTTTCTTGTGAAGAAGCTGCTATGTTTATGCACCGTAGGGTTTTGTGACCAAGCATCTTCTCGATCTTCATCGTGTGATAAACTGAAGAACTTTACAGCAAACAACCTTCTCTAGTTGGTGATTGAAATCGCGTAATGGGATTCGCGCAATTGGTTAGTTACGTACTGGGAGCCGTGCATTATAAGGAGAGATTGTCACTATAGAACAAGTCCAATTGGGTATTGGGGTAAGGGTTCAACTATAAGTTAGTATAAGGTACTGAGATTCCTTTACTTGTTATTGCTTGTTATGATAATAGTGGATTCTCGGGAGTGGTGACCTTAAAATCACCTAGTGGGGTTTTTGCCATGTAGGTTTTCCCCATTCATAAATAAATCACCGTGTCAATTTAATTTTCACTGCATACTTAGTTTAATTAGTGATTTGTTTGTGCTACCACGCGTTTGCATGTTAATTTGATTAATTAATAAACTTGGCTAATTGTAGTATCACCTTGCTTCCTACATCTGTCCTTCTTACCATTTCTACATAATCTCTAAGTAGGCCATACTAAGGCTCTTCATTCCCAGTGATCAAACCCCCAACAGCCTTCCATGATCTATACACTTGACTAAGACTTAAATCAATTGAAATCTGTTGCATCACATGGTGCTTAACACCTGAGACCTCCCAGTTAGGATTCTTACTAAAATCCTCAAAATACTTGTTTGCCACATAGGCTGATGTAACTTGCTCATTTTGAAATTTTAGGGGGCAGGTACACTTAGGATTAAGTGCCTTGATCTCAAATGTGCACTCTCCAGTCACCATTGAGGCATAACAACTTCATCCACAATTGTTCTTACAATGTACATAAATCTTCTTCTTCTCATTCAACTTCCACTTGATATCAATGTGATGCTGAATCACATACTTCCTCAAAGCCTTCCTAAAAACCTTAGAGTTTGGAAACTTCATCCCTTTTACCAACTGAGCATTTTTCATATCAATCATCTTATTGAATTCTGGGTTGCCAGGCCTCTACTCATCATCAGAATTATCAACACTTGTAATATTATCCTCTAAAGCTAGTTCAGCCCACTCTTCATCTAAATCTATGTTTGGAGGTGAAACATTGCTTGGCTAAGGTGTATCTGTGTTTGGCTGAGGTGTATTAGTGTTTAGTGAAGTGTATCAGTGGTTGGTTGAGGTGAAACAGTGTTAGGCTCAGATGGAACAGTGTTAGGCTCAAGTGGAACTTTGTAAGGTGGAGAAGACTCGCCAAAAATATCATCAGCAAAGTCTTCTCCTTCCAGATCTTCATTCAACCAATCAAACTCCTCATCTACCTCCACACTAGCATCACCCCCTGTAACAACTCCTGTAGCAGCTCATACACCACCCTTTGCACCAGCCCTTGCACTAACCCCTGCACCCCTTATAGTAGCCCCTACACCACCCCCTGCACCAACCCCTTGACCAACCCCATCAGGAATTTCAACTGCAAGTGAAGCATGACCACTCTCCACATACAATATGATGGTGTCTCTTGGCCCTCCCTCATTAAACTTCCACATGGACACCGCATCTTTATCATCTTCTATGAGCCTTAAGTCTTGCTCCAAGTTGCCCCCAAGAGCTAAATAATGAACCCTAGATGATTCATCAATCCCCAATTCCTCACATATACCTTCTATTTCAAAAAAATTAAGCCTACCAGGATCCTTATACACTATTTCAACTTTCCCATTAAAGTATTCTAAACTTGGGTTTCACAGAAAAATACCCCCATAATGAACCTCGAATTTCACTTCCTCATCATCCATATGCAATAACAAATTACCATTTGACACGTACACAGTTAACAATTAAAGAATTGTAAACAACAGACACATTATACACTATTTCAACTTTCCCATCAAAGTATTCTAAACTTGGGTTTCACAGAAAAATACCCCCATAATGAACCTCGAATTTCACTTCCTCATCATCCATATGTAATAACAAATTACTATTTGACACGTACACAGTTAACAATTAAAGAATTGTAAACAACAGACACATAAAGAGTAAACACTTGTATGTTTCTGTTTTGCTTTTGGGATGCAACACACACCAGAGGGACCACATTTTCTGCTTTGCTTTTGTTTCTGTTTTACTAATAAGTACATGCAAACACTAAAATTTAAACCTAACAGAAACTTAGGTCCACTATGAGACATAATGACCACAACAAACAAAATGCCCATAAACAAACACAAATCCAAATAACAGGTGGTCACATTTTTCATAAACATCAACAAACACGACCAATATTCTCATTTCGTTACACATAACATTGATTATTGACTGATTACTCAAAAAACCATAAAGCAACCACAAACCCAAATTAAAAACCCAAACAGTGACTGATTTCTTACCAGGATTTTAGTCTCTCGAACAACCCATTGCTCATCTAGGTTTATACTTGCAACATGATTTCAATATCAGATGCAGAATGGGGTTTTTTGTGTTTCTAGGGCTCGTGAGGAAAAGATTCAATGATTCGTGTTTTTGATCCAGGTTATGTTCTGATTTTTAATAAAAGGGTGTTTTTCTATCGTCTGAGGGTGAGGTGGGTAACGTAGAGCAAACATATTAAAGTTCAGGTGGGCAAAGTGTTAAGCTTTAAACTACGGGTAGGCAAAGTGAAAACGGACCAAATCACAGGCGGGTTTACTGTAATTTTCCCAAATTATAATGACCATGTTGAGTGGCTGACAGCAATGGAAAAAGAGAACCTCGATCCAACAATTAATAGAGGCAAAAGCTTACTATACACATGTAAAAGCCAAAGAAATAATCTGATTTTACAAAAGAATGGCACAATAGACCACACACTTGTGCCTCATATAGGAAGAAACCATTAACCTGTGAAGCAACTAGTAAACCATGGATTGCCGCAACATAGATTGGACCTTCTAATGTTTAAAGCCCAATGAGAATTAACCACACGTGAATATCTTGATTCCATATTCTACCAATTTTATCCAGCCAAATATGTTCTAGTTGTGTTTGTTGTAAACGTTGCAATTGAACACATGTTCGCAATTGGGGTTTTATGGTACAGTGCAACTGTAGTTATGGCTATGGTAAGGACTTGACAGGCATTGAAGAAAATGAAACCAAGATTGTATTTTGGCTTTGTGATGATAGCTTTAGTTCGCGACTGGGGCATGCGACTGGACCAACCCGCGACTGAGTCGCCAGAACAGGGCAACACAGTTTTTGAAATTTTGACAACTTTTGTGAAAACAAAATACTTTCCAAAAACAACTAAAACACTCAAAAATCTTTATGGTGTTTGACCAACAAAGATTGAGCATGTGAAAACACATTTAATCAGGTACAATCACACAAATGAATATAACATTCATTGAACATAGACATGTGTGATGTGTGTGGATATAAAAAATGAGATAGTCCTTAGTCTAATGTGAAGCTTCAATGATCAATTCAATCAAGGCATACATAACTAGTACTAGATAATGTGACCCATCTCAATTATAGAAATATGCATATATGACCTCCCACACAAACTTGAGTGCAGTTTTTGAAAATTTTCATTTGGCTCCATGTTCAACATATCATTTGATCTTTTTGAAACAAAACATCTCATTGTGAGATCGATGCCTGAAATTTTTGATATTTCACTTTGATGAGTTAGCCTTTGGCCTTTTGGGCATCATACAATTTTATTTTTGGTCGCTTTCCCTTTTTCCTAGTCAAATACTAGTATATGCGACAGGCTTTTGCAGCTCAATATCTCTTTTCATTTGGAGATTTACATTTGGTGAGCTCTTTAATTAAAACCAATAAAATAAAAAGTGGGAAGATATATAGGCACAAGTCTATGCATACCTCAAGATCAACAAAACCATTCACTAATCATTCACGACAAGTTTGAAGATCTGTTTACAACAATCACATAGATTTCAAGATTTCTTCCACAATGATATGAGTGCATAAGAAACAAGTTATGCTCGTAGATGCACTAAGCCATTAGTATAAAGGTACAAGGCAAAACATGTTTTGAGACAAAACTCAACAAAGTCGATCAAACTTTTTGGATTTTCTACTTTTTATGTGTTTTTGGATTTTTGACATAAAAGTAAGAAAAGATTTATCAAAAAACAACAATGTAAAAACATTTAAAAAGAAACAAGTAAACAGCCAAACACTTTTCAACACAAACAAGCAAAAAGCACACAACCAAGCATATTCACAAAGCATAGGAAGAATTAATGCATGGACATGTTGTAATGCTTATGCATGAGTACCCCTCTTCACCCACACGTCACGTGCATTTGGGGTGATATCCCTATAGGATTGGGTACGAGAGTTAGGACTTTCAAACCTTCTAGTGAAGGTCTCCAAGCAAGTGGTGAATGCACCAATCATCTTCATCATTCCATCACACCGGGATCACCATTTCGACCTCTTGATGGCTCAACAGCCCATGTCCTCTTGTCATTTCTTGGTCCTCTTGACCTTTGATTATTAGCATTCTTCAATGCTCTAAGCTTATGACAATAAGTCCTTGCAATCCGCAATGGTGACAGAAAACTCTAGCTTCAGGTCTGATTACTGATTGGTTACGTGGCCTATTCAACACCCGTTGGTCAACCACATTCTTCTTCTTTTCATCCCTTACTGTCTTAGGTGTAGAGGCAGCCACAGTAGGTTCTTTGGCTTGCACAAACTTCACTTCTTTTGTAATTTTGACAGCTGAACTGCTTTCTCTAGTATATCCTAACCCGGATTTGTCTGAAGAATGCTTTTGAGAGGAAATGACATCATCTAGCTTCTTGGTGGAGACCCTCTCTACCTTGGCATTTGCTTGCACTACCTCTTGCTCAAGAAATCTCACTTTTGTGTAAGCCTCTAACAGCTCTCTATTCAGCCTTTCTATCTCACGCTTGGCCTCCTTATGTCGCACTAGGAGACTTCGATAGTCCTCCTCTACTTTCTTCATCTTCTTTATAGCCGCCTTGGCCACCCTTGTATACTCTCCCGACTTCTCAAGAAGTGAGTTGTAGTTCTCTTGAAGACCGGCTGTGCTTTCATTTTCTTCAGCATCTGATTCTTCATCACTATGCTCCCCAAGCTCTTGTATAAGCAAATTCAAGTACTCCGAAGACTCAACATGAGCAATAGTCATAAAGGCGGAGTAATTCCCTTCTCCATCACAACTTTCCTCAAAATCAGAATTAGATGAGTCCGAGTCACTAAGAGTTATAGCATATGCCTTGCCCTTCGATTTCAAATAATTTGGACATTCCTTTTTGAAGTGTCCATGCCCGTTGCACTCGAAACACGTGATTCCTTGTGTAGATTGGGACTCCTTTCCTTCTTTCTTTTTGAATTCATTTTTCTCCCTTCCTGAACTTTGGAATTTCCCTTTATCACCAAATTTACCATTGTTCTTGAATTTTAAGAATTTCCGAAAATTTTTCACAAGGTATGCAACATCCTTATCAACAGCATCTTCATCCGATGAATCATGGACTTCGACCCTTTCCTCAACCATCTTAAGAGCAAGAGATTTGCTCTTCCTTTGTGTGGGAAATGACAATTCATAGGTCTGAAGCGAGCCAATCAGTTCTTGGACTTTGATATCTTCAAGGTCCTTGCTTTCTTCAATTGTTGTCACCTTGGCATGGAAGCTCTCCGGTAGCGAGCGAAGGATTTTCCTCACAACTTTAGAATCATTTGTTTTCTCCCCCAAGTTGAACTTGCCGATTACGATTTCATTTAGCTTGTTATAGAAAGAGTCAAAGGACTCGTCCTCACTCATTTTCAGCTCCTCGAAATGAGTGGTCAGCATCTGTAGCTTGGTATCCTTCACTTTCTTTGTTCCCTCATACATGGTCTCCAATATCTGCCATGCTTCCTTGGCAATGGAAATGTGAGATATCCTGTGGAATTTTTCTGAAGACACACCACAAAAAATAGCGTTAAGTGCTTTGCTATTAGCATTAGACGCCGCGAGGGTTGCCTTATCCCACGTGGATTTGGCAGCCTCTGGCCTATTCCATCCAATATCCACCGCATCCCAAACGATTTCATCCATAGAACACAAAAATGCCCTCATCCTGACTTTCCAAAAATCATAGTTGTTACCATCAAAAAATGGTGGAGCATTTAAAGATTGAGACTTGTCTATCTCAATAAGGGGTCAAGGACCGCACAAAGGTGTTTAAATCACAGCTCTGATACCAATTGAAAGTTTAAATAGCGTTGAAAACACTATGAATGTTTAAACCCACAACAAACAAATTATCAATTCAAGCTTTATATCAAACAATGTAAGTGCGGACAATGATTATAAGCTTATACCAGAATTGATAAACAATCTAAACCAAATAAAATCACATCCACAGCAAAAATTAAATGACAAAGATTAAGGGAAGAGAGATGCAAACACAAGGACAACAGAGCGATGAGTTATCGAAGAGGAAATCGAAATCCTTGGCATAAAACCTCTCCGCCGCCCTCCAAGCAGTCAATAATCTACTAGAAAATGAAGTTGGGATACATGAACAACAATAGACCCTCCAAGTCTAATCTACCAAGGTACCTAAGCCCTCCAAGCTTCTTGCTCCAACGAGGTTACGCCGAACATTTGTCTTTTCTAGCTTATCGGATTCCACTATAATCCATAGCATCAACCAATAACCATTGGTCCCTTCTTAACTGCTTCCCAAAGCACCAAATAGCCTTCTCACAGATGTGGGTATGGTGAGAAAAGGATTTGAGTAAGAACCTCTCAAGGATGTAACAATGGAAAGGATGAGAGTAGAAGAATTTGAAGAGTCTCTATGTGAAGATTGTGGATGAATCAATCTTGTTTTTCTCTAGGATTTTTCTCTTAAAATTTTCTCTGGAAGCTCTCTACATTTCGTGAGTATAAGGGGTATTTATGCTTGGGTGAGAATGAAATGCGAAGAGTTAGTTTTTTCCCAAACAGGGTGGTCTGGCGGCTTGGCCTCGCGACTTGACTGAGTCGCAAGTTAAAGCCGCGAGATAACAGAACGGCCAGGCTGGACTTTTTGCCCTGTAGTGCTCCAACTGGCGCAACTGTTCATCTTCTCGCATGCTTCACTCGTGTGCTGCATTTGACAGTTTGCCAGTCGCGAGTCACCCGCGAGTCCCAGCCACGAGTCTCTGCATTCTTGCATAATCTCGAGCATTTCTTCACACTCTCTCACTCACTACCCTTACATGATTCCCACCTAAATACATGGTTACTAATTGCTAAATTACAAGCAAATTTTGCACGAAATAAAGCCAATACAATGGTTGATTAAATTCAACTTTACACCCTCAAAACCCAATACTTCATCAATATCATCCACATATATAGTGAATTCCTTTCCTCTTATCCAACAATTAATCTCACGCTCTCTTAACACAGCATTTGCATAAAACTCCCTGATCAAAGGATCACAAACTCCAGGCAGGTCACCCAAAAGCTTATCCCAACCCCTTCCTTCAAAACAGCTTGGAATGAAGGTGTCCTTCAAGTCCACCAAGTCAATGAATCTCGCATTTAACCTCACATGGAAGGTAAAAGGGTACTTTCACCTTGAAAATATGCATCTTGATTCTGGCCATTAGATCCTTATTCTCATTTCACCAAAATGATCTTGATGTTGTAACGATCAAATCGACTAGTCATAAGCCCTAATCGGACTACCAGATTGAAAGTTATCATCAAATCAAGTTTCAATGGCTGAGATGCACTATCACAAATTGAGTTCGACTATATGTGATTATGAACAGTTGATTTCAATTGGTTATAAGTGTAATCAATTGGAGATCAATGATGTGTCATAATTTGATTGGTTAGGACTACATTTTACAGTGAGGTTGCATACACCTAATTAATTAGATAGTTAAATATTAATTATTCAATGAGTAATATGTGCAATTATCTTTTAATTAGAGTAAATTTAGAACCAATTAAGTCTGAAATGGGAGTGATTGAAGCCATTTAATGTTAATTAGGAGTTAATTTGGGACCTATTAATGTTAATTATGCTGAAACCATTTTCTAACAAATGACATCTGCTCACAATTTCATCGATATCTCTCAGAATATTTTGAATCTGTAAATGAGGTTAATTTTTCTAGAAACTAGACATCTGGTTCTTCAATTTGAGCACAAGAACGAGACAATTCCGATTAGAATTGAATCAAATATGATTTTTCGAAATTGGCTCTACAGGCTATTACAGCAGCTACAGGAAAACCAAATTTTGACTTTCTCCTCACTCCCACCAATCTCTCCATTTAATGCACCAGATTTTCCTTAATGCTAAAATGAGGTCTAGGTTCATGATTCTTTGTCAACACTCATTAAATGGTCTTCCATTCATATTTCTTCTACCACTACTATATAAACTCCCCCTCTGCTTTATTTCAAAGCACACAAACCCCCCCTCTCTTCTCCTCTCTTGAGTTCTAGCGAAGTTGAGTAGTCTTGTCATATCTTAGTCTTCCTGAGACTCAAGGTATTGAGTGAGACTCACTCTCCCTCTCCTAGCTCTTCTTTTCCTCCACTCTTAGGATCTTCCTCAAAAGTGTCCTCCTCCACTATATGGATCTTGCATGAAGGTATAATCCATTTCCCTAATTGTTTTTTGTGTTGCCATGATGAGGGTTTAAGATTAAAGTATGATAGTAATCACTTAAATTCCCTTGAATATGTTTGAATGTTCTTAATTGTTCTCATATGTTCTTCACATGTTCTTGGTTGTTCATCACATGTTCATGCATATCACTAGTTTTAATCTTAAATCCATATCAAAAATATGAAAAGTATGTTTGTTTAATAATTCTTTCAAATCCTTGAATTTAGGTTATCACCATCCACACACATTCATTAGAATTTATTTTTCAATCCAAATGCAATGCTTAATAAATTGAATTAGGGTTTATCACATGCACACACTTTAAATTCAACATGCAAATTGATTGGATGATGTGATATGAATGTTGGCCACCATAGTCTAGAAGACCAGTTTCACTAGGCAAGGTGGGTGCCTAACACCTTCCCACCTTGTAACATAGCCTCCGAGCTTAGATCAAGGGTTGATAGATCAATACTTATCCTTGTAATTTTCAATTTCTAGATTGTAACTAGAAAACAAAACCATGTACTTTATCTTAGATTGTATCTAGGACCAAGGTCATATAATTTTCCTATGATCAATGTAAATTTAATTACAAATTAATAAAATGAGGAATTTTTCAATTTTGGTTTTCTTATTTATTCCAATAGTTAAATAAGTAGCGACTCCATTGTAAAACCTTTAATCTAAAGGGGAAAATATAACTAGTCGAACCTCCATTTTGAGAGGCAATAACGTGACTCCACTCATTCACGTGGATTTGGCCCAACATCCTATAAAAAAGGGGCCAGGGGCGCGGTCTCTCACAGTGGCGACTCCATTGGGAATATTGAGGGCAAAGCTTCAATTAGATTATGGTGGTCAATCATGTCATTGTTTGTTTTTTGTTTTTTTGTATATAATATGTCTAATATGTCATTATTTTGCATGTCTTGCATCATTTGCTTGAATGAAATTTATTTTATTTATGTGCAAGCCTAGAAGCCCGGTGGTATTAGTTGTGGATTGTGGTCTTCTTGAGACTCACATACCCAGCAGTGAACCTACCACCCACCGCGACATGGATCATCATGGTTATGCCATGGTGGTTCATAGGGACAAACTGTATCATTCGGACCAATGCGGCGCTCTTGGCGTCACAAGTTGGGAGGTATGACGTCTTAACTTGTGGGGACCTTTAACCTACCTTCTACCCATGTTGTAATGACCCATAGAACCTACCTTTAGGTTGGTCCATGTAAATTGCATTGCATTATGCATGTGTTTGGCCATTGTTTGAACCATGATAAACCCAAGCCCAATACTTGAGCCCATCAAAGGTGTATACGCATGATCAACATCAAAGGCCAAAAGCTCACAAGATGCATGCCTTCCAAGTGCAAGCCCAAGCCATTTCATCATAATCAAGGTTCAAGCACACCAAGCCTCAAGCATCCTAAATGAACTAAGAAGAAGCAAGTGGCCCAACTTTGCCTCACTCCACATTTGGTTTGCAACATCATGGTTAAGCTTAAAGTTTGTTTGTGTATTCCATGTTTCTATGTTTTTTTTTTTTTTAATTCAAAAATTTCATGTAGCATTTAATGAGCTTTGTTTGTGTATATATATTAAAAAAAAAAATTTCAAATGAAAATAGTCTTTGGACTAGGGGCATTGAGCCCTTAAGTCATTAAAAAAAAAAAAAAAAAATTTCTTTGAACTAGGGGCATTGGACTTCTTAGTGACTTTTTCAAAAAATGCCCATTTTTTTCTTTCAAAGATTTCAAGATTCTTTAAAGTCTTCTTTTCAAAATGGTACATGAGGATTCCTTGGACAAAACTTTTTCTAAATTGTGATGTTTAAAGACTTGAACAATCAACTTGTACTGAGAAATGATTAATTTCATTTGATTCGTGTAAACAATTTTGCTAAATTACTTTAAATAAAAGAAGAAATGGTCTTACAAGGCAATCAAAGAAAATCTATCCATCAAAAAATTCAAAAAGCTCATGCATTCATTCCAAATTTCTAAAAACTTTTGTGTCTCCAATAGAGTATTCATACTTTTTCTTTTAAGAGGAATTTATTAAAAGAGCTCAAGTCACTGTACCTACAAGCAAGCATTACTAGGGATAGGAGACTGTCTTTGGTAAAACAAGATTATACCTTAATACCTAGAATGATCATTATCCATTGCTAGCCCATTTGAGCCTTTAAACACTTAGCCTCTTTTTCACATGAACCCACTAAAATCTAAACCAAGGGTGGGAAAATTCAAAGTATGCATGCTTAAATCTCATGTTGAGGAGGAGTTGACCTTGTAGTTTTGAAACTAATTAATAAAGCTTTCCTAAAAGACATGAAAGACAGGTAGATAATTCATTAAGCTAAAGACAAGAGATCATCAAAGTAAAAGTAGTTTTCACTCAATCAAGGAAAGAGAAATGAAATTCCATCAATGTGAGAGAAAACAAAATGTGCATCAAGTTTGAAGAACCTAAAATTCATCATGCCAAGAAGAGTAGAAGGTTCATCCAAAAGAAAGTTCATCAAAAAAGGAAAAGATTCATTAAGCACAGAAAGGTGCAAGTGCATTGAGGCAAGAAAGAAGTCTAGAGAGTGCATCAAAATGACCGAAAATCATTAAACTGAGAAATACAAGGAGGGCAAAAGTTCATTCAATCAAGAAATGAAAGACAAAAAAAAAAAAAAAAGCCAGCTAGGCTAAAAACCCAAAAGGGCAGTCTAGGCAAAAGTTAGGGCCAAAGAAAAGAAAAAATTGGAAAATCCTACCAAGTTAGAAACTTGAGGATGCAACCTGAAAGTCCAGAGGAATGAGCATAAAAACAAATGTTGATACAAGTGACCAATGAAGACTAGTGAGAAGATAACAAAGAAGAAATGGGAAAACTTCTCCAATACTTGATTTTTGAGTAATGCATACTTGAGGGAAACATCATAGGGAATTTTAAGCTTTTTATATCTTTCATTTCATAACCCCAACCCGGCCTACATTACAACCCGTGAGTAAAGACCTCCTTGAAGTCTTGCTAGTTGTAGGCTCATCTTAAACTCTAATAATATTTTTCTCTTAAATTAAAAAGGAAAATTTTTTAAAATTGTCAAATCTCACAGGATGATATGTCTGAGGACAAAATTTCTCAAATTCTCAAATCCTCAAAATGACTTAAAAGAACTTCCAAACCTAGATTTGCACCCAACAATGTGATTCATAAATATTATCACATTTCATTTTTTGATTGCCTTTGGAGACTCAATCTGACGATGTTCAAAAGGATGAAGCAAATTTGATTACATGAGTTTAATGATCTTGATCCTTCATAATTAAGGAGATTTGTTTGGTTCTTAAACACTATGATTTTCCAAAATGGTTGTTCAAAGGATCACGTCTTGTTCAAAAAAGAAATGGAATTTTTTTATAAAAAAAAAAAAAAGAGGGAGAGAGAGAAATCTCATTTCAAAAAAAAAAAAATCATTCTTTTTCAAAATCCAATTCTCTTCTGAACTACGTCTTGACCTGATCCTCTATGAGAGAGGTACGTAGGTAGCCTTGCAGAGGCCCGATCCCATTCACCCAAACAACCTTGGAGAACAAAGTCAAAACAATGTGACAAAATTTTTTGGGTGCATGTTAGGTTAAGGCCATTTGTATGCATTAAGCATGTTTAAACTTGGAGCATTGGCCTATTTATATTGTGTGCAAGTTTTCATGATAATTGGTTTCTAACAAGCTAGAGAAAGAAAGCCTTTTTGCAGGAACCGAGGATGGCGAACCATGATCTTCTATCATGTTCCCCAATGGTGGTCACAACATCAAATGAATTCAGCTTCAATCTAAGCATGGAGTATGCCCCAAACTAGGGGCATTGGGTAAGTACTTCCAATTCATTTCAATGAACAAATCCATTACTAATTGAAATTATCTTTTTGCAGGAATTAAGGATGGCCAAATTTCTATCAAATGTGAAGATCGATCTTCTTCTTCTTCTTCTTCTTCTTATTCTTTTAATTTTTTTTTTCTTTTAGAAGAAAACTGAAGAACTGATAGGGCAGTTTTGAATGTGGGTAGCTTTAGCGATAACTTTGTGTGGGGAGTGGGTTCTTGTTTTTTGGCTTGGGTGGGAGTTAGAGATAGAAACAGGTCTTTTGAAATTTGTAATTGCATGTTGTTGGCTTATTTTTTGTAGGCATTTTAACTTTTTTTTTTTTTTATTTAAAAAGAGAAAAGAAAAGAAAGGTAAAGGTATAGTTGTTTTGAATAAGTGGGTTAGTGGGAGAGTGATCCTATTTTGTAGGAAATATTTTAGGTGTGAGTTAGAGAGATATATATTTACAGTGTTATCTTTTAGTTTTGTTTCTACTTAAACTTAGGAAAATAGTGGCATTTTGGAACAAAAAAAAATCCGGTCCAAACAGGGGAATATTTTAAGCAATTTGAAAATTAACAGGAGAGTGGTCCTATATTTTAGGCAATATTTTAGTGAGAGTTAGAGTTGTATTTTTACCGGATTGTCCTTTAGTTTGTCTGTACTTAAATATAGGGGTGTAAGGGCTTTTTTGAACCCCCCCCCCCCCCCAAAAAAAGGACTGTAGCCTAAAAAAATAAGAATAATTTTTTAGCATTTGTTGTCTGTCCCATCTCATATTTGGAATTGCACTGTGTAGCCTTATGCTAAAAGTTTTGAGATTTTAAACATCTAATGAAGGTTGGTTTTTTGTGTTTGGTGTGCTAAATGCTAAAAATTCAGCATTTAGCACACCTAATGCTAGTGCTCTAATAGAACTATATGGATAGAAATGCTAAAACCTTTTAATATTTTTTTTATTCTACTTTTCTCTCTCCTCTCTCACCCATGACCCGTCTGATTCACTGTCTCTTTGACTCTTCCCCTCCCATTCATTCTCTAATGTTCGTTTGGGATTGGTTGAAAATTTCAATTTACTTGCAATTTTAGCTAATTTTTGCTACTATCTATGGGTCCCACTGCACTTTTTGACACTATTCACAGGTCCCATTGTACTATTCAACTTATTTTTCAACTTTTTTTTAACACTTTCAGCAAAAAGTTTTTAACTTCAGCTAAATAAGTTGTTCCCAAATGAACCCTTAGCCTCTCCTCTCACTTTCACCTCCAATCTCACTGCTGATCTCTCCTCTGATCTCACCGCCGATCTCTCCTCTGGTCTCACCACCTCACATGTCGCCGATATCAGCCTTAAACGTCGCCTTTGGTCTCACCAAACGACTTTTGCCAAGTTGTCAACCTTGGCCGACCACGTCTCACAAGTTGTCGTTAATTGCCTAACCTCCTCTCCTTAAGCTATCACCGATCTTGCCTAGCCTCCTCTCCTTAAGCTACTGCCGATTACTCAGGATCTCTCTCTCTTTGTGTGGTTATGTTTTTTTTTTTTTTTTTTTTTTTTTTTTTGTAGTGGCTGATATTGGTGGTCGATGGTTGATTTTGTGTGGTGGTTGGTGGTTGTCGAATATGGTAAGGGTGATATGTGGGTGGTAGGGGATTTTGTATTTATTTATTTATCTTTATACATATTGTAGGAGTTTTTTTAGGTCATTTTAATGTGTTTTATTTATTATTTTAAGGACAAAGTTTAGGTATAAAATTTGTTGTAGCCTAAATATTACTACATATTTTGAAAATTTAACAGTTTAATTGCATGTTCTTTACGCTCTTAATACACATGTCAAATTTTGTGTCAATCAGATATTATTTACTATATGATCTATAAGTTTATATTTTATGCATAATTTTAAACAACAAAAACTAGCAATTTAAATAACTTATTGATGACATAGCTATTGATCTTTAGTTTTCTAGAAATTTTGCAAGTATGGAAGATATAAGAAGAAGATGCAATCTAATGGTGGATTTGTTATAATTTACCTCCAATAAAAAGATATTAAATAAGGTTATAGTCTAAGCCTACAACCAATTTTGTAACTAAACTTTATCCTTATTTTAATGTGCTGAAGGAAAGAATAGAATATCTAATGTATGCTGTATTGTAAAGTGGTGTGTTGAAATAGAAAAAATAAGTTCTTATGTGTTAAAATGGTATTTGGCATGGCATCGTATTCACCCACAAACACATAAATTTCATCATACTTCTAGGTATTTTTGTGATTGAAAAATGCAGCAACTCTAAATTATGATGAATAGAAATCATTAACGTTTAGAGAAAAAAAAATAGAAGAGCCTCACACATGTGCTTAGAGGCTAGTATCATTTAAGGGATTGAGATTCGGTGCAATCATTATTTAATGGTTGAGACTAATAGTTAAAAGTTTACTTTTGACTCAACCCTTAAATCAAAATTTTAACATTTTATAAATTTTTTTTTTCTTAACTTCTTTCACACACATTGAAACTTGAAAGGAGTAATTACATGGTACTATTGCACATATCCAAATCCCCATACACAACATTGCACACATAGTACAAATCTCAGCCGTTTAAGTCATTCAATGGCTCTGTGAAGTGCCCACTCATCAATCCATATAAGAAGTGAAAAAATCCCTAACCTGCCAATATTTTTCTTACAATTTCATTCCATACTTTGCGGGGCAGCTGTTGTGCATGTTGATATGAGGATCTTATAGCATGAAAGTCCTTTTCCCCTCATTTTTATGTGGGAATTATATATTATTATGGTAGGAAAATTTGTTAATTTGTCAACTATCATTTCTTATGGCCTTGTAATCAAAGACTATATTTCAATAAAACTCAAATTCTTTTCTTGGTATAGTACTTCTCTCTAGGATCAAACCTCCATTATCGGAGCTTGAACATAAATCACGAAGTAAGGCTGCAAACAAAATTAACTACAAATCATTCTTTAGTTTTTGCAAGGGTGAGAACAAAGTCCTCGAGTGTAAAACATAGTTGGAACCTAGCATAAGAGAGGTGTCACTTTACGTTTATCATAATTCAAAGTTTTTGTCATGATATCCCTAACTATTTTTGTGAATAAAAAACATAATAATAATGAATTATGATTAAGGTCAAGGTAAAAAAAAAAAAAAAAAAAAAAATTTAAAACATGAATGACATTTGAAAGAACTAACTAGAATATATTAATTTAGAACATGCAATAGGTTTGTTACAATCAATGTGGAAAATACAAAGCTTTTTTTTTTTTTTTTTTTTTTTTTTAAGAATTAAAAAAAAAAAAACCAAGTGGAAAATACAAAGTAAGTGTGATACAAAACATGAAATGCATTATGTTTTATTTTATTGCACAAAACTTACGCAAATTAGGAATAATTTTAGATGACACCTATTTATTATTGAAACTACCAAATATACATTGTGCTCAATTGTTTATAAGATTAAAATGAATTAAATAGGATGACAAAAAAAATTGATAAAATAAAAGTAAGGAATATACCTAATCTTTCCATCCTTATGGCTACATGAAATGGTAATTCAAGTCGAGACCTTCCAATGAGACCACTATTCCCATATGGCGCTAGTAATAGAAGCCCAACAATTTGCTTATCAGAAGTAGCTAGGCACAATGGAGATTTTCCGTTTTCATTCAAAATATATGCCGCGTTGGGATCTCCCCAAAATAAAAGATTGATGGCTTCATAACAAAGAGGAAAAAACATAGCTTCATGTAAAACGGTGTTTCTTATACTATTCCTCATTTGCAACTCTACATTAGAGCTATTATTGAGGAATTCTAAAACTTTTAGATGTTTATTTTTTGTGGCCACGTGAATTGCACTGCCCCCTAGAATATTGTCCTTGGTAAGAAGGAAAGGGAAGTCATCAACAATGAATTTTGTGATCTTAGTACTTCCAAAACTTGCTGCTTCATGGACCAAGGAATTCCCTGATGTGCTTTTTTGGGAAAAAATGGTTAATAATGGGAGTTGTTTGTTGGTTAACATGTGTTCCAACATGTCAACAAAACCAATTACATCATCATTGGCTAAAGGTTGATGAAAGGAAGCAAAATCAAAGGCAAAGTTGTTGGTGTTTGTGGATTGGTCGAGGTTTGGGAACTTTTTAGACTTGAAAGATTTCAACCTTTCATTGAGAATTTCTTGGGCATAAATTTGCGCTGGTATGTTGCAGCCATTGGTAAGAATAGAACTTGAATTTTTATTTTTCTTTCTGAGAAAAACAAAAGATGAAATGTAAATAAGAACGGTATTGTAGATCAGTACCAAATTTTTTAGCCCTTGGAACATGTGATGTAGGTGGTTTTTTAGTATTTGGTTATTACTGTGCCAAGTGCTAAAATTTTAATATGTCCACACACACACTGATGCCAATACTCTAAGAACAAAATCATCATCAAACCAAAAAAAAAAGAAAAAATTTCCTTAGACATGAAAGACCATTTGCAATGGGATAACGAATGATTTAAAATTTACATTTGCTAGCTTTCTAATATATGTAGGACTTATCTAATTAACATACACTCATTACAAAAATTCAATAAGAACTTCTTTTTTAATATTTTCATTTTTTATAGAAACAATGGAACTTTTAATAAGTGTTACTTTATTCATTTATCGTAAAGAGTGGCATTTTAATAAATAGTTTAAAAGTAGACTAATTGACTATATAGTTTTTCTTTTTTTCTCTTTTCGATAAACATTTGACTACATTGTTTAGGATCTAAGGCTCTTTAGCCATATTTTGTAGAAACTAGTTTCACCAGGAACAAATACAAGAGAAGAGTGATTGGGGGTTGAAGCAGAAGAGGTATCGCGATCTACAGCCACAGGAGGGTTTTTCGTAACCTGCTTTGAACCGTTTGAAGGGCACAGTTTCTTCGTTTGACGAGGCTTTGCCTCTGCACAAACACAAACATTTGCAATAATGTAATACACATATAATGGTCAATGAGGAACTTTTTAAATTTTCAATCTTAGTCACAATTGTACGGTCCAATAACCTTGTAGACAATATTTTCATAATACGTTTATAGTAAATTATAAATGGTAAGTTGTTATTAGTTTTTTTTTTTTTTTTTTTTTAAAGTTTTTTATTCCATTACCAAAAAGAGTTGTTATTGGTTCTAAATTGAATTCACAACTTAAATTACCTTTTTACTCACTCATAACAACTAATAACAACTTACCACTTAAGATTTATTATAAAATTGTTGTGAAAATATTGTATGCATAGCATTTTTCCAAAGGAAAAAAGGGTTAAACAAACAAACTAAATATTTTACCTGAAGGCAACTTTTGATAATTAGAACTCATGTTCAATTCACTGAGAAAGCTATTATGAGAGAGACAGAAAGGCAGGTAGTAAAGGTTGGGGTTTTGATAACGTATGTGGGAGAGGTGACATGTAGTTTGGGTGCCTTTACCTTAGGCACTAGATTTTATAGATCCATTTTGGATAACGTAGTTGCTAACTTTCAAAATAATAAAATAAAGACATTACTTTCAGGCATGCTGCTAAGATCCTCCAATATCAAAACTAATTAAATGACTAGCAATTTTTTTTTTTTGGCCAAGTACTAATGACTTGCATGTGACATTTAAATATAGATCATGCCTGATTTACTAATTTATAAATATTATATAATCGAATCCTCTAACTTCTTGTTAACTATATTATATTGTGTCATCCAAGTTTTGGAAGCTACACAATTTTTCACATCAGCACTATTTTATTTTTAAAAAATATATTAATTTTTCAGATGACTTCTTTAACTTTAACAATAGCGACCAGCAACCAACAGTCATCAATATGCCACCTACTTTGATAGAATCTATGAATACCGAAAAACCAAACAACCACTGTGGAGCTAATCTCCCACCATCATGTTCGATTGCCTTTATCACAGACTCCACTTTCAGATCCTAGTCAATACCACAATTAGCCTATGCATCCCCAAAATCCAAGGACCTGTAACAATCACAAGCCCCAACAATCATTCCAAAGCTTGGTAGCCTTAGCCTTCATAAGAGACAAAGCTTGAAAATGATAATAGTTAGAAGGAAGTTTCAGCGTTCAGTTGTGTTAAATGGATAATCTTGATATTGCTTTGTGAATTTGATCCTGTTTCGTGCATATTTTTTTGTCCTTATTTTGTTATTTCTTTGGGCTTGCATTAATACAAATTTAAAAATTTACAATGGGTTATTTCTGCTAGGCTATGAACCACGGGTGCATTTCGGGACTTGGGTGCGGGTGCGGGTGCGGGACTCGGCTATTTTTGAAAAAGGTGGGTGCGGGTGCGGCAGGACTCGGCGATTAAAAAATTATTAAAAATATTTTTATTTATATTTTTAATATATTGCTAAGCATACTTTTTCACATTATATAAACATATACCAAATTTAAAAGTAATAGTAGATAATAACTAAAATATGATATTCATAAATTAAATACAACCCACAAAATTGAAACTAAAACATTCCACAAAATTGAAAGCTAATTTCAGTTAATTTATCAATTTCAAGTCTAAATATCTATCCAATAATTATAATAATACTGTTAAAATAATTTTACTATTAAAATATTCTTTAAAAAAATTACTATTATAAACGCAGGCTCAATTTAAAATATTAAAATAGTTTTATTATTCATATATTACGTGTGGGCCATAGAAATAAAGCTTTTACACCCAGTCAGTCACGTGCTAGGTTCACAAGACAAAAAGAAAACATAAAACAAGGCAAGGAAAACCAGGCATGGACGAGCGGACAAAACGAAGAAAGGAGAAGAAGAAGAAGAAGCAGCCGCCTCTGCCATGGCCATGAGTTCGCCGGTTGAATCGCACAGAGAAGAGAGAGCACACCTGAAGCCGAGCACACCGCAGACTCGCAGAGAGGGAGAGCACAGAGAAGAGAGATGAGTTTCGGCTTGAACCGGCCATATCGGCGGTTTCGGCCGAAATAGACGAAACGGCCCGAATCGGCTTGAGTTGAGCCGCGTCGGGGCGAGTCGGCTTCGCCACGTGGCAGGACGCGGCCCGACGCGGCACGGACGCGCGGTCAGCGGCGTCCGACACGCGTCGTTGCGTCGGGCCGCGTCCAACGCGGGAGAGGCGCCGTGTCCGTGCTTTCCAGCTGCTAGGTTCCAAGGGATTCATATGCTGGGTTGGTATACCAAGGAGCGATAGATTTGTGGTTGAGTTAACAATGAGGTGGGAGTGGAAGGTAGTTGGAGGGTCAAGGGTTTGAGAATGCTGGGAGTGAGTGATCTAGTTTGAATTGGTGAGAGGGGTGTGGGGTTAAATTTGTGTTAGACCCACTGGAAAACTTAAACTAGGTGTCATCAATAAAATTATAAAACGTTTAACATTTTAAAATAAGGACAAAACTTATGTACAGTACATTAGATACTGTTCCTTTGGTTCTTACCTTAAAAATCTGTTGTGTGGCGAAGTTAGTTTTACACATTTGATGGGCTCCTTCATTGGCTGATAGTGCACTTCTTTCTCCTTGCTCCTTTAACTAACGCCACACAAAAACGGTGGTCCAAGGACTTCTCTCTTTCTTTCTCTAAGAGATCAATGACATTGTAACTTGTTATTATCTCGTATAACATGTGCTTTGATTTTTTTTTTTTTTGGTTAAAAGTGCTTTGATTGTTGATTATTTAATTCTGCTTCTTAGTCATTTGAAGATTGTTGGAATCTGGATCAATATTCCTACTCTGTCTATTGTTTTCTTTCTTTATCGCTGTATAATTGAATTGCAAGCCAAACTTTTTCTTTATTTATTTTTACTGCTTGGGATCATTTAGAATTACTGCAATGTAAAGACTAAAGAAACAGTAATTCATAATGCCTATCCCCAATCTCAAATTGAGTCAATCGGCACTGAGAATTGCACTGTGGGATCCGATTTTTGGGCTGACTGAATTGGATGTGTGTAAGGTCTGTTTAATCACTATCTCTCTCATTTCAGAATCTAATGGGCAAGTGGGGTTTTGATTTGGAACCAGGTAGAATTACGATTAGATTTTGGAACCGAGTCAATTTGCTTCTTGTATAATAGATATCCAACACTTTTTTTGATCTTGTTGTATAGAACAATATACGTCTCAATGATATTCAACGGGAGAGGTAGGAAGACTCTTAAGAATTCTCTGATATAGTATTTCTTTGCTCTTTGGCCATCTTCCTCTTCTCTAAATTAAGGCTACAAAACCATGTCTATATGTGTAAGATTTGGGGTTTAAGTGGCTACTAAAAGTCCTTGAAGAAGCCTATATCGGTGGCTTTCTACAAAACTCGCTCATCCTAATGACTACCAAATGTTAGGCAAGCCTCCTCCTTATTTTAATCTTGCTTACCTTAGTTTTAGGCAAGTGTCTGGCGAACCTGTCTAGAAGTACATACTAATGATCTAGCTTGACCAAATATCTCGCTCAACCAAGATTCTCGAAAATTAATTTTATTTCTGACATCTTCCTGTTTAACACTCAACCCAATTACAATTCAAGTAAAATAAAATGAAAATATGGAAATTATTTTGATTACATAAAAATTTTGACACTAAATTAGCCAACACTAAAATGACCCTAACAATTCTCAACTAGGTTTTCCCCACCTCAAGGAGGTAACAGGATGGGGATGGGTTTTTAGTGTGTGTATATATATGTCTTTATTAATATATAAATTAAAATATTTTTATATATAAGTTCATCTTGTTTATACATATCTTATTTATAATTTTATGTTTTATCACATTACCATGTCTTAAAACACACACTCTCTCTCTCTCTCATGAATGTCCCTCCTTTTCTTTCTTTCTTCTCTCCCTAAGATTATGTGTGAATGTTTGGAGGGAGAGGAGAGCAAGGGGTAAAAAGAGAAAGGAAAGTAGAGTAAATGAGACTAGAGGAAAATGGTTACCCCTTCACCTTATTTAAATGTTTCAAAAATTAAGTAGGGGCAAGGAGAATAAATATGGTTCCCCTTTGTTTGAATGTTTTAAAGTGGGATGAGTCTTGAGAGAGAGAGGAATTTCGTATAAATAGACAATTATGACTTTATTCTATTCATTTTAAAGAAATAAATATAAATTGCCATCCTAAGGTAAAAAATACTAACATATTGTATAAGTAAAGAATATATATATATATAATCATTATATAAATAAAATAATAAATGAACCTTAGTACAACTTTGTTATTATGTATTGTTAATCTGATACTTAATATTTATAAACTTCTTATATTTTGTGAATTTTGTTATTTTTTTCTAATTATAATATGCCAAACCAATTTGTATCTATTCTCATCAATTTGAAAGAATATGGACACAAACCACATGTGCTCCACTTCATTGTCATCTTCGTCAACTAAAAGAATACGTGCATCTTCTCCAAAACACCTATGAATGTTTAGACCCCCAATTCGCAAATAACCAACACTAGCTTATAATTAAACAATATATGTGCGGAATATGAACATAAGCTAAAACAAAATAGGTAAAAAAACCTAAACTGAATTTAATCACAACCACAACAGTAATTAAAAGGCAAATATTAAGGGAAGAGAGATGCAAACACAAAGACAACACAACGATGTGTTATCGAAGAGGAAACCGAAGTCCTTGGTGAAACCTCTCTGCTGCCCTCCAAGCGGTCAATAATCCACTAGAGAATAAAGTTGGGATACATGAATAGCAGAAGACTCTCCAAGCCTAATCTACCCAGTGCATCTAAGCCCTCCAAGTTTTTTGCTCCAACAGGGTTACGTCGAACCTTGTCTTCTCTAACTTATCGGATCCCGCAATCGCCCATTGCATCAACCAAAATGAATTGGTCTCTTCTGAACTACTTCCCAAGCACCAAAAAACCTTCTCACAGATATGGGTATGGTGAGATAAGGATTTGGCTAATGTACCTCTCAAGGATATGTCAATGGAGAGGGTGAGAGTAGAGGAATTTGGAGAATCAAAGGATGAAGATTGTGGATGAGTCAATCTTGTTTTTCTCTAGGGTTTCTCTCTCAAAATTCTCTCTGGAAGCTCACTACATTTCGTGGGTATAAGGGTATTTATAGTAGGGTGTTTAGGAATGCGAAGAGTCAGTTACAACCAAACAGGGCATTCTGGCAACTCGAGCTCGTGATTGGAATGAGTCGCGAGCTAACTGCTTGGCCAGACTGGAGGTTTTGTCCTGTAGTACAACAGCTGGCGTGACCCTTCAGCTCCCCTGCATGATTCAGACGTGTGCCACCTTTGGTGACTCGCCAGTCGCGAGGCTCTTCTTCACTGCACACTCTTGAGCTTTTCTTCACACTCTCTCACACACTACCCTTACATGATTCCCACCTAAATACATGATTTCTAAATGCTGAATTACAAGCAAATTTGGCATGGAATAAAACCAACAAAATGATTGAATAAATTCAACCTTACAGTTTAGAATAAAAATTGTTATTTTTATTTGTTTTAAAAGAAAACTGTAACTTTCATTAAGCATAGTAAAGGAAGCTGTAAAAGATTTTACAATATATAACTATGTGATTTGCTTATATATTAGTAGAATGAAATCCTCCAATAAACCAAGGACATGCTGCCAACACTAGTAATTACTAAAGTTGGACTCGACTTTGTACAACACTCATAAGAAATATCAAATTGTGACACAGATTAACAATTACAAGAAAGAAATATTATATTGCCACACAAATTAAAAATTACAAGAAATACTTGGTCCAGTTCAGAGTCCTAAGTACAATTCTAATAATTTAATAAGCTTCTAAAAAAAGAAAAAAAAAATCTGTTTGATACACAAATTTAACACTCCAACAGCTACAACTGGATTCTGCTCCCATCAGCCAAAGTAAGAAATAATTCCCCTTCATTCAGCTTTCTGGTCTTCTAAAACCCCTGCAAAGTATTGCAGATATGGTTAGTACAACTTGAATCCACACACTAGGAATCCATGGGATTTTGTACTAAACATATTTCAAGAAGGAATGAACTTTTCATATCCTTATTCTTGGCAGCTCTAAATATTGGACAATTCCTCTTCCAATGACCTTTCTCGCCACAATGGAAACACTTTCCTTTGGCGTACTCCTTTTTCTTTCCCTTGTTTGCAACTCCTAAAGCAATTTGTTTATTATCTTGTTTGGTGAAGTCCTTCTTCTTTTTCTTTTTACCCTTGCCTTTCGACTTAAGTTGAAAAGTAGAAGCTTCAGCCATATTAGCATCAACACTGGATGTACCAAGAATGCCTTTCGCCGCTACCAATTCATTCATTAATTTAGACAATGAATAAGTCTTTTTGTTCATATTATAATTAAGTCTGAATTTCTTGAATGATTCTGGTAGTGACTGGAGTATCATATCCACTTGGGATTCTCCATCAATATCGGCACCTAAAACTTCCAGTGTATTCAGATTAGAGATCATCCTAAGACAATGCTCCCTCACTGAAGTGCTTTTAGTCATTTTGATATTATAAATTTGCCTCATAGTTTCTTGCCTTGCAGAACGGCTTTGCTCACCAAACATCTCCTTTAGACATAGCATTATGTCCGAAACTAGTTCTACATCTTGCATTTGATACTGTAAAACATTTGAGATAGATCTTAGGATATATCACTTGGCCATCTCATTAGATTTCTGCCAATGATCATATCTCTGTTTTTCCTTAGGAGGAGCATTTAATGATGGAAAGTTAGGACAGGTTGACTAAGCACATACTTGTGCCCTTCAACAGTGAGAACAATGTCCAAGTTTCTTTTCCAATCAACATAGTTGGATCTAGTCAGTTTGTTTTGATTAAGAATAGTAACAAGTGGGCTAACAGATGCCATGATTAAATCTGAAAACAATAAACATGAATATAATAAGTAAACTGGACATTATCAATTTAGCATATAAGCATATAATATGGAACCTTAATAAAACCATAATATAATATATGAAACGACAACCCAATCCATGTCTATAATTCCTTGGTAGCAAGTATATTATAAACATCATGATTGATTGAGAACTATTCTCATTATTAGTGCTATCATGATAACTCTTATCAAACACTAATAATATGCCGTATTAACTTTAGCCTCTAAGTAATAATGACATAGCTCCTTTGGGAGGTTAACATTACACTTAGTCTGGTGTACACCATTATCAAGAATCATGTGTAGCCACATTTCATCTCCCTTATAGTGTTTAAATTTGTAGTACCATGAAACAAAACACCCTCCTTCGGGATCGCGAGACATATATGCCAAGACGAGGTGCTTACCCACACTACTATGAACTGATAATGGAGACCATGAGATCCAACCCTTGTATCTCTCTCCCACTAGATATTTAAAAAGAAAGGTTTTTATTTAGAAAACATGCGTAATCTCATTACACATAGCCTTGCACTTTTAAATGTGAAAACACTTAGTGGAAATTCAAAACTCACAACTTTCGATCGATCGAATGTATCCCTCGATCGAACGAAATCATGAATAAAATTTTAATAAACAATCTAGATGACACGATCAATTCTCGATTCCTGTTCGATCAATCAAAAGGAATTCTCGATCAGTCGAAATTCTAATAAATTCAGCATAAGCTCTTGGGTTGACTCGATTGATTCTCAACTCTTGTTCGATCGATCGAAAAGGAACATTCGATTGATCGAAGGGAATTCTCGATCGGTCGAAACTGAATTCTTGATCGGTCGAAACTCGTGAAACTGTAGGGTAAGTATTCTTGTACTTGTAACCGCTTTTTCTTTATTAGTGGATTCTTTCAAAATGGTGACTTGAAATTCACTCGGTGGGGTTTTGCTTGCTAATGTTTTACCCATTTTGATCAAATCACCATGTCAAACTTATTTTCTGCTGCACTCTAATTTAGTTTGATAATCTGATTGTGCCTTAATCTGATTTGCATATAATTTGAATAATTAATAAATTTGGGTAATTGGATTAATTAACTGAGGTCAATCTATATTTCAACAATGTTCATCATGGACTCCCACATGAGATTATAGTTTCTTAGAATCAAAAGGAATAAAATATGTTATCAAAAAAACCACAATCAGATGGTGACCAAGCTTTAAAGGTGATGATATTAAACCACAACAAAAGATGAATTATTTTCACAAAACCAACATCAGTTTCACAATTATTTTGCATCAAGACACGTTTTCCTTTAGCAAAAGTATTAGTCCCATGAAGCACAAAAATCAGCCATATTGTTCAAATTAGAAAATTTAAATTTGGTATAAGTTATTCTACAAAAGAATCAAACTTTTTAATTGTTTAATATCAAAAGAATCAAAATTATTCAAGTTCTCCACTATTTGGTATCAGTTTTGCAAAAGTATTAGTCATCTTTTTTTGGTGGGGAGAATTGTTACTGGAGTTTTTACTTTTATAGTCCTAGTATCGGAAATTATTGAAGACTTTTCACTATATTAGTTAGAGGTGTGCACCAAACCGCTTTGTAAGGTTGAAATTTATCAACCATCTTGTTGGCTTTATTCCGTGCCAATTTGCTTGTAATTTAAGCACTTAGTAAACCTGTATTTAGGTGGGATTATTGTAAGGGTAGTGTGTGAGAAGATGTGAAGAAAAGCTCATCTTTGTGCAAAGAAGCAGAAACTCGCGGCTAGGACTCGCGACTGACTTGCGGCTTGCAAGCCGCCAAATGCTGGCACGTGAGATGCACACAGGAGAGCTGAAGGGTCGCGCCAGCTGTCGAACTACAGGACAAAAGTCCTAGGCTGGCCAGGCCATTACGTCGCGATTTGATTTCGCGACTTGGATAAGCCGCAAGGTCAAGCCGCCAACCAGCCCTGTTTGGCAAAAACTGTCTCTTCGTATTCCAAACACACACTACTATATATAGACCCTTATACCCACTAAATTGATAGGGCTTCCAGAGAGAATTTTGTGAGAGAAACCCTAGAGAAAAACAAGATTGCCTCATTCCCAATCTTTACCTTAGAGACTCTACAAATTCCTCTACTCTCTTCCTCTCCATTGTCATACCCTTGAGAGGTTATTGACCAAATCCTTTTCTCACCACACCTACATTTGTGAGAAGGCTCATTTGGTGCTAAGGGAAGCAATTTGGAAGGAACCAATATACATTGGTTGATGCTATGGTCTAGTAGCGGAATCCAGGAAGCTAAAGAAGAAATAGGTTCGGCGTAACCTCATTGGAGCAAGAAGTTTGGAGGGCTTAGGTACTTGGGTAGATTAGACTTGGAGGGTCTTCTGCTGTTCATGTATCCCAACTACATTCTTTAGTGGATTATTTGACCGCTTAGAGGGCGGCGGAGAGGTTTTACGCCGAGGACTTCGGTTTCCACTTCGATAACACATCGTGTGTTGTCCGTGTATTTGTATCTTCCTTCCCTTTATCTTTGCCTTATATTGACTGCTGTGGATGTGTTTATATTTGGCTTAGATTGTTTATCAATTCTGTTATAAGCTTGTTATCATGTTCCGTACATTAATTGTTTGATATAAAGCTTGAATTGGTAATTTTGTAATTTGGGGTCTAAACGTTCAAGGGTGTTTTAGACACATATTGAACATTCAATTGATATCAGAGTGAGTACACTTGTTGTGGTTTAAATACCTAAGTGTGATCCTTGACCCCTTGTGTTTATTTGCCATGGATTGTGCTATGTATGCCTCTTTGTATGATTTGGTTGGTGATAAATGTAACATGCTACGTGTTTGTGAAAATGCCTCTATGAGTGATAATCCTCATGATTGTGATGCTATGTTACATGAATCTTTGGATGTTGTTGATATTCCTAACATCAAACCCTTGAAGAAAATTGCTAAGAAATTTCAAAAGAATTTGAGCAAGTTACTTTGTGAAAAGGATGATTTGATTACTAAGCTCAATGAATCCAATAAGTTGGTTGAGAAATATAAGAATCTTGCTGAAAATTCTTTTGAAAAGCTGAAAGAGTTTGAATGTTTGAATATGGACTTGGATGCTAAACTTGTTTTGTCTAACAAACTTGTTGATGATCTTAAATGTGAAAATGAATCTCTTAAGATGCATACCAAGTGTTTGATTGCTGAACCTATTGATAAAAAGGATGAAAATATTTGTTGCAATCATGTTATGGTACCCGATATTGTGCCTATTGTGTGTTCTAACCCAAAGGACAAATCGGTGTACATTCCTCCACACAAAAGAAATCAAAAGGTGGAGAGACCTCCTAAGTCAAAGCCTCCGTTTAGGTCTCAACCTAAGGTTTTGGATGGATCTAAGTTTGTTCCAACTTGCCACCATTGTGGTGTGATTGGTCATATAAGACCTCAATGTTATAAGTTGAAGAGAGAACAAAACCATGTTGCTAGATCCCTTCCCAAAAAGCCTAGTGGACCTAAACACATTGTGTGTCACCATTGTGGTGCTTTTGGTCATCTAAGACCTCATTGCTCTAAGTTTCATGCTCTCAAAAGAAAAGAGAAACTTGAGCTTCTTGGAAGTTATGCTAAAAAGGGTAAACCGATTTTGAGTGAAAATAGCATGTTGATTAAGAAAATGTTTAATGCTCTTAACTCCTTGACTATGTGCATCTCCGGTTCTCATTCTTCCAACCCTCGTCTCACTTCTCTTGAGACACTCATTCCAAACAATCGTTCTGTTTGGATGAGGAAGGGTTCCTATGGTTGAGCTTTTGCTCTTTTGGTCCTTGATCTAATTCTTTCGATCTTTGTGGGACCCTTCATGCATTGCATGTTATATCTTCATGCATTTTGTGCATCTTGCATTTATTCATATGCATTGTTTTTGTTTTGATCTTACTTTTATGTCTTTGTTTTGTGTGAGTAAAAATCCAAAACCACATAAAAAATGAAAAATTCAAAAAGTTTGATCGTATATGTTTAAGCACATATCACATGTGAGTTTTGCCTTGTACCTTCGTACTAATGGCTTTATGCATTTACAAGCTTAACTTGTTCTTTATGCATCTATATCTTTGTGGGGAAAATCTTGACATATTTGTGTGATTGTTGTAAATCGATCTTCAAGCTTGTCATGAATGATTAGTCAATAGCCTTGTTGGTTTTGAGACATGCATAGACTTGTACCTATATATCTTCCTACTCTTTATTTTGTTGTTTTTGCTTAAAGACCTCACCAAATGTAAATCTCCAAATGAAAAGAGATATTGAGCTGCAAAAGCCTGTCGCACATACTAGTATTTGACTAGGAAAAAGGGAAAGCGACCAAAATAAAATGTATGATGCCCAAAAAGCCAAAGGCTTGTTCACCAAATTGAAATATCAAAAATTTCAGGCATCGATCTCTAAAATGAGATGTATTGAGTCAAAAAGATCAATTGATATGAATTGTAAAGAAGCCAAATGAAAAGCTTCAAAGATATGTAATCATTTTCTTGTGGGAGGTCATATATGTTCATTTCTATAATTGAGATAGACCACTTGACTAAGTACTAGTTGTGTATGACTTGATTGAATTGATCATTGAAGCTTCACTCTAGACTATGGACTATTCCACACTTGATACGCACACACAACACACATGCCTAATGTTCAATGAATGCCTTATTCATTTGTTCGATTGTACTTTGTTTAAATGTGATGTGTGTGTGCTCATCTCTATATGGATCAATCCAAAAAGATTTTTGATCATTTTATATGTTTTTGGAAGTGATTTTTATCACTCTTTGTGTTCATGTTTAGTGCATACATTGTTTTTCAGTGTTTAAACATGTTCTGGGTTGAAAAACAAGTGTCAGAATTTTTGGCGAATTGAAACCAGCCAAATACTGTAGCGAGTTCACACAGAAGGTTTGGCGACTTACTGGTGACTCACTGGCGACTCGCCCAGTCGCCAAATGCCCAGAATCAGTCTTTTTAAGAGCTTTTTCATGGGAAACTTGTTTTAAACCTCTCCCATCCTCTCTTCAACCCTTTTTTTCAATATTTTTACATCAAAACCCAACCAATTTGAATGGTTTTTCATTCCTTTATCATCTCTAAGGTAATTTTAAACTCTTTTTATTGTTTTGAATCCTTGGATTATGTTTTGGTGAGTTTTGTGCTCTTGGTTGGGATTTTCATCATAAGGGTTGGGGAAACTTTTTTTTTTCTCAAAATTTTTGTATGGGATTGGTTTCTTTTGTTGATTTGCTTTGGATGTTGGCCCCTTGTGGCAAAAAACATGTATTAAGGGTGGTTTTCATGATGTTCATGCATTGTTTCACTTTGTTCTTCATTGTGTGCATGCTAGGTGTTTGATAAAATGCCTCTTATGCATTTTCTCACTTGTTTGGACTCCAATGAGTATCAAACTTTGGGGTTTCTCATGTTTCCTCATTAGGAACGTGGTTGGTTCATTGGTTGTGTATTTAACACACCTTGCCCCACATGTGTATTTTTCATGCATTGGTCATGCATTGCACTTGCCACCTCTTGCACACACCTTTGCTACCCTTGTCATGCATTGGTCTATACCTTGTTTCTTCATCCTAGCATGTCATGTTTACCTTATGCTTTTAGTATTTTGTTTCATCTTAGGTTTGAGCTTCATTTCTCATGCATCATTGCACCCCTCATGCATCATTGTCATTGTTCATACCTTCATCTCTTGCCCTCTTTTCTCCTTGACCCCTTTGTCTATTCGTGTCAAAAAGGGGGAGAGTATACTCTAGAGTAGTATACCGGAAAGTTTTGTCATTTCTATATGACTCTTGTGCACATTCTTAGAGGGAGAAATTCCATTTCTTGTGCACATTCGTAGGGGGAGAGATATTTCATAGGGGAGATGCATATACCAAGGGGAAGAAGACATTGTGTTAATAAGAAAACTTTGTCTTGGTGTTTGGTGTTTGATCAAGTTGCTCACATGTTTCACATCATGTTCTTGATCGCAATTTTACTTGTGACATTATACTTGTCTGTTTATTACTTGCTTTACCTTGAGGGTTTAATGTGTTTTGTGCAAGTGTTTCAGGTTACAGGTATTTATGTTCCAAGTTCATCACAGCTTCTATGATTCATGATAGGGGGAGTGATATGATAAGGGAAGTACTTTTTATTATTTGTCTGTACCTGGTACCTTTGTAGGTTATTAAGGTTTTTGTTTATGTTTGTACCCATGTTGCTTTTGTAAGCTTTAAGGGTTTGTTCTTGTAGGCCTTTGTGGTTTGTGCCCTGCTTTATGCAGCCTTTGTGCTTTGTTAAATTAGTACTTCTAACCTAATGCTATGCATTCCTTTTAAGTACTGTCACTCTTGTGCTCGTGTAGGATTTTTCCTAGATGCACATACTTCATGTATTGTGCATTGGTTGAGTGTTGGTCATTCAAGTGATTTGCCCTGTGTTTGTCAACTTGAATGTCCGGATGTTCATTCCAAGTGTGATTGAGCATTGTGATCACTTGGTTATACTGATTCCATGTTTTGGTCTTGCCATGGTTTATTGCTTTACTCCATTGTGCTTGATCACATTATGCTAGCTCCATTTGCATTACAAGTTTTCTGCATACAATGAACTTATTGTATTGTTGTGTTTCAGGAGTTACTTGTTCTTATGGTTCTAAAGCTTCACAGATTCTAGAGTTAGGTGTGAGTGAGTTTTCCAACTGTTCCCAACTCACGCGTTAAGTCTAGAGTTTGTTTTAGGGTTTTGTCACGGAATAGCCAAAGGGGGAGATTGTAAGGTTGAAATTTATCAACCATCTTGTTGGCTTTATTCCGTGCCAATTTGCTTGTAATTTAAGCACTTAGTAACCCTGTATTTAGGTGGGATTATTGTAAGGGTAGTGTGTGAGAAGATGCGAAGAAAAGCTCAAGTATGTGCAAAGAAGCAGAGACTCGCGGCTAGGACTCGCGACTGACTCGCGGCTTGCAAGCCGCCAAATGCTGTGCACGTGAGAAGCATGCGGGAAGCTGAAGGGTCGCGCCAGCTGTCGCACTACAGGACAAAAGTCCCAGGCTGGCCAGGCCGTTACGTCGCGACTTGATTTCGCGACTTGGACAAGCCGCGAGGTCAAGCCGCCAACCAGCCCTGTTTGGCAAAAACTGTCTCTTCATATTCCAAACACACACCACTATATATAGACCCTTATACCCACTAAATTGAGAGAGCTTCTAGAGAGAATTTTTGTGAGAGAAACCCTAGAGAAAAACAAGATTGCCTCATCCCCAATCTTTACCTTAGAGACTCTACAAATTCCTCTACTCTCTTCCTCTCCATTGTCATACCCTTGAGAGGTTATTGACCAAATCCTTTTCTCACCACACCTACGTTTGTGAGAAGGCTCATTTGGTGCTAAGGGAAGCAGTTTGGAAGGAACCAATATACATTGGTTGATGCTATGGTCTAGTAGCAGAATCCGGAAAGCTAAAGAAGAAATAGGTTCGGCGTAACCTCGTTGGAACAAGAAGCTTGAAGGGCTTAGGTACTTGGGTAGATTAGGCTTTGAGGGTCTTCTGCTGTTCATGTATCCCAACTACATTCTTTAGTGGATTATTTGACCGCTTAGAGGGCAGCGGAGAGGTTTTACGCCGAGGACTTCGGTTTCCTCTTCGATAACACATCGTGTGTTGTCCGTGTGTTTGCATCTTCCTTCCCTTTATCTTTGCCTTATATTTACTGCTGTGGATGTATTTATATTTGGCTTAGATTGTTTATCAATTCTGTTATAAGCTTGTTATCATGTTTCGCACATTAATTGTTTGATATAAAGCTTGAATTGGTAATTTTCTAATTTGGGGTCTAAACGTTCAAGGGTGTTTTAGACACATATTGAACTTTCAAGCTCAAACCACATGACCGCACCCAAACTGACTAAAACTACCCACAAAATAGAGTAATTGCACCGCACCGCAAGTAACAATGAATTGCACCGCACTATGTGGTGCAGTGTGGTTTTATGATAGAAAAACTGCACAAAAATGCACCGCATTGCACTCACACACACACACACACACATATTATACTAAATATATATTAATAATTTAATATTATATAAAGTAAATGGTCAACCTAAAGTTAGTTTGTTCCAGTTTCATGTTAAAAACAACTACATTTTGGTTAAATACAAAATCAAAAGTTCAAAAGCTCATTCACGACTCTATCTCACACTCTCATGCTTCTTTCCCAATTCCCAAAAAAGAAAAGAAAAAGAAAGATAAAATGTATAATTGTGTATAATTTACTATCATGAATTATTCTTTTATTTGTATATATTTGTGGTACTTTTTGTTTACTGTCAATCTGTCATGGATTTTTTTTTTTGTCTTGTATATATTTGTGTTATTTTTTTTTTGTTACATAGGTTATTTTTTTTTATAAACTTACATCATATTGTCATGGTTATTAATAGTAAACTAGTAATTGGCTATGAGATCTTGTAAATTATACCAACCCAAAACCGATCATACCGCACATTATACACTGCATCAAACTGCACATGTGACTGCAAAATTGAGATGTTGTGTAGTGATAGTTTTGGCCAAACTGCACCGCAAAATGCGATGCTAAAAATAACCCAAAATCGCACCGCGAATACCCTCTACTATCAGTATTTGAATGTATTTAATAATTATCTTCTAATAGATTCTGTGGGCACTGCTCATCTGTTATGATGCAATTACTGTTCAAAGAATTTGAAATTATTTCTAACAGTTACTGTGCGACACTATTCACTACTGTGTAGAACTATTTACTTTCACTATTCACTATATTATTTTGAATTTACTATTTTTTTTTTCACTTTTGTATGCTTTTATGATAATTGTATAAATTGGAAGCAAGCAAATCCTAAGAGAAGAAAAAATGTCAATCCCTTTGCATTAAAATCTCCCTCTTAGTCCCTTGTTAGTCCCCATAAAATCATTCCTTTGTATTAGAAAAAATTATCCTTTATCAGAAAATTATTCTTGTATTATTTTCAAGAATTTGAATGAGTATCTTTGTTTGATATATTCTTCAAGTAAGTTTCTAAGCTTTTCAAAATAGATTTTCATTTTCAGTTTTTATATTAGCATGCAATTTCAATATATTGTTTTGTCATTTCCTTCATTTTACAAGATTTTATTTTTGGGTATGAAAGTTGGAATGAATGAGGTTTAGTGGGGGTAAAACTCTAATTCTTCCAAAAGTAAAGCACCCAACTGAACTGTAAGAACATAACATAGCTAGTGCCTAGTCTTCACTTCAAGACTTCAAGTTCGTTATCATCTAATCTAATCCACTTTCCCACTCTCTCTGTCTCTCACGCAAATTCACACAAACAAACCACTCTGGAAGACGGCCATGGCCGCATTGATGGCCTTGTCATCTCCAGTTTGCACTACTAGTCTCTTCCGCCCTTCTTCTTCTTCTCTCTCAACACCACTCTTCTCTCAACATTTATTCTCAAAACTCCCACGTAGTAATAATAAAATCCAATGTTGTAGTAGTATTAACAAAGAAGAAGAAGCTCCATCTACTACTAGTAGTTTGAAAAGCTTGGATCCGAAGAAAGGCGTGTCAGTGTACAAGCCCAAGTCCTACCAAGTTTTAGTTACTGACGCCGCTATTTCTCTTGCTTATGCTCTTCAGGACGGCTTCACTCGCTTGGAGATCGATTTCCCGTAACTTCTCTTATATTTCAACTCTGTCTCTCTTACTTCGTTCAAAATTCTATTCAAATTGTTGTTATCTTCTGGACTTGAAATTTTATTTATTTTGGTTTATCTTGGAAATGAATTTCTATAAATACCCATTTCATAATTTGCAATATTGAGAACGTTATTTGTGTTCTGTTAGACCACATACTCATGACATGTAGGTTTTTGATTTATTGGTTTTCTTTGTGTTTCTTATTTTTGTTATTTACATTTATATAAATTGTATCCTTCAAGTTTTAATGTCGTTTGGTTAATGTTGGAATATATATATATATATATATTGGTAGAAAAGGAAATAACATTAAAACTAAACAGCAAACAAGGTTCAGGACAAAGCCTGTTAACGAACAAACCACGGCAATCAGCCTCCAAAATAGAAATAAGGTCCACAGGTTGACTGGAAAAAGCAGCAAAGTCTATATCAAGAGAGGGTCCTGATCTAGCTAGGAAGTCTACGCATCTGTTTGCTTCTCTCTAGACATGTCTAAAACTTGATTGTGGAACCTGGGTAACCAATTGCCTGCAATCATTCATAAGAGAGGAGACAATAGTGTTAGAATTAGCTTGATGGGAGAAGGCATGTACTATAGCTTTAGCATCCATTTCAATAATAACTGCTTGAACATGAAACTGCAAACATAGCAGCAGCCCATCCCGAAGAGCCCATAATTCAGCCAACAAACTACTAGCCACTCCAATTTTCCTTGCAAACCCGACCAGCCAACTCCCATTTCCATCTCTAATTAGGCCTCCAGCTTCGGCCAGACCAGGATTTCCAAGGGATGAGCCATTGGTGTTAAGTTTCATCCATCCATTACTGGGCTTTACCCGTCGGATATTCTTCAGAATTAAACGTTTGGCAGCCAAGGGACTACAAGCACAGTGAAGAAATTCAGAGGCTCGGGCAAGGATATCATTAGCAATATATATATATATATGTACTTATGCTTTCCAGCTTATTGTACAGGTTTTCTGACCATTATCTATGCTAACATGTGATTTATTTTATTTGCTCTGATTTTTCTTGGACTTGGTTGTGTGGACAGGCCCTTGCCCAGCAATTTTTCTTCCTATAAGGTACATCCTCGTTCTAATGCATCCCACTTTGGTACAACATGTTTTTCAGGTTTTTTTTTTCTTTTTTTCTTTTAACAATTAAGGTAGTTTGATAAAGTGTAAAAAAGCTCTACTTTGAAAAGGTGCAGTTTGAAATCATTTACCGAAAATATGTTTTCTTAAACTATTTGTGAATTGCTCTCTTGTTTTTTTGTAGAGATTACTTCTAAATTTTTGTTTTTATTTCAGTATCTCAATGTTGGGAGAATCAATTGTATAAAAAAATTTCAAAATGATACTATTAGTAGGCCACTATTAATGTTATTCTTTGATGAAATCTTATTATTAGACACAATATGTCTTGTGAATAAAACAAATTAATCTGAATACGTAATACATGATTTTCTCAAATTCCTAAATATGTAAAAGGGATCTTCAGATGAGTTCATTGATGCCAACATTCAACTTGCCTTGGCTGTCGTGAGGAAGCTCCAAGAAAGAAAGGAAACTAGAGCTTGCATTGTAAGAAAGGGACTTCATTTCATATGGCATGTATATCTTTGAATTGGTAAAAAAAATATTAACATTTCGTTTCTGATTTTAGGTGTTTCCTGATAAGCCCGAAAAGCGGAGGGCCTCTCAGCTTTTCAAAGCAGCTCTTGACTCGGTAAAGAAATAACTCATAATGAAGTTACCAGTTCTTTTGCTGTGCTGCTGTATTTTGGCAGGATCAATTGTTCTTTAGGGCTGTTTTTTATAGTTAAAAATTGGTGTTAACTCCACCGCGAAGGTGCTCACTAGTCTTGCCTTAGGCTGGGGTCTGGATATGGGTTTGGTGATCAAGAAAGTATACCAAAAAATTATAATAAAAGAAGAAATTTGATTCACAAATACTGATACATATATTTAAATTTTTAACATAAGAAAGTAAGAAACATATAACCAAGAAAAGTGGAAATTTAATACATATTACCAATTTAGTTATAAGTTAAATATTCATTTAGGAAGTGCTTATTTTTCTTAATTTGGTTAGTTAGACTGTACAATTTATTATAAGTTTTACCTATATTTTAAATTCCTTGGAAATTTATTTAATTTTAATATATTTATTCTTTCTTGCTTCAGATTGATGGTATAACCATAGGTTCCCTGGATGACATCCCTAGTGGTCCTGTCAGCACATTCTTCAGATCTATAAGGAACACACTTGATTTTGATTTTGAAGATGACAATGAAGGTTGGTTCTGTACAATCAAATGATGTAAATAATTCACATGGGCCCAATTATTTTGAAAGGTGTTTACTAATGGACTGCTTCTGAACCCTTTCCTACCATTAATGCTATACCATAAAAGAAAACTTGGAACTATATGCTTACATGAGTTTGTCTCTTTTGGAATATATATTAATCAATATCTGCAAAGCAACATGGTATTCAAGAAAAAGAAAATTTTAGTTCTGATTTGAAAATATACGATTAGCTATAATCTACAAAACTCTTTGCTGTTATGCCTTTAGCATTAGTCTTGTTAATTTAATAAGATGCAATTTGTTGTTTTAAGGTCCTATGCATCATATGTAATATTTTTATGAGGCCATGTTAATTGCATTGTTTGTACATCACGTGTTTGAGGTTAACTTTCCACTCTCTGGCATCTCTTACAAATGCAGGTTGTTGGCAGTCCAATGAGCCTCCATCACTGTATATATTTATTAATTCTAGCACACGAGAACTTGCAACCATTGAGAAGTATGTGGTATGGCATCTTTACTCTTGGAAATTTTCTCACCGACTTTTGAATCTTTGGCATGCAAACTTGATTTCAATATCACTTTATGGATACACATAACTGGATCCTAGCATCAAGGGAAAAGGAAAATAAAAATAAAAATCATAGGCGTACCTCTATCCACCTGTCCATAACATCTTTATTCATTTTGGTCTTTTACTTGATCCTTGTATTAACTATACTATCACAACTTGATTCATACTCTGTTGATTTTGTGTACATGGCAGCTTCTAAATATATATTTTTTGATAAACCTTATATCTAATGTCATTTGTCATATTATTTTAAAGAGTTAGATTAGTAATCAGTAATTTAACCCAAAAAAAAAAAAGATTAGTAACTAGTAACTTCTGAATATGTCTTTAATGAGTTAAACGCTATACATTATTAGACATTGACAATGACACTGTAAAATGTGAAGAACTTCGAAAAGACATAATTACACGGATACATGTTTTCATGTCAATTGAAGTGTAAACATATGTTTGAACAGGTTTACTTCTGTAACATATATCTGCCGACCTATTTCAAGATTATTTTTAATCAGAATTTACAAGAATATGCTAAAGTTTAGTATATTCCAGTCACCTTCCCTTCTTCTCTTCTCTTTCCCCATCTTCCATTCCAAACATAGGGTAATGGATTGCATGCTGACTTTCACGGTGCTAATCTGGTGGGAGTGACACAATGATTGGGTATTTTTCTCCATAACATATAGATTTAGTACACTGAATTACTATCTGCACTTTGAATGTAGTCTGACAGCATCATATTGTCACCAAAGTTTAGAGTAATGCTCTAGAAATTTACATGGTGATCATAACCATTTAGACATTATTCATTTTGCAAAAGCATTTGGAGCTGCGGTTTCTGTTCCTTTCATGCCTCTATTTTGATGTGCAGGAAAAATTTGCTCAATCAACTCCTACGCTTCTATTTAATCTGGAACTTGACACATTGCGGTATGATTTGTGCCTTCTTGAGCTTTAATGGTCACTTAATTCTGTTATTACTGAATTCAAGTTTCATTGTTAAATGAAAGCTGTTAACTTGGCAGTGCTGACTTGGGCCTTTTGGGATTTCCAACGAAAGATTTGCATTACCGATTTCTCTCTCAATTCATTCCAGTGTTCTATATTCGAATCAGAGAGTACTCAAAAGTACCTCTTCTTTTATCAACCTTCTATATTCATTAATTGTTTTTTAATCCAAGTTTTATGTAAACATTTGATTTTTAATTTGAAGACAGTAGCAGTAGCACCTTACATTGTGAATTACAATGGAGCGCTGTTTCGCCAATACCCTGGTATTTAAATTTTTCCCCGCGAGTATTAAAACTATACCATTAATATTATATACTGTTTCAGTACTTTACATCTGCCTTCTAGGTTCCATATCTATTTTTGTGTCAATTGGAGCTTATGTCTAACATCATCTAATGTTGAGTGAGTTCTTGATGAGAACAAAATGAAAAGAAAGCTGCGGAAAAGATGTCTATAAAAGAAATTTTTGTGAACTGAGAGTTCTTTTGACATTTTCAGTAGTTTGGGAGAAAAATAATGTTCTTGTGATGCTGATCCACTCTTGTATTTCTTGAGAACTACATTTTCACTTTGTGCTAAGCAGGGGTAGTACATATGTCTGATATTTTAGTTTTTTATTTGATTGCTAAGAAGACTGCACCAGCATGTTGGTGTAGCATTAAGTCACATAGTTATATGTGAATGGTGGTGAGAAAAAAGGTTGAAGCTAAGAACAAGAACTTCATAGAATCCATAGAATCCACTAGGAAGTACTTTATTATCATATTCTTTTGCATGGCTAGTCCCAAGACAAGATAGAGGAGGGAGGTTATAGTCGGTTGTCAGTTAGTGTAATTTTTTTTTTTCGCATCTTATGAATATAAATCCTAATAGATCCTATTGGTATAAGAGTTAGGGCGAGGGATTCCCTAATAGTGGCTTAAAAGGATACATGTAGCTGACCTCTGTTAGTTGAGATTATGGGTTAATTAAGCTGATTTATGATTATAAATTAGTGGATGACTTAAGAAGATCTATTCTGATTTGCTTAAATCTCTTAGTCTTGGAATCTTTGTAAATTTAATCAATTAACCTAAAAATATCAAAACCAAAATAATAAATATCCTAAAAATCGATGATCACAAGATCCATCGAGATTATCCCATGGTCCTAAATGCCTATTGCTTGGTTGGGTAAGTTGTGCTGCATGGCTCCCTACACCATTGGATCACTCAACCAAACAATAACAAAGCCTTAGTCCCAAATCTATAGGGGTTGACTATGGATCCTCAACAGACCAATTGGGGTCGACCACATATATTCTTCTCCACCATTCCATTCCCTCCAAAATCATATTCTGTCACCTCCTTATTGACATGTCCTTTATTACTACTTCTACTGGTGTTATTTTAAGTTTACCTCTATCTCATTTTGTTCATTTGACATGAATTAAATCAGTCTTCCTCATTGGTGCATTAATTGTTCTCCTTTGTACATGACTAAACCATCTCAAGTGACTCTCTCTCATCTTTTCCTTGATAGGAGCCACCTAAATGGGGTAAAAAGAAAGCTACTTTGGAAAATTAAAAACAAATAGATTGTTCTTTTCTCAGCTTAATCAACACAGAAACTGCACTCTAAGACTCAATTCAATCATAGAGTCAAGGATGCAGTCTAATTCTGTAACACCAATCATCCAGCCATGTTAAGTCCCCACCATCAGCTTACTGGTGATTGTTAAGCCCTATTTACTGCACCTGCTCATTTTTTCTGAAAAAGTCCTTTGTTTTTTTACAATCCACTTGTCCCTGATCAGCATATGGTGCTGAGCCCCTTATACTTTTTAGAATTGGTGCAGGGCCTTGGCAGGTAATGCTTAAACAAGCGGATGGTTCTTATGCCTGCATAGCTGAGAGTGCTACACGTTTCACGCTGGGTGAAGTATATATTTGTTTTAAACCTTACGCCCCAGTTCTTCTCTTGGTTGTTATAAACATTGAATATGCTTTTGGACTAATTATTTGGTGTGCTCTAGACCAAAGAAGAACTGTTGAGAGTGCTGGGACTGCAAGAGGAAGAAGGAAGCTCACTAGAATTTCTTCGCAGAGGCTACAAGGTTCCTCTCATTATCATATTAGTTTCTTTCATTTGTATATAGTTCTACACTTCAGATGTGATACCCGTTCTGCTATCCAATTCAATGTGTTACTATATTGCTCAATCTGCTATAATCCAAGGATAGAACAAATTAATAGGTAATATAGTGTAAAAACCACTCAGTCCATCCATAATGTGCAATCATTCGGTTTGCTCTGTCATACTCTACCTTTGTCATCCTTCTTGTTCTTTGAAAGCTCGTCGACCTAATCACTAAATTGTTTTTGTGTTCTGATATGTGCATTGTCATGCATCTTGTTCTACACAATCATATACTCATTTGGAATTTTTTTTTGCATATAGCATTAATTTTATAACAATTTCATTAGTTCTCACGTTTCTAAAACTATTTGGGAAAATAGCATCTCGAGTTTGTAAGTTGGCACATAGCTGGTGTGGAGAATGTTCCACGTGGAACTCGAGCCTTTTAGGCTGGAGTTCCATAAAGAAAATTTGGCTATGAAGCACAGGTGTGGATTCGGGTGTAGGTGCGGGTGTGGATATGAGTGTGAGACTCGGCAATTTTTGACAAAGTAGGGTGCAGGTGCGGCGGAATACGTTTACTAATAAATTATTAAATATATTTTCATATAATAGTAAACATATACCAATTTAAGAGCAATAATAACTACAAATAATTCAGTAATTTCAATTTAAGTTGTTTAACTTACAAATAATTTGACAAATATATAATAAGTTAATAACTAAATAAAAAATCAACTCAAGTTTTATATATATATATATTTTTTAACATGTATTTCGGCTGGTTTCGGCTCGAATTGGCGCGAATAGGAAAATGAAAAAAAAAAAAAAAAGTACGTGAATTGGCGTGTCGAGTGCAAATCGGCGTGTCGCCGAGTGTCGGGTGCAAGTGTGGCAGCCCTGGAGCCGCACCCGTGCATTCTAGAAATTTGGGTTTTTGCTGGGTTTGGGTTCTTTCTTCTTCTTCTTGTGGGTTCCTCTTTAGATCTTCTGCGGGTTTGGGGATTTCATGGTGAAAAACTTGGTGGGTCTAGTTTGATTTAGGTTAATTTTGTGGAATTGAATGGTGGGTTAGTGATGATTTTGGGGTTTTGTGTGTAATCGTTGGTGGGTTTGGTGGATTCTTCTTCTTCTTCTTCCTGTGGGTTTTTGCTTCTTCTGGTTCTTCTTCTTTTCCTTCTTCTGTTTCTGGTTCTGGTTCTTCTTCTCCTACGCTTTATGAAAATTGAGTCTTTAAAACTCGAGTTCCACGTGGATTACTTGTCCACATCAGCTTCACTTAACTCGAGCCTCATAGGCTCGAGATGCTAGATTCCTAAATAGTTTTAAAGAGGTGCTTACTAACGAAATAGTTTCCTCAAATCATGCTATGTTTCAAATATCCCCTACTCATCTGTTCAGGATTGAGATGTTGCACTTGAATATCTTCTATGCCAAATGGCCTTAGCTTCTGAGTTATCAAATGTGATTGGGTGTAAATGAATTTACTAGACATAACTGAATTAAAGTAAAGTTATTGATGCAGGGAGTGTGAAGACATTTATAATTTGTTTTTGTATTATTTAATTTTAGAAGTCAATTGTATTTTCATTATTGATCCATTGGATTTTATTTACATCTTATTAACTTATTAGGCTATTAGTATTTTATTAATTTCCTAGAATTAAGGTTATTTTTGTAATTCAATAATTGGGCTTTGACTCAAGTTAATTAGGGTTAGAATTTAGTCCTAGTAGTCTATACAAGGGTGCTATTGTATTCCTATGAAGACAAGTTTATGATGAATAAAATTTCTATGGGAATTTTTCCAATGTCTGGATGCTGATTTTAGGGGACTCTAGTTGTTGATTCTTAGTTTTTCTATCCTTGGTCGGTGCTAACATCAAGCAACCTTAGGTACTGATCCTAAGCTTATTTTATTTTTCCTTTCTTATTGATTCTCAATCCCTTTGAGAATTTTGGTTGCATTAACTATGGACTTAAGGTATTTGACTCTAGGAAAAACTGACCAAAATTTAGAGGATGTAATTTATAATTGAGCCAAAATTTAAATTTGGAGAATTTGTAGCGAAATGAACTTGTAACATATACAATTGCAGAGAAAAATGGTGACTAGAAAATATCTTAGTTATATGTTCTAATGTTATAGGCTGCCACTTGGTGGGAAGAAGAAGTTGAAATGGAAGCGACTTCTGCATGGCGCAGTTAAGCAGCATAAACAGTTGCAGAAATTTATTGAAAGAGATAGTTATTGAAGTTCCAACGGATCAGGGGCACACAATCTCACAATTATAAGCTTCTGCTTCTTTTCTTCCCATCTCTCTCTCTCTCTCTCCCCCCCCCCCCCCCGTTTCTTTCAAAGTTAGTTCTCACTGTATTGTATATTTTTTTAATATGATTTCTTTTTTTGGGGGGGAGGGTGGTGTTCGTGGTGTTCAAAAGTGATGTAACTCTTGTAGGTCTGGAAGAAATCTAATTTTTTGTATCTTGTTTGATTGAGATAGACTTTCCAAGAGCAAAGTATAAAGAAAGAAATAAAAAATTAAATTTCAAATCATGTTTTTCATTTTATGAGATTTGATTTGGATAAGTTCCTCGACTTACTGATATTATTGTATTACTGGGTTCAAACTTGAAATCTTTCTTATCCTAAGCTTTCTTGACATTTTCCAGGTTTATTCCATTTTTTATTTTTAATTTTAACTTTAAGAGTGAGGTTACATAATCACCACATCTGAACTTATTATTAGTATTTGTAATTAATTAATAATTTGAGGAAAATTACGAAAAAATACTGAATTTTGGAAAGTTATTCTAATCAGTTCTCATACATATAAACCATTAAAATAACATTTTTACAGATGTTTAGGCCGTCATTTTAAATTTTTTTAGTTGTTTAATATTCTTGATAGGAGATTAACAATTATCGAAAATTAGAAAAATATGGTTTGCTACACTTTATGTTCCTATACATAGAGAGCACAACATTATTTTTGTTTTATTTTGATTTCAGATTTTGGATAAAAGTATATAATTTTCTATAATTTTTATTTTAATTGAGAAATGGTTAAAAATAATGGTAAATTATTATTATTTTTTTTTTTGAGAAAATTATGAACCGCTACACACGCTAATCTGTTCCTATGCACAAAGATCATGAAAAGCACATTTTCTCAGTTTTTTGTTGCATTGTAGAATTTTCTAAAACTGTTCAATTCTATTTTAACAGTCATATAGCCTTCTTTACCTTTACAGTTTTTTAGGGAACAGATAAGCTTTTGAGCAAGATGTTTTCCGTTACTCTTCTACCCGTTAGAAAAGTAGTTTGCATAGGAGAGAACTATTTTTGGTTGTGAAATATGATGTTATAGAATAACAATTCTATTTATTCGTTTTGGTTATGAAATATGAAAAAGTTTTTTTTTTTTTTTTTGGAGATGGATGAAAAAGTAACTTAAGATTAGTATTTACGAAATATCTTATTTATATAATTATTACCTAAAAAAGAAATAAATAGCTATGGAAAGAGATTTTTTTTTGTTGGATATATTTCAAAAACAATTTATTTTTGTGATTATGCTAACAATAATAATATATGTACCTAATCATAAATAAAAACACAAACAGATTTAATAGGAAAAAATAATAAATAAATTTTGTACATAAGAAGAAATCGGTATAATAATTAAATAACTTACAAACTAGATGCAAGAAGAATGAATGATGCAGAAATGATCAAGTTATAAACTAGTTTTTTTGTTGTTTATTTTATGAATTGTTTGTGGGTCCCACATGACTTTTTGTCTCAACTTTATTTTAAACTAATCGCTAACCTGTGCAATCTCTTTTTGATTTTTTTAAAAATAAATTTTCTAGATACCTTTTCTCTATTTTGGATATTAGGGAGAGAGTTCAGATGATGATGATGATTATTATTATTATTATTATTATTTGAATCTTGTTTAATTGGGTTTTGGGTCCTAAAAGTTTTGTTTCATTTTATTTTCCTTGATTTATAAATTTTTAGATAGGTAATAATTTTTATTTATATATATTGCTACGGTGAGAAAGTCTTGAACTCTTGATTTTAAGAAAGTTTGTTTTCGTGAATAATTGTCAATTTCTAATTAACTTTGATGTTAGGCACAAAATTTTGTGAGTAAAATGTTGTTTAGGATGGAAATTTTCTCCATATCTTTTTCCCTTCAAAATTTTGTAAGATTAGGCAATGACTTATAACTGAGCTAAACATTGCTAGATATGTTAGTGGTTATTTAGTGTGGATGGAGGATGTTTCTCCACACTTTTATGATGTTCTTCTGGCCAATTAGGGCTAATTTTTTAATGAAAGTTTGGTATTGTTTCTTAAAAAAAAAGAAGGTTTTTCCTTATTACATATATATGCTATAATAATTAAAAAAAAAAAAAATCTCTATCATCAAGATGAAAAAGGCAAAACAAATTTTCTTAAGATTTTTTTTTATAAGAAGATAGTAACCTTTATTAAGATGAAGACAACAACATTACATCATAAGTCACAACAAATTGAACTATATAAGGAGTTTCCTCTATCCAAGTTACATAACCAACAACATGCCTAGCATATTGTGCCAATAAATGAGCAGGGCGATTACCCTGACAAAGAACATGTGATACCCTTGCCTTCTAGAAGTCTTGCAGTTTCAGTCTAATCCCCTCAATTAGAGTGCTTATTGTTGATGGTGGTTCACTACATCCAGTTACTGCATCACAAACAATTTTGGAGTCACTCTAAGAAATAACATCCCGAACACTCACGTCCCAGGCAAATAAAATGCTCTCCTTTAGTGCCTTTGCCTCAAGCTTCCAGTGGCCCCAAAGGTACCAAAAGTGCCTTACTAAGAGCTGCTTTGACTTGTCCATCATGGTCTCGAATGATAGCTCCTACTCCAATAGAATTGGTGCTTTCAAAGATTACAACATCACTATTAATTTTGTACCACATGTCACTTGGGGGCTCCCATCTTACCTCTTCTTTTGGACTAGTTTGGGATAACTTTAGATTTGCTGTCTAGAACTCATCCAGCATGTATTGTGCCTTCTGTAGAACAGCTAGACCTTGTAGTCTTGCCTTACCAAGTTTGACTTCATTACGGTTGAACCATAAACACCAAGCCACCATAACGACAAGCTCTAGCAAGTCATCCCTATTCTTTGCCCAAACTTCAAGTGCCATAAAAAATCCACAAATTCTGAAAAATTGGCCCCACGTACTTCAAAGGGAATACCAGAAAGCTTCCAAATTTCCTGCGCTTTTTCACAATCCCATAGTACATGCCCGCTACTCTCAGCCCCAAACCACATGCCTCACAGGTAGGATTATCAATCACTTTCCAATGACATAAGTTGGCTTTTGTTGGTATGGTATTTTTACTCGCACACCATGCAAAGGACTTAACTTTCTTTGGAACTTTGAGCCTCCATATGGTTTTTCAAAACAGTTTATTTTTCTGGTTGTATGATGCTTCCCCAGAATTCCCATCGTGCACCATCTCCAAGGCTAATTTGTAAGCACTATGCACCGTGAAGTCCCCTTTTAGGGTAAATGCTTAGACCATTCGATCACAAGGAAGTCAAAAGCTAAGGCGAATGCTTAGAATTGCAGAGGCATTTGTTAGGGAGAAAATTTGTTGAACCATATCAGCTCTCCAAGCCCGTGTATGTGGGTCAATGAGTAGGGAAACCTTTGCATCATGTGGGACGTTGGGCGGGCTGGATGTGAGTTTGAAAGTAGATGGTTTAGTAAGCCATTTATCCTTCCAAATATGTAGTGATTGTCCATTCCCTACCTGCCATCGATGCCCTTTCTAAACAATTTTCTGGGCTGCCAAGATACTACGCCAAGCGAAAGAGGGATGGTTGCCTAATTTAGTTGAAAGGAAATCCCCATCAGAGTGTCTAGGCAATGATTGCAGATGATGAGAGATGATGAATGGGAAGCTCTATTGACTGAAGTATCCACATTTTGTAGCAAGCATGATATTCCTATCTTGAACATGGAAGAAATATTTGTAGTTGGTGTAAGGCCATGACGTAACGCCCCACAAATTACAAATTTACATTACTATCGTGTTGATCTATTCTTTGAAGTCATAGATCTGCAACTTCAAGAGCTTAACAATCGTTTTTCAGAGGTGACTACTAAGTTGCTACTTTGTATGGCTTGCTTGAATCCAAGTGATTCGTTTTTGGCTTTTGATATAAAAAAATTGACCCGTCTTGCAAAGTTTTATCCATTTGATTTTTCTGAGACAGATGTATTGGCACTTGATAATCAACTTCAGACTTACATTGTTGATATGTGCTCCAATGACGAGTTTTTAGAGCTTAAAGGAATTGGGGACCTTGCAAGAAAGATGGTGGAGATAAATAAGGATGTTATATATCCATTGGTATATTTGCTTGTAAAGTTAGTTTTGACCCCTGTTGCGACTGCAACAGTGGAAAGAAGTTTTTCAGCAATGAAATATATCAAGAATGAATTGCGCAATCAAATGGGGGATCAATGGTTGAATGATTGTTTGATTGTGTACATTGAAAAAGATATAGTTCGTAGGATTGATAATGAATCTATCATGCAACGGTTTCAAAATATGAAACCTCATAGAAGATAATTGTAGAATTTCATGTTGTTGTTGTTGTTGTTGTTTTTTTTTTGTGTGTGTGTGTGTGTTGTGATATTGATATATTCAAGTCTCTTTTGTTTTAGATTTTATATAATTTATGTTTCTTATTGACCCCCCTAGACAAAAATCCTGGAGTCGCCCCTGTGGACTAGTGAGGTAGTGTTAGTTTGCAATCTCCAACCTTGTTTTGCCAAAAGAGAAAGGTTGAAGGCTTTAAGATCGTGAAAACCCAAACCACCCTCTTCCTTTGGTAGACACATCTTGTCCCAGCTCAACTAGGCCATTTTGTTTTTCTCATTTGTTTATCCCCACCAAAATTTACGTACGATACTAGTCATCTCATCACAAAGAGCATTAAGGAGTTTAAAGACACTCATAGTATATGTTGGCATCGCTTGTGCCACAGTCTTGATCAAGATCTCTTTTCCTGCATTGGATAACAACTTCTCTTTCCACCGTGAAAGTTTATTATTCAACTGTAAGGTTGAATTTTATCAACCATCTTGTTGTCTTTATTCTGTGCCAATTTGCTTGTATTTCAACACTTAGTAACCCTGTATTTAGGTGGGATTCATGTAAGGGTAGAGTGTGAGAGAGTGTGAAGAAATGCTCAAGATCGTGCAAAGAAGCAGGGACTCGCGGCTAGGACTCACGGCTAACTCGCGACTTGCAATCTGCCAACTACAGCACACGTGAGAAGCATGCGGGGAGGTGAAGGGTCACGCCAGCTGTCGCACTACTAAACAAAAGTCCCAGGCTAGCCAGGCCATTAACTCGCGGCTTGAACTCACGACTTAGACCAGTCGCGAGGCCAAGCCGCCAACTCGCCCTGTTTGGGAAAAAATGACTCTTTGCATTCCTTTCTCACCCCACTATATATAGACCCTTATTCCCACAAAATGCTGAGAGCTTCCAGAGAGAATTTTGAGAGAGAAACCCTAGAGAAAAACAAGATTGACTCATCCCTAATCTTCACTAAGAGACTCTTCAAATTCCTCTACTCTCTTCCTTTCCATTGATACATCCTTGAGAGGTTCTTGACCAAATCCTTTTCTCACCACACCCACGTCTGTGAGAAGGTCTTTTGGTGCTAAGGGAAGCAGTTTGGAAGGGACCAATGGTTATTGGTTGATGCTATGGGCTATAGCGGAATCCGGTAAGCTAGAAAAGAAAAAGGTTCGGCGCAACCTCGTTGGAGCAAGAAGCTTGGAGGGCTTAGGTACCTGGGTAGATTAGGCTTGGAGGGTCTATTGCTGTTCATGTATCCCAACTACATTTTCTAGTGGATTATTGACCGCTTGGAGGGCGGCGGAGAGGTTTTACGCCGAGGGCTTCGGTTTCCTCTTCGATAACACATCGCGTGTTGTCCTTGTGTTTGCATCTCTCTTCCCTTTATCTTTGCCTTTTATTTTCTGTTGTGGATGTGATTATAATTGGCTTAGATTGTTTATCAATTCTGTGTTTGGCTTATATTCATGTTCCGCACATTAATTGTTTGATAATAAGCTTGAATTGGTAATTTGTAATTGGGGGTCTGAACGTTCATAGTGTTTTCAACGCTATTCAAACTTTCAATTGGTATCAGAGCGGGTGCGCTTGAAGTGGTTTAAACACCTTAGTGCGATCCCTGACCCCGTATTGAGATGGATAGGTCTCAATCTGTAAATGTGCCACCATTTTTTTATGGTAATAATTATGCTTTTTGGAAAGTCTGAATAAGAGCATTTTTGTGTTCTATTGATGATGCTGTGTGGGATGCAGTTGAAGTTGGTTGGACTAGGCCAGAGGCTGCCAAATCCACTTGGGATAAGGCAGCTCTTGCGGCGGCTAATGCTAACAGTAAAGCATTGAATGCTATTTTCTGTGGTGTTTTTCTAGATGAATTTCACAGGATTTCGTATATTACTATTGCTAAGGAAGCATGAGAGATTTTGGAGACTACTTATGAAGGAACAAAGAAAGTGAAAGACACCAAGCTACAGATTTTGACCACTCGCTTTGAGGAGCTCAAGATGAGCGAGGATGAGTCTTTTGACTCTTTTTATAGTAAGCTGAACGAGGTGGTTGTCGGCAAATTCAATTTGGGGGAAAAGACGGAGGATTCTAAAATTGTAAGAAAAATCCTTCGGTCACTGCCAGAAAGTTTTCGTGCCAAAGTAACGGCCATTGAAGAGAGCAAGGATCTTGACGACATTAAAGTTCAAGAGCTGGTTGGTTCATTGCAGACATATGAATTGTCACTGCCCACACAGAAGAAGAGCAAATCTCTTGCTCTTAAAAAAATTGATGAGAGAGTGGTATCTCATGACTCTTCGGAAGAGGATGCAGTAGATAAAGATGTGGCGTACCTTGTAAAGAACTTCCGGAAATTCTTGAAACTCAAGAACGGTGGGAAATTTGGTGACAAAGGAAAATTTCAGAGTTCCAGGAAGGAGAAGAAAGAATTCCGAAGGAAAGATAGTAGAGACTCACAATCTTCTCAAGGAATCACATGCTTCGGGTGTAATGGACATGGACACTTCAAAAAGGAATGTCCCAACTATTTGAAGTCCAAAGGAAAGGTCTATGCTACTACTTTAAGTGACTCGGATTCATCAAACTCTGACTCTGAAGATAGCTGTGACGGAGAAGGAAATTACTCCGCATTCATGACCATTGCACATGTGAAATCCTCAGATGATTTGGGTTCACTTGTGAAGGAGCTTGGTGAGCATTCTGATTTGGAATCTATTGGGATTGTGGATGAATCGGAAGCTGAAGAGGATGAAGATACATCTGGTCTTCAAGAGAATTACGCCTTACTCCTTGAGAAATCAGGTGAGTATGCAAAGGTGGCAAAGGCGGCTGTGAAGAAGATGAAAAAAGCTGAGGAAGATTACAAAAGTCTTCTGGTAAGATACAAGGAGGTGAAATGTGAGATTGAAACACTTAATGGTGAGCTATCAGAAGCTTACACAAAAGTGAGATTTCTTGAGCAAGAGGTAGTGCAAGCTCATGCCAAGATAGAGAGGGTCTCATCCAAGAAGTTAGAAGATATTATTTCATCTCAAAAACCTTTCTCAAACAAGTCTGGGTTGGGATATACTGGAGGAAGTAGCTCATCAGCCAATGTCACCAAAGAAGTGAAGTTTGTGAAAGCCAAAGAGATGGCTGTGGATAAGTCTATTCCTGAGAAAGTTAAGGTTGAAAAGAATAAGAAGGTGCCAGATCAACGGGTGTTTAATAAGTCCCGTAATCAATCAGAAGCTAGATTTGAAGCTAGAGTAAAATCACTTCCAAGATCACAACGGGGTCCTAGAACGAATCATTTTTTTCACTTTTGCAGATTGCAAGGACATACGAGACCCAACTGTCATAAGCTGGGAGAATTAAACAATACAAGCGCTCCTCGATCACGAGGAAGAAGAAATGACAAGAGGTCTTAAGGTGGTGAGCAACCTAGAAGTCAAAACCGTGATCCCGGAATGATAGACATTATGAAGATGATCAGTGCCTTCACCAATTGCTTGGAAAGCTTCACAAGAAGGTTTGAAAGTCCTAACTCTCGTACCCAATCTGTTAAGGATATTACCCCAAAGGCACGTGACATGTGGGTGACGAAGGGTATTTATGCATAAGCATTACAACATGTCCATGCATTAATACTTCCCATGTTTGTGAATATGCTTGGTTGTGTGCTTCTTGCGTGTTTTTGAGTTGGCATATTGTTTGTGTGTTTATTTTTCGTTCAAATTTTTTTTTCTTATTTATGTTGTTTTTGATCAATTTTTTATTGCTTTTGTGTCAAAAATCCAAAAACACATAAAAACTAGAAAATCCAAAAAGTTTGATCGGCATTGTTGAGTTTTGTCTCAATACATGTTTTGCCTTGTACCTTTGTACTAATGACCTTGTGCATCTACGAGCTTAGCTTGTTTCTTATGCACTCATATCATTGTGGAAGAAATTCTGAACTCTATGTGACTGTTATAAATAGATCTTCAACCTTGTCATGAATGATTAGTGAATGATTTTGTTGATCTTGAGACATGTATAGACTTGTGCCTATATATCTTCCCACTTTTTATTTTGTTGTTTTTGCTTAGAGAGCTCACCAAATGTAAATCTCCAAATGAAAAGAGATTTTGAGCTGCAAAAGCCTGTCGCACATACTAGTATTTGACTAGGAAAAAGGGAAAGCGACCAAAATAAAATGGATGATGCCTAAAAAGCCAAAGGCTAACTTATCAAATTGAAATATTAAAAATTTCAGGTATCGATCTCACAATGAGATGTATTGATTTAAAATGATCAAATGATATATATGGAGCCAAATGAAAAGCTTCAAAGAAATGTACTCAAGTTTTTGTGGGAGGTCATATATGCATACTTCTATAATTGAGATAGGTCACATTATCTAGTGCTAGTTGTGTATGCCTTGATTGAATTGATCATTGAAGCTTCACATTAGACTAAGGACTATTTCATTTTTGATACCCACACACATCACACAAGTCTATGTTCAATGAATGCCATATTCATTTGTGTGATTGTACTTGATTAAATGTGTTTTCACATGCTCAATCTTTGTTGATCAAACACAAAAAGATTTTTGAGTGTTTTTAGTTGTTTTTGGAAAGTTTTTTGTTTTTACAAAAAATGTCAAAAATTTCAAAAACAGTGTTGCCCTGTTTTGGCGACTCAGTCGTGAGTTGTCCCAGTCGCGAGCCCATTACGAGATTTTTCGCGGCTTACTGGCGAGTCAAGGTCTCAATCGCGAAAAATACTTAGAAAATTTTTCAAAATTTGAGTTTTTGTGATTTTCGCGACTCTGTGTGGCGACTTGTTCGCGGGTGGAGGGTCCAGTCGCGAGGGGTACTCAGAGATTTTCGCGGCTCACCTCACGACTCTCTCGCGAGTAGACCTTCCAATCGCGAAAAACACTTAGAAGATTTTTCAAGAATCTTGGTTTAACAGTGTTTCTCGGCTTACCCTGGTGATTTACTGGCGACTTGATCTAGTAGCGAAAAACGTGTGTTTTGTGTTTTTAAAGTCAGTTTTAAAAACCTTTTCAGTTTTTCCCTCGTACTTTGTGACTGTTCATTGTCTTCCCCATTTCACACTTTCAAACACTCCGAGTATTTCTTCGAAAATCCTTCATTTCTGCATTAGTTCTACTCCAATCTTCAAGAAAAAGGTATGGGCTTTCTCTGTCTCACTTCATTTTTCATGTTTTGAATGTAATTTTCTTGAATCTGTGAGTGTGTTGTTGACATTATGCTTTAAGAAATATCTTGTTCGTACGAGGGTTTGCTTTATTCTGTTGAGTGTTAGTGTTTTTTATGGTCATTTAATTATTTTACTGTTGGTTATAGAGAGTCTGTGCTCTGTGATTTGTTTCATGAATGTGTTGCTCCATTCATATCATGTTCTTGATATTTTGTCACAATTTTTGTCATTTGTGACTTTGTGATGCTCATTGCCTACTTGATTCTGAGTTATGACTGATCATCATCATATTTGTTTGCCTATTTCACTAATTATGTCAGTGTTGCTTATGATTTCTTGATGTTAACCTGGTTCATGTTTTTATGCTTGTGTGAAATCTCTCTGTTTCACATTATTATATCTGAATCTAATCAAACTAATGTTTGTACCTTGTGGTATTGTATTTGGTTCTTTGTTGTGTGTCTGTTCTCTTGCAGATGACTCGTTGTTCCACTAAAGGCAAAAACATTGTAACCGATGATCAATCAACCCCAATTGCTAAACGAACGCGACTTTCATCTCAGTCTTCTAGAGACTCTACCACTGAGAGATTCAGGACACCTCTTGACTCAAAGACCTACACAGACATTTTTGAAAAGGCTCCTCCCATTGTGGAACGAATAGTCAAATTTGATACTCTGGGGACAACATTTATTCCTAGGATCTTTGAATCAAGAGATTGGGCTAATTTGTTCGGGAATTTCGAAGATCCAGTTGAGGAATTGGTTAAGGAATTCTACTCCAATGCCAGATGCACTGGAGTAGAGTTGAAATGTTGGGTACGAGGAACAGAATTCTCCATCAATCCAGAATACATTGCAAAGGTTCTTAGCATCACAAGACCAGCAAGTGTGGACACCACTCCATATGATGACAGAGTACTCAAGGCTCAAGACATTCTTCAAATTCTTGGAACTGATCATGAAGTTGTCAGCAAGGGAACCTCTATAGGCACTGGACAGTTTTCCCCTGAACTGACGACTCTGAAGTTGATCATGTTCTCCAACCTATACCCATTGTCAAACACTGCTTACATCAATCTTGGAAGAGCTAAATTTCTGTGTGATCTCATTACCAGAGTTCCAATTGACATCTGTGCACACATGTTTCAGATCATTGGGAAAACAACGGCTCGATCAACAACACGAATAAATCTTCCATTTTGTAGTCTCATTATGAAAATCATACTTCGTGAAGGTGTCAATCCACCATCAAATGGGAAAATTGTGCCTCGTCCTCAACCAATATCCATGTACACTCTCCAAGCAAGTAAGAGCCACTCCTCTAAAGCACTTAAGAAAGAACCAGTCACTCCATCTAGTCAAAGTTCAGCTACACCTGTGCAATCAACTGGCACTCCATCTGTTCCCCCTAGATTTCAATCGACCAAGCAAAGCCATTTGATTGCAAATGTGTTTCATCGGATATCCGATTTAAAACGGCTCCTTCACTTCTTTCACAATCAAACTCAAATGCGTCTCACAACCATTGAGACACAACTGGATGCTATTCAACGGAAGCTGGAAGAAAGCCTATAGCTATTCGTGCCAAAAAGGGGGAGAGCAGCTCAAGAATGAAAAGGAGGGTGCATACTGAAAGGGGGAGTTGTTATAATTGTTATACACTCTCACATATACACTTGTTTTGTCTGTTGTGTTTATAGTTATCTGTTTTTTTTTTTTTTTTAACTCCTGTGTGGATATGGGTTTAATATGTGGTTCACTGGTATATATATTTATTTATGATGTTATTCAGTATGTTTCTATTTTATGTGTGTTTGTTCCTGTTACCTTTGTAGGTTTTTAAGGTTCTTAATTTATGTTTGTACCTATTGCTTTTGTAAGCTTTTAAGGTTTTATGTACTTGCTGTTAAATGTGTCATGCATTTTTTTTTAAGTACATCACTCTTGTGCCCTTGTAGGATCTTATTCCTAGATGCATATATGTTTTATGCATTGGTTGAGTGTTGGACATGCAAATGATACTCTGCAATTGAGTTTATTTGCTTTCATGTCCGGATGTTCATTCCTTGTGAGAATGAGCATTGTGATCACTATTGTATAGTGATTGGATGTTTGGTCAAGCCATGGTCTATTGCCTTATTCCATTTTGCTTGATCGCATTATACTTGCTCCATATGCATTACAAGTTTTCTGCATACAATGATCAGACTGTGTTGTTGTGTTTCAGGAGATACTTGTTCTTATGGTTCAAGAGCTACACAGATTCTAGAGTTAGGTGTGAGTGAGTTTTCCAATTGTTCCCAACTCACGCGTTAAGTCTAGAGTTTGTTATAGGGTTTTGTCACGGAATAGCCAAAGGGGGAGATTGTAAGGTTGAATTTTATCAACCATCTTGTTGGCTTTATTCCGTGCCAATTTGCTTGTATTTCAGCACTTAGTAACCCTGTATTTAGGTGGGATTCATGTAAGGGTAGAGTGTGAGAGAGTGTGAAGAAATGCTCAAGATTGTGCAAAGAAGCAGGGACTTGCGGCTGACTCGCGACTGGCAAGCCGCCAACTGTAGCACACGTGAGAAGCATGCGGGGAGGTGAAGGGTCACGCCAGCTATCACACTACAGGACAAAAGTCCCAGGCTGGCCAGGCCGTTAACTCGCGGCTTAAACTCGCAACTTAGACCAGTCGCGAGGCTAAGCCGCCAACCAGCCCTGTTTGGAAAAAATTGACTCTTTGCATTCCTTTCTCACCCCACTATATATAGACCCTTATACCCACGAAATGTAGAGAGCCTCCAGAGAGAATTTTGAGAGAGAAATCCCAGAAAAAAACAAGATTGACTCATCCCCAATCTTCATTAAAAGACTCTTCAAATTTCTCTACTCTCTTCCTCTCCATTGATACATCCTTGAGAGGTTCTTGACCAAATCCTTTTCTCACCACACCCACGTCTGTGAGAAAGTCTTTTGGGGCTAAGGGGAAGCAGTTTGGAAGGGACCAATGGTTATTGGTTGATGCTATGGGCTATAGTGGAATCCGGTAAGCTAGAAAAGAAAAAGGTTCGGCGCAACCTCGTTCGAGCAAGAAGCTTGGAGGGCTTAGGTACCTGTGTAGATTAGGCTTGGAGGGTCTATTGCTGTTCATGTATCCCAACTACATTTTCTAGTGGATTATTGACCGCTTTGAGGGCGGCAGAGAGGTTTTACGCCGAGGGCTTCGGTTTCCTCTTCGATAACACATCGCGTGTTGTCCTTGTGTTTGCATCTCTCTTCCCTTTATCTTTGCCATTTATTTTCTGTTGTGAATGTGATTATAATTGGCTTAGATTGTTTATCAATTTTGTGTTTGGCTTATGTTCATATTCCGCACATTAATTGTTTGATAATAAGCTTGAATTGGTAATTTGTAATTGGGGGTCTAAACGTTCATAGCGTTTTCAATGCTATTTGAACTTTCACCAACCTCTCAATTAATTGATGGAACATGTTACACTTATTTTTTCTTACTAGTGATGGAAGCCCAAGGTACTTCTCATGTTGCTTAATGATCTCCACCCCAAATCTGTGCTTGATCTCATCTTGCAAATTTTGTGGTGTGTTACGACTGAAGAAGAGAGAAGTCTTTTCTCGGTTCAGCTGTTGGCCTAAAGCTTTCTCATATTTTTCCAAGATACCAATCAAGTTAGAACATTCTTCACCTGTGGCTTTACAAAAAATTAGACTGTCATTAGCAAAGAATAGGCATGAGATTGATGGTCCTCTGGCACATGCAGCAATTCCCTTTATAGTTCCAAGTTTCACTGATTTTCTTATAAGGGCTGAAAGACCTCTTGCACAAAACAAGAAAAGATAAGGGGAGAGGGGATCCCTTTGGCGTAATCCCCCAGTAGGAGTAATGACACCTCGGGGCTGGCCATTAATTTTGACTGAATAAGTGACAGAGCGAACACACCTCATCATTATGTCAACCCACTGTGTATGAAAGCCCATCTTGATCATTATTTTTTCTAGACAATCCCATTCGACCCTATCATAAGCCTTACTCATGTCTAATTTAAGGGCCATCTCCCCCACCTTTCCATTCTTTTTCTGGCTTATATGGTGCATTGTTTCAAAGGCAACGAGAACATTGTCTGTGATAAGACATTAAGACATAAAAGCACTTTGGTTCTCACTAATAATATGTGGTAGAAATTTTTTTAATATATTAGCAAAGACCTTAGAAGCAATCCTACAATAACATTGCTAAGGCTAATAGGCTTGTGTTGGGTAATCTTTGTTGGATTTTTCACTTTGGGAATGAGAATAACATGAGTTTCATTAAATTTTGGGGGATGATCCCATGATTCAGGAAATCCAAAACAGTTGGTGTAACACAATTTCCAACTAAAGAACAATTCTTAAGAATTGATTCTCAATAAATTATTGCACCTTGAAAAAATATATATGTATTCACAACTTTTTTGTATGATATTTAGATAGTAAACAAATATTCCTTTTGTCCCAAAGTTGACCTTGGTGATGTCGCCTAAAAATTAAAGAACAGGAAACTTCTATTCAAGAATATGAAGAATCCCTGTTGAAACTTTCAACTAACTCGTGTAGAGCAGCTTTTTGATGTCACAAATTTCTTGCATTCAAATTTTGAGATACTTTTTACAAAACAAATAAACTAAACACATGCAAGTCATGGCAAAGACCAGGTGTTGGTCCTATCCTTCTAGCCATGTTTTGCAATGAGTCTCTTTACATGGTATAAAGCCTTTTATAAGTAGTCCAACCTTTGCCAGGAAAGGACCATTGAGTCTAATGGGTCATCAAGAAGAAGAAGAGAGTTAATGGTCTGCCACTCAGACCATACAGAGACCTGCACCAATCCGCCTTTCAGGAAAAAAATTTCACTCTTTGTCATCACCTAGAATAAGTTGAACAATACTGTTTTGCAACCGGGAATGAGCAATATCCGTAGTATACAGCAAGAGCTAGCAAAATCAGCTCCTTGGTTTTCAACATCTAAAATAAACAAACTAGTTCTCTGAATCATAATTTGTGAAATCAGGTTCCGGGGGCTTCTGCAGTTTCACCAAGCCTCCAGCACTTGGGTTCCGAAGCCTATGACCACGAAGGGCATTAGCTGCAAATCGGGATGCTAGGATAGTTGCACCAAGCCTAGATGTACTATCACTTCGCGAAACTAATGCCCTTACATCATCATATTCTTTACCATAGTGTAATGCTTCCTCCTCTTCTTCTTCTTCTTCTTCTGCCTCTTCTTGACGATGACGTTCTACAGCTCTCCTCTTGAGATTCCGTCGCCAAGCAGCCTGGATAAAGCAGGCAGCCCAGGTCCTCCACTGCTGAGTAGAAACGGAAGGTGTGCTGAACCTGCCTACTATGGAGGCGCCTAAACTTCAACTCCTCTGCTTCCAAGGCAAAGGCTTCCACCTCAGTTAAAGTCATCACTGTCCGAGTTGATGATGGTAAGTTGGAACCAGCTTTAGGGTCCAGTGCCCAAGTTAGAAGCTCCTCTCCACAGAAGTCCCCTTCTTTCAGTAGACCTCGGTTGAAAAATCCACTCCTTCCACCATCTGTAGTGACACTCTCCAGGCGCCCACGAATGATAAAGAGCATCTCATCCACCGGGTCCCCTTCCCGAACAATGTAGGTTCTCTCTGTGTATAAACTGGGCTTCAATCGCTCACAGATGGCATCAAGTAACCGCTCATCCATATTGGCAAACAAAGGAACCTGCATACACCATCATATATAGAATTCACACTCTTTGAATAAACATCAGCAAGATAGGACACTGGCAGGATACAAGACTGATGTTAAAAGTGCTATTGAGATTAAATAGCAAAGGAATTTTTTATTTAAAAAATGAACAGAATGCTAGATATCCTATTGGTGATTCAAGTTGTAACATAATTACTTTTACATACTTACCCTTCTCACCAAATTCAAACAATTGGTAAACTCTGGACCAAGCTCTCTTCATCTACTCCTCGTGTTTCTAACCACTTATACTGGTCATAGCGTCTAACTCTTTCCCTCAGATCCTGTGGCAGGAAGCGATGATGCATCCACTGTTCAGAATCACGCCTTTTGATTCTCATCTCTTCAACACGAACTGTAAGAGACTGGAGGTATGTCTATTGCAATCACAGGATACCTTAAAGGTCAGCATTATTGTAAAATATTTGTTCTTCCTTAAAAACATAAGATCTGCATACAAAATTTAAACTGTTTCCACAATTATATTCATAGTTCCACTTTCCTTTAAAAAGAAAACTTTAAAATGCATATGCTTCGTCCATTTGTGCCAACAACAACTAGTTGTCAAGCATTGTTATTCTCAAAAAAATGAGATATAGGAGCAATTCCAATTACTATTTTGCTTTAATTATCAGAAAAAGAATATCCAAATATGTTTCAGCCCTTATATGTAATAATACTGACTAACATGAGCGTCCTCATGCGCATCCCAAAAATAATTAAACTCACCTGCATATTTCCAATCAGAAGTGCAAATAGTAGGAGCCCAGAAATTGCTATTAGTATGGAAAACAGAACCTCTCCAGGATAGGTACTGGTTTCAAGCCCTTGACCAAGTGTACTGTAGAAATTGAAATAGCAATGTGCTTTAATAACGGAGATGTTGGGAGCTAATAAACTCAGAAATTAGCATTTTTTACTTTACTAAACTTAATAATTATGACAATGATAATTATTGCATGATGCAGCAATCTACCACATATCATTGCATATTTGAAAATTATGTAATTGTATTAACAAGTGATCATGCCTGCACAATTTTTTTTTCCCCATTTTTCCTACAGTACAAATCCAATATAGAGATTTTGGTTATCCATAAGGGCCAATAATTTGGGCTAGCTGCATTCACTGATCTTTAAAAGAATTCCATTACCTCACAAACATGTTAAAATATTGGGAACAAGAGTAACTTAAGACAAATTGGAAATTCCTTATGAACTATCTAGTATATATAATTTTGAAATATCCACGATCAGCACTATAAAAGGACTTACTGAGAGACAATGTCTAAAAATACTGCATAACTAATAAAGCCAAAGTTGAGTTTAAATACTAACTTCTTCAATTCTACAGAAAGTAGAATTTATCAGTGCCTTTCATAAAAATCTAAAGCCTTCTGACTTTGGCTAGCTTGTGAACCTATTAAGCTAGTGCTCGACTAGTTGGCTGACCAAGAAAATTTATGTAATGGATCTGCTCATGGATGTACTATCCTTATCATGAAGCTACCAATTAAAAAAGTATCTCAATAATATATATATATATATATATAAATAGATGCCTAAGCCCAAAATAAAAAGAAAAAAAAGTAGAAAAAGGAAAATCATTTTAAATTATTTATTTATCTATTTTTTGATGGGTAAGTTACACATGCATATATTGTATAATTTGTGACAGAGCTAAGTGACTAAATAGCATTTAGCCTATCAAGAATAGAAAAGCAAGTATTGTGCACACATATCTACTAGCAAAAAGTAAGATACCTCAAATTTTGCAGGCCCCACCATAAACAGTAGCAAAATTTAGAGAAAAAAGTCCTAGATGCAACAATACCAGATGATATAGCATTTGTGTAAATTCCATAATTGAATTGTGAATCTTCATCAACAATAGAGCAACGACTACCAAGAACACCCTTGCTGATCTTTTCCCAATTACTGTAACCTTCCATATGCTTATTCCCACAGTACAAGTAATTTATGTCACATTTTCCACTATCCTCACAGGCTTGCGGCCAGCAAGTGTCATTTCGCTCAACAGCAAATAAGTACCAAAAAGCCCTGGTTATCTGAAAATTTTCATCCAAAAGTTATTCAATGTGCAAATTGAGTTCAAGACCAAAAAATTGAACTGTGAAACAATCACAGAGAGAGAGAGAGAGAGAGAGAGAGATGAAAAATTCAATTCAAAGCAGACAGTCAGCCATATAAAAAAGGTCATGTGCGACATAAATATCTTCAATCACTTCAAGTAATTTATTCCTCTTTTATGAAATGCCTTGGATATATAAATTAAAATAATGGCAGCTTGATCTCATAAAACTATTTTCTTCCTAACATGGAAGGGGGAGGGAGGTATATAATCTTCTCTTTAGAAATCCTTCCTATATTTTTGTTTATGTGCATTATTACACAAAGATATTAACACGATATCTAGGGCTCATCAGAATAAGAAAGGCGACATATTGATCTACAATTCACTATTCTTCCATGCACCTTTTTTTCCCTTTCCAAGTTTTAAATTATTGTGTCATACTAGACATGAAACTCACATCTCATGAGAGCTTCACCTAATATGTAAAAAAGAAGTATGAAAACTTACATGGCTGGAAAGCATATACCAAAGCAAATAGTATGCAGCACCAGCCAAAGCACTTTCAGCAAAAACACCCGCAGTCTTTTTAAGTTCTGCATTCAAAGGAAAAAAGCGGGCAAATCTTGGAACATATTGAAACAAGACAATATGTAGTAATGCTTGTTTTGTAGCCAATACTTCTGAGCCCTTTGATCTCTGGAGGAATTTCCACACTACAATCTGCAGATAATGAGAATAAAACAAAATCAAATGATGCTTTTCTTCCTATTCTAGAACTTGTTGAACACTTCTATGTTAATGAAGAATTCAGCACTAAGGCTGCAAAATGGAACAATTATGCTGAAGGAAAACCATAAATAGCATAGGACCAGTCTTCAAATAATCATTTTACTACTATGCAAAACTGCAAATCTTATATATAATCATATAATTTCATGAAAAAAAAAAAAAATTTGGCCAAGAATCCAGAGCCAAATATGACCAGTTATGCATGCAGGATGCAAATCTTATATATCATATAATTTCAATTTTAATGATGCAAAAAAAAAAAAAAAAAAAAAAAAAGTGCCACAAAGCTAATCATGTAGGCATATATCTGTAGCATTTCAACTAAGGGTCACTGGTAGTAGAAATGACAAAAAGTTCTGATTCTTGCTAATAACATACCTAATTACCTGTAAAAGTCCAGTAAAACATAGTATGTTGGCCTATTCCAAGTTCTTTTATTATAGATTTACTTGTCTAAGTATTCTCTCATGCAGAGCTCATCTATTTTCACTCCATGGGAAAAATGCATGGGCTGAGGCCTGTAAGTTAAATGTGAGTATTGACTGGACAACAGATTGCTAGCATTTCCTTTCACTAAAGCAATGCATGCATTATGTGTATGTAGTTCACTGTGTGTAATTTGTCCACCCCTCTCAAAGATGTAATTGTATGTAGTGGAATCCAATCCTTTCTCTCAAGTACACTTTTGACGGTCAGTATAACTCATCCACTTCTACTTTTCAAGTATTCTTATTCTTTTTTTACCTAGTTCATTTACTTGCAGTGATTTATTTTACCTTGTTCATTAACTTGCAGTGATAAATTTAAAATCATTTTCAACACAATAGAAGGACAAAATATTTTGTCATGGCCAACAAAAGTAGGAGTTGCAGTTTCTTTTATAGCATATATTGTGCAAGGAATACTACAAAAACAAAAGAGTTGAATATTTTGTACATAACAATGGATAGTGCTATATTTATCAAAAGACAAAAAAAAGAGGGGGGGGGGGGGGGGGGGAGAATATTGCCTCATGTGAGGCAGCACAAATCACTGTTTCAAGAAATGGTTTTAACTTATTTTTACTCTAAAATAAATATAAGTTAGGAAAGACATTCAGTTTAATGCTCCTACTAAAATGCATAATGACTTGCTCTTCCAGTTTACATCTTCTAGTTAAACTTTCAGGAATTATGCCTTGTAATTTGTAAAAAACAATATCCAGATGTCATCTTTACAAATATTACTAACAATTCCCTCAACCATAGGAAATCCATAAATTGTTATTCAGAAAAATTTGAAAAAGAAAAAGTCCCTTGTAAACCATACACATCTGTTTCAACACTGGTTCTGATCTCATTGGATAATTTGGTTGCTTGGTTTTCAAGAATTATTAAGAACTTAGATGGCATATATCTGTTCTATGATTTAGATACAGTGAAAAATCTTTGATCTGGACGTATAAAATTCTAAAAATTAAAGTATGATGTAATTAGTAATCGTTTGCTGGCAGATGTATTTTGCATCCATATGCTTTCAAATTTTCACAGTTTAAGACTTAGAACTCATAGTCATAGAAAGCAACAAACTCAACAATTTAAACACAAAATGAATAAAATATATTTTTATTCCATTAAATTTTATGGAAAATGATGCTGCAAGATGGAATTAGGTATATTAAAAAAAGTTCCATAGTTTTCTAATACAATAAAAGTAAAAGATATCATTATTGAGAGAAAAAAAGTAAAAGAAGTCATTCTAAAGACACAGAAGTCTATAGATTTAAATAGGCATGCAAGCTAGTAGAGCAAAGAAACTGTGCATGGTTTCTCAAACCTGAGGTAGAGGAAGCACAGGCAGTAAATCTACAATGAAATAATGTTGTAGATATTGCTTGGCTATCTGTGTAGGATCTATCACAAGTTCACCTCGTCCAAAAACCCGAGAAGATGGTGCAATATACGCTGTGCGGAACTGAAGAGCCATATGAATAAGATAGAAAGAATCAAGAATTGTCCGCAGAGTAGTTGTTGTGACTGCCAACTTTGTATCCATACCAAGGCAATTTGATGCATGATTGAAGACAGGAAGATAGAAAAACAATGGATCAATAGAAACTGCAAGAATACAAGATATGACAAAAAGCCTATTCCATAACAAGAGGGATTTATCTTGAGGGTCAAATATTTTTTTCTCAGATACTTTAAGATCTTCTGGGAACACTGCCCGGGTGACGCCAGACCTGAGTGATCGCCCAATTGTCTTTAGTCCATCTGATCCCACTTTCATTCCATACCTAAAGGATTTTGATGAATTTTTCTTTGCACGACCAGTAAGGTTTAGTCCCTCTAAATTAAATATGGCTCGCTTCTTTCCAACAGCACCAGAAGGCATTGACAACGTAGAATCAAGGTCATCCAACCTACCGTGCCAACAACCTCGAAATCAATCACTGCTACTGCTTTTGTATATCCGTATAGAGAAGAACCACTGATGAAAATCATTGAAAGTAAAATGTAAACTACTCCTATACCTCTTTTGAACATAATGCTAAAAAAATGTGGTATCTAATATTTTAGAAGCACCTTTTTACTATCTACTGAACTAGTTCATTGTGCAACTTACTATTATTTAAGGTGCTATATACTAAAGATCATTTAAAAACAATTTGTATAAAAAATTGTGATTAACAAATATATCATAGATTGTAAACTACATGTGAGTCATAGACTCATTAGCTTTATCTTTTTGAATCAAAATGAATATTTGTATTATATATAAAGCAACAGGATAAATAATATCAAAAAAATGAAAAATTGTGTCCATCTCTGATGCAAATTATATACAAATTGAAAAAAGAAGTGAAAACTCTAAAAGTTCATTAAATCATGTCTTGTTATCCACACACTCACCCCATGAGTACCACTACATCCATCGAACACCATTGACCTCATTTCTCCATATTTAGCCCCAACAACCCTTCTCCAAAGAGCATTCCATTCGGTTGCGTAGCACCACAGCCACTTTCATAATAAATCTTAACTGAAATTACCAAGCTTCTGAATAATTACTCCCCCTAATTTAATAGGGGGACAAACCATGTCCCAACTTACAAAAGGAATTTTCCTCTCTTCCTCTGTACCACCCCCACAGAAAATCTATTTGAATCTTCTGGCAATGCTACCTGGCATATAGGAAAGGGTGACATGAAGTAGGTTGGTAAACTAGAAAGGTTACTTTTACTCAAAGTAACCCTTGCTCGTTTCTGAAAGTACAACTTCTTCCAGCCTGCTAACATTATTTCCATCCCTTCCATTGATCAATGAACTAATCAGGGAGGCATTGTGACAAATATACAATACAATATTCAGCATCCAACATCAAGAGAATTTGCATTTCCTAAAGTCAAAAGCAACAAAACCCAGTAGCCTCATTTTACCTTAAATTGAGTTCATTGAACTGAAGTTAATTATTTTTCCTTGCTAATCCAATTAAAAGTATCAAATAAGAACCATTTATATATATTAGCAATCAATAATCTTTAAATTTTATAGAAGAGAAATGGGAATCATTTATAGCAAGGAACAACATATGCAGTGTAAATTCTTTACCTTAAAAATTTCTCCCTCTGGCCTCCAATGTACTGCGACTTGTAACCGCAATCAAACATTTTGTAGAATCATCAATTACATTGACATCATATTGGAGTGTTAGAATTCTATGGTAAGCTTAAGTCAAACCACTAAATGGGATATGGAAACATCAAGTGTGATAAATCAAATTTCCTGTAATGCAAATGAACTAAGGTAAGAGACTGCCAATAAAATGATAGTACATAACAGAAATACTGTGTTCACAAAGTATCATACCTTCTCTGAGTATATATATATAATCATAAATTTCCAACATGTCAACTAGTCTGAATATCCAAAGAAAAGTAGCAGAATTGCATTGTAGACCATTAAATTTTCTACTATAAGGTTGGCATTAGAACTGAAATGAAACCCAAAAAAAATATATATAAACAGTTAAAATTACTGAATTCATTAGTACCACTATTATTATAGTTTTCCTGTATATAATTATCAAAAGCATTGGCATTTCGGATATTTTAAAATCATGGATCTTAACGACATGCATAGTTTTGTAGTGAAACCTGTCACAGATACCCAAAGTCAAGTATACATGCTAAGAATTTTCTTAATTCTGCTAATTCTCAAGGTTCTAAAGAGTTTGTGCAAGAATAGAACCCCCGGGTCAAAAAATAAAAGTACAAGAGTACAAGAGATCACTTAAACTTACTCATTACAAACACAAGCCACAAAGCTCACTTGCTTAATTGTGCATAGAGATGCTCATCTAAGCTACAAAAGATACAAAGTTTAGAAAACTTTGTTTCAATGGCCATCCAAGGTACACAAGTACCAATGTACACAAACACACACTGTTTTTGTATTTTTCTGATATTTCAATTTTTATATGAAAAACAAAATAAAGCAAAACTGAAAAATAACCAAACAAAAACATATTAAACAAAGCAATGCATAAAACTAGATGCAAAAGCATGAGGAAGGAGGAGGAGAAGAAGAGATCAATCCATGGATATGACACCAATGTTTTGGCAAAGGAATTCAAACCGTTTGCTATCAAGAGGTTTGGTAAACAAATCAGCCTTCTGATCATCAGTGTGAATAAAATCAAGAGTAAGAGTACCATTTTCGACAAGCTCCCTAATGAAGTGATGTCGAATCTCTATGTGTTTAGTTTGAGAATGTTGAACCGGATTCTTAGAGATGTTGATGGCACTGGTATTGTTACAGTAGATGGTAAGATGCTCTTGACAAATACCGTAATCATGGAAGAGTTTTTGCATCCATAGAAGTTGGGTGCAACAGCTACCGGCATCGATGTACTCAGCTGCAGTGGATAATGAGATGGAATTCTGATTTTTGCTCATCCAGGAGACAAGATTATTACCCACATTGAAACAACCCCCCGATGTACTCTTTCAATCATCAGTATTCCCAGCCCAATCAGCGTCAGAATACCCAGTTAAGACATCATTTGTGTCCTTGCTGTACCACACACCAAAGTCGGCAGTGGTTTTGACATATTTTATGATTCTTTTCAAAGCAATCATATGAGACTCTTTGGTATTAGCCTGATATCTAGCACACACTCCCACACTGTAACTAATGTCAGGTCTACTAGCAGTAAGGTAAAGAAGACTACCTATCATGATTCTATAAAGAGATGAATCTACACTTTTACCTAACAAGTCAACAGTGAGTTTAACATTTGGGCTCATAGGGGTTCTAACAGAACTAGCAGATTCCAAACCAAACTTCTTCATAAGATTTCTTGCATATTTGGATTGAGATAGGAATATACCTGAATCTTGTTGACGAATCTGCAAGCCAAGGAAGTGAGTCAGCTCTCTAATCATGCTCATCTTGAATTCGCCTTGCATGAGTTTTGAGAAACTATAAGCAAGTTCATCCTTAGTCGACCTAAAGATGATATCATCAACATAGACTTGAGCAACTATCAACTCACCATCTTCCTGTTTAATGAAGAGAGTTTGATAAGCTTTTCCTCTTGTGAACCCATGAGACACCAAGTATTGTGTGAGCCTATCATACCAAGCTCTAGGGGCTTGCTTTAAACCATAAAGTGCCTTCTTGACGTACAAAACATGATTCGGAAAGTGTGGATCAATGAATCCTTTTGGTTGAGCCACATAGACATCTTCTTTAAGGAACCCATTCAAGAAAGCAGTCTTTATGTCCATTTGGTATAGCTTGAACTTCAGGTGACATGCTAGGGCTAGGAGAATTCTGATGGACTCCATGCGGGCTACTAGAGCGAATGTCTCATCATAGTCTACTCCTTCCATTTGTGAGTATCCTTGAGCTACAAGACGAGCCTTGTTGCAGATCATATTACCCTCCTCATCAGTCTTATTGCGGAATATCCACTTTGTGCCGATGACGTGCTCACCCTCCGGTCTAGGTACTAGAGTCCAGACATCATTCCTTTGAAACTGAAGCAGTTCATCATGCATAGCTTCAACCCAGCTTTCATCCTGAAGAGCTTCCTCAACTTTAGTGGGTTCAACTTGCGACAAGTAACAAGAATAAGACACAAAGTTAGCAACACATTTATCAACTGTATGTTTTTTTAGTGTAAGTTCATTCATGTTTCCCACAATAACTTCAGGAGGATGATTCAATTTGATCCTGGAGGAAGGTCCTTTCTCTTCATGGGTTTCAGAATCAGGTGAAGTAGATATGTCTGCTGAATCTTTTAAAACGCTTGGAGTATCTAGAGTACTAGGAGATGCGGGCTCTTATTCAACAATTTCTTGAACTTCCTTGGGCTCGAGAGCAAGAATCTCTTTGGGGATTTCCTTACTAAATTTCTCAGAACCAGAATTTGAAGATTCATCAATAACAACATTTACTGTTTCCATTACCTTCATGGTTCTTTTGTTGTATACCCGACATGCCTTGCTTGTAGAGGAGTATCTCAGAAATATTCCTTCATCACTTCGGGAGTCAAATTTTCCCACATTCGCTCTATCCTTGAGAATGAAACAAGTACTTCCAAAGATTCTGAAATACTTAACATTTGGCTTCCTTCCCTTCCATAACTCATATGGAGTCTTCTTGGTACCGGGTCTAAAATACACCCTATTAACCATATGACAAGTAGTGTTAACGGCTTCTCCCCACAATTTTCTAGCCACATCCTTGTTGTGCAACATGGCTTTAGCCATCTCTTGAATAACCCTGTTCTTCCTTTCTACTACACCATTCTGTTGAGGAGTAATAGGAGCAGAGAATTTGTGAGATATACATGATCTCGTGCAAAAGGACTCCATATATAAGTTCTCGAATTCCTTACCATGATCACTTCGAATTCGAACAATCTTCAGGCTCTTCTCATTCTGCAATCTTGTGCACAAGGCTTCATTGTGCTCAGGAGCATCAGACTTGGATAGTAGGAGAATGACTTAAGTGTACCTAGTGAAATCGTTTACCACAACCATGATGTATCTCTTTCCACCAAGAGACTCGATTCTGGTTGGACCCATAAGATCCAGATGTAGTAGCTCCAATGGTCTAGATGTAGTAGACGTTTGAGTGCCCGAATGTTTGGCTTTTGTCTGTTTCCCAAGCTAACATGGTCCACATACCACATTGCTCACTCTACTGAGCTTTGGTATCCCCAAAACTGAATCATGCTTAGATACAATTGAAAGATGTTTGTAACTAGCATATCCCATCCTTTGGTGCCATAGATCTTCATTTGGTAAACGAATGCTATTACACATAATATTAGCATCAGGAACCAAGCCATAACAATTGTCTCGAGTGCGAACACCACTTATGAGCTTTTTTCCAGACTCATCCATGACAAGGCATTTTCCCTTTGAGAATAGTACCATGAAGTCTTGATCACATATTTGACTTATGCTCAACAGGTTCACTCTCAGACCTTCTACATATAGAACATTTGCAATGTCTAGCAATCTAGGTAGATATATGATTCCCTTTCCTTTGATACAAGACTTGCTCCCATCACCAAAAGTGACATTACCACCTTTCTTAGACTTGAATACCTTGAAGAGAGACCGGTCTCCAGTCATATGTCTTGAGCAACCGCTGTCAAGGTACCACAAACATGTGTCCATAACCTTAAATGCAGACTTCATCATGAAGCACACTTCATGCTTAGATGATAGATCAGTGGGAACAGTGTTTTCTCTCATCTGCCTTTTATGAACTAAACCTTTAGCTTCCACTCTTTTCAGACGAACTCCTTTGCACATTTTCATTCTGAGATTGTCTAGTTTCTTCTTTGTCAAGCTGAGATCTTTTCCAATAGTCATCATAATAGAATTCAAATAACTTTTAGACTTACATTTTTTGATACACTCAAACAAGTAGAGATTAGAAAAACAAGATGTATTTGAAAACAAAGATCTCTTCAAGCCAGTTGCAGCCATGACAACAGGGGTCAATGGATCGCATAGCAAAGATTAAAACCTAATCGGAGTGTGCTTACTTTGATACCACTTGATAGGCCAAGAATGTATTGACCCCTTGTGATATATTAATTGATTAATTAGCTAAGTTTATTAATTAATCAAATTAACATGCAAAGCGCGCGGTAGCATAAACAAATCACCAATTATCTAAAGTATGCCGCGAAAAATAAATTGACACGGTGATTTGTTTACGAATGGGGAAAACCTATATGGCAAAAAACCTATTAGGTGATTTTAATGTCACCACTTCTGAGAATCCAATATTATCAAAACAAGTGGTTACAAGTAAAGGAATCCCAGTACCTTATACCAACCTACAGTTGAACCCTTATCCCAATACCCAATTGGACTTGATCTATAGTGACAATCTCTCATTTTCAATGCATGGCTCCCAGTACATGATTGACCAATAGATGCGCGGATCCCAGTACCCGACTTAATCACTAACTTGAGAAGGATGTTGGCTGCAAAGTTCTTGAGTTCATCTAGACGATGAAAATCAAGAAGCTCCTTGGTCACAAAACCCTACGGTGTACAAACACAGCAGCTTTTTCAAGAGAAAGATGAACTAGGGCAAATTCTGTCTCCTGTCACAATTTGCATGAACAAGACTTTGCTCTACACTTGTGCAACTGTGCAACCTTTGAGGGCCCTTAAAATAATCCTTATATATGTTTAGGGTTGTGAGAAAAGAAAGCCCAAACATATACTCACGGATTGGATGAAAATCAGCTCTGAAAAACTGAGTTTCATAAACCTCGATAGATAGCCATCTATCGAGTTAGCTGTCGAGCCACGGGCTTTAGCAGCTTTTAAACCTCAATAGATGCTAGCTGTCGAGCTTTAAAATCCAACACTTCGTTACTTGATTCTTGGACAGACTTGCATGGCTTTAACACTTGAACTTGAAACCTTGTTTCTTGAAGCATTAAACACATCCTAGATCTACCCAATTACAAGTAAAGTGCATTTTGTCAAAGGATTAGCCAATTACATAAAATAGTGACATATGTTCCTAACATTGAATCACATATGTCCTAACATCATTCCATCAACACAAACCCTAAGCACAAACCCAAACCTTAAAGAAGACACAAACCCTAAACAAGACATTGAAACTGAATGTCCTAAATAATTCTCAAAGCTAAAAGTTTCAAACTAACTTCCTAAATAAACATGTTCAAAGTCAAAATAAACGAATCAGGCCTTCTTGAGTTTCTTTTTTTTCGACTGGTCACTTGTTCCATCAATAGCAACCAACCTATCATCTCTATTTCTTCTCTTGAATTCATAGTTGCCATCCTTTTGCTTATCCTTGCCATCCCCAAGAAATATTTCTCACATTGAAACCATGTCAATTTCCCTATCCATAATCCTGTCCACCAGCTAGTTAGAGTACTCCACGGTCATCTTATGAAAGTGAACCTTAACAAAGGTTTGATCCATTCAGTCAGCTATGTCCAAGACTAACAGCATGTTCCGTACAGAAGTAGGAGTTGTGTCTAAAGGAATAAAAGGTTTTCTTCCTCTACCAGCGGGCATCCCTTTCTCATACTGAATTTTTCTCAAGAGTTTATCAGCCTTGTAGAAAGTAGCCCTCCTTAAGCTAACCAAGAAGATGTGATTTGATCGAGGAGATCGCAATAGAGGAGGTGGACACTTCCACCAATAACAGTTCCAATGAATTAAAAGGTTGGATTTCTTTTCTAAAAATTTAATCCAATCTTTTTTAGTCTGACACTTGGTCTTGATGACAGCCTTGCTAGGGAAATTACTAGGACCATAATTAGAAATAGTAAGTGTGGATATCATGTCCATTCTCTCCATCAACCATATTTGTAAAGTTAGGGGACTTCTAAGAAATTTCCATGATTCTCTACCAAGGAATACAGAGTCCAACCCTATAAGAGTTTTTGCCAAGATTAGAGAAGTAGGATTATCATTGTCTCTAATTTGACCTACGATTCCTATAGCTCGAGCATCCACAAAACTAGGTCTTTCAAAGCAAACCAAGAATTCTCCCATGAAGCAAAGAGCCAAAGAAACATTTTTCTGCACGTTGTCAGATATACCATGAGTACATCAATGAATAAGCCTTGTAACAACTGCGTGGAGATTCACCATGTGGCCTTCGATCATGCTACTAGTAATTGAAAAAGAAAGACCTAGTGCATCAGATAAAATTTCTTTGTGCTTGGGATCACAAGAAACTGCCACTGATTTTCTGTTAAACTCATAACCCAAAATGGTAGAAAATTATTCAATAGTAGGACAGAGTTCAGTAGTGCCAAACCGAAAGACATGATCTTCGGTGTCCCAGAACTTTATGACGGCACGAAGAAATTCCCAGTTGATCTTGATGTTCCTTAGGGATTTGATTCCTTCTAATTTGAAGGCAGAGACATTGGTCTTGGTAGCAAAATCAAAGCCACAAACCCATCTGTTGATATGATGTGCAATTGAATGAGAAAGATTTTGATTGTTGGCCATGGATGATTCTTGTGTGTGGTAGCTCTCACTTAGTTGTTTTTGATGCAGAGTTTATTTTTAGATTTGATGCTAGGATAGGGTTTTTATTTTTTTATTTTATATTATCTCCAATCATTTTTAAATAATTCAAGAGAGTTTGGGGTTAACTAGGAAAGTGTTTTACAGTAAAAAACGGATACAAAAGCTTTTTGAAAAGGCCCAAAAACACGTCAAAATTGCGAAAATCCGACTAAAATTGAGTGTGCCAATCGGCACCTTAGAAGTGACAATCGGCACTCTAGGAGTGCAAGAGTGCCGATCTGCACTCTAAGAGCGTCGATTGGCACTCAGTCCCAGCATGCACAGCCTTGACCCATTTTGTGTTTTTGGCACGTTTTTGGTCTATTTTGGCTCTATTTTCACTCCAATAAAGGCTGTTGTGCTATAAAACTTCTCAAAAATTCACATTGACTGTCAAACTAGGGGCATTTGGCCACGCCTCATTCATTTTCAAAAGAAATCATCATCATCATCATTTATTAAAAAAAAAAAAAAAAATCAATCAAATCAAGACTTTTCAAAATCATGCATCCACTTTCAAATCAGGGGCATTCGGCCATGCCTCACCCCTTTTCTAAAAAAATTAGTCACCTCATTTTCTAAAATGATAGGCCACAAACTGAATGACCCCTTGTGATTAAACCAATTAATTAATTAGCCAAGTTATTAATTAATCAATTTATCATGCAAATACGTGGAAGCAAAAACAAATCACCAAATAACTAAATATGCAGCGGAAATTAAATGACACGGTGATTTGTTTACGAATAGGGAAAACCCTAACGGCAAAAACCCCACCGGGTGATTTTCAGGTCACCACTCCCGAAACTCCACTATTATCAAATCAAGCAGTTACAAGTAAAGGAATCCCAAGTACCTTACCAACCTACAGTTGAACCCTTACCCCAATACCCAATTGGACTTGATCTGTAGTGATAGTTCCCCCTTTTGATGCACGGCTCCCAAGTACGAGACTAACCAATGCGCGGATCCTAGTACGCGACTTCAAACACCAACTTAGAAGGAGAGGTTGGCTGCAAAGTTCTTCAGTTCATCCTACACGATGAAGATTAGGAAGATGCTTGGTTACAAAACCCTTTGGTGCAAATACACAGCAACTTCTTCAGAGAAGATGAACTAGGTCAAGAACTTCGTCTTTGATCACAAATTGCTTGAACAGAGTTTGCTCAATGCTTGTGCAACTTGTGTCCACTATGATGACTCTTAAAACAATCCTTTTATATGTCTAGGGTTAGGAGAAAAGAAGGCCTAAAGACACATTCACGGATCCCAAGAAATCAGATCAGAAAATCTGATTTTATAAATCTCGACAGATAGCAGGTGTCGAGGAGCTATCGAGAAGGTGTCGAGCTTTAATGAATTTGCACTTCAGCTTGTTTTTCTTGGACAGACTTGATGACTTCAACACTTGATCTTGAAACCTTGTTTCTTGAAGTATTAAAAACACCTAGAACTACCCAATTACAAGTAGAGTGTGTTTTGTCAAAAAGGATTAGCCAATTTACATAAATAAGTGACATATGTTCTTAACAAGTGAAAACACATATGCCCTAACATAAAAGAAACATTTTTCTCAAAAAAAAAGAAAAAAGAAAAAAAGAAAAATCATCACCATGCAAAAATTTCCAAACTTGGGGCATTCGGCTATGCCTCATTCAGGTGAGAATACTCATGTCAAGATTGGTTAGATAAGTTCAAATTGTTATGCTACAAAGCTTCATCAAGTGAACACTAAACTTGTATCATCTAAATTTGCAAGACCAAAGTCGTCAAAGATCAAAGAGCTAGTGTTGAGAATTAGTACAAATTACCTAACTTAGGGATACTTTGTTTTTTGCAGGAAAATAAAAGTATAGTCATGCATCATTTGGACTTCGAGTTTGCCAGTGGGAAGTTCTTCTAGGACCACCTCTAGAAGAACCCCCCTTTGCATCCCCTTGTTGCTCTTGGTCAGTATAAGGTTGAGGTTCTTGTCGCCTATCTTGAAATTCAAGATTCTTGATTCTTTCCTCCAAAGCACGACATTAGCATTTGCCATCCGATTGTTTTAAAAAATCATCGAAGACAAGTGTTAAGTCCATTGCTATGAATTTTAAGCAAAAGTTCATAGGGGAGGATCATCTCTTACCCAGTTCACTTCATTGAGCACATATTGAGAGGATTGGGTTCGTGCAACCTGCTGCCAGCCTCCAATCATCCTTATGCTTTCCTCCACAAGGTCGACACCAATCTAGAATATAAAACCCCAAATTCAGAAACAGCCAAGCAGACAAAGAGCATGAGATAAAAGACCAAAGGGTTTTGAAATATACCGAGTCGTTCCAAGGAACATTTGAAGTATATTCCGGCCGGTCTAAATTTACGATGCTGTAAGACCCATCAGGATTCATTATCTCATATTGCCATGCTAGAAAATTGGGATATGTGTCTGCAAAAGAAGCATGAGAACCACCAACATTGCTAGGAGGAGGACTTCTAACTCCATGGGACGAAGCCTGAAGATGAAATATTCAGATACTTTCACAAATGAAAAAATGGCAAGGATAATTCAGATTATGATGCAAATTAATTTGGGAAGAGAAGAACTCACCGATGCTTTAGAGACATCACCTAAGCGACCCTGTAAATGAGCCTTGTCGAACTTAAGATAGTCCCCCGGTATTCCAGAATTGGTGTGGCCAACCCTTGCATGAGCTATTTCTTCATTAGTTAAAAGGCTGGCCAACCGAACCGACATACAAGGATGGGTAGGGATCACTTCAAGAGGATATACATGGTGTTGATACTGTGTTTTGTCCGCCCTCGATTTGCGTGCCGGACCCCGAAAAATCCAAAAATATTATTTTCTCTCCATGGGGCCACGAGGACATCCAAAATGATGTGGCGTAACCCGTTCGGACACTAGAGCACCTGAAGTGCATTTTTCAGCTAAAATGACCAAAATGCCTCTGGTCAACCTAGGGTTGACTGAAGGTTAAACAAGGTAAAAATCCTAAAAAAAAACACTTTTCATAGTTTTACATTAAACTCGAGCTTTTCGGAGATTTTTGGCAACTTTGACCAAGTTGACTTGGAGTTGACTCCTAGCAGGCCTTAGAAACCCTAATTTTGTCTCAGCTTTCAGAACTGGTTGAAACTAACATCATTACGAAGATTATCAAATTCTTAGTCCAACGACTATTCACGGGTCAAAATCGGAGTTAGAACGGTCGAGATATCACGAAAACCGAGATAACACACTAATCGATGCACTGCTAACTTCCGAGGGCCATAACTTTTGATCTGACTGTTGGATTTTCAAGTTCCATACCTTTTCAGAAACAGGAAGTGAAGATTTTTCCAGGGGTGTCAAGATTAACCCGATCTGTGGGCCGGGGCTATAAAAGGCCCCAAGCACCCTCTAGACCAAAAAAAAAAGAGACTCCCCTGCCTACCTGCTCTCTGCCTGGATGATTTCTGAGCTTTTATCCTCTCTTCCAAACACAAAAAACAGAAGAAAAAAAAACACATCAAAGCCTCTTGATTCTTCTCTTCACCAAAAAAAATACAAGGTAGTGTTCATACCCTCCATCTTCCTCTCCTTGGTTTAATACCTTGGATTTGAGGTTTAAGGGGTATGGATGTAGCTTTTTAGCTACTATCCATACCCCTTTTTCTTTAAAGCTTCATCTAGCATTTATATTGTTCTTTTTGCTTGAATAACATGATTCATTGCTTTCTTTAGCATGTTTATTGCTTTATTTGTGCTTCTAGCCTAAATCTCCTTGCTTTTTATGCCTTATGCCATGTTTCATGTTTAGATCTACATCCTTACATGCTCATATGTTTAGATCTACGTGTTTTATACTTTGTGCCATGTTTTCCTATGGTTTGTTCCTCTTTTTGTTCTAGGTTGATGTAGGGTTACATGCTCACATGCTTGTATGATGTTGTTGGCTTTGCCTTGCTTGGATCTATGTGTCTATGTGTTTATTTCTATGCTATATGGTTAGATCCTTGTTTCACATGCTTATATGCTTGGATCCATGTTCTTCAATGTCTATGTGCTAGGCTTCTACGTGTTTACATGTATGTTTCTATGCCTATATGTCTAGATCTATATTTTCACGTGCCTATGTGCTTGGATTAATGTTCTCTACATGCTTTATGCCATCATCTATGTGCTTGCGTGCTTCACGCCATGCTTATGTGTTTAGGCCTAGACCTTGTTTGTTGTGCCATGTGCTATTGTAGCCCTTTTGTTCCTTTTATCGCATTTTCTTGTGTTTTGACCTAATGGTTAGGACCCGATCTAGACCCTATGGTCTTTGTCTTCATCCATACACCTTGGCCCATATCAAAGGGTTTGGATCATCCTATTTGCATGTCTATGCTTGCTTGCTTCTATGCTTTATACTTGTGCTAGCCTCTCTTGTTCTAGGCTTTGCCACGCTTGACGCCTTTAGCGGGTTTATGGTTGTGTGGTTACATCCGACGCCCATTAGGCCTTGTTTGGATGTAACCATTTGGGATGCATCTTCAGATGCTAGGTTGCTCCGTGCGTACCCTTCCCTTTTCCGCTCTACGCGATGCTATACTTACCATGCTTGTTGGTGCCACCCGTTGGCTTTCTATGCATCTTTGCATGCTTGCTTACATGTCCATGCATGAGTCTTGCTTGCTAGTGTGTCGTCCATGCTTCAACACAATGAAGTTATGGACATTCGATCTAAATCTACATTTGTTTCCCGTGAACACCACCTTTTGTTTGTTTTCTTGCTTGTTTGCCTTCTCGCTTGCTTGCTTGCCTTTTTGTTTCTTTGCTTGCTATGTCTATCATGCTTATTTGCTTTATGCCTCTTTCATATGCTCTTTGCATCTTTTCCTTCCATTGCTTGTTTGCTGGTTTCTTGTCTTTGCCTTTGCATGTATACACATGGAGCGAGGATGCTTGGAGCTAAGGCATGGTCTCCTAGGCGCAAGCAAAAAGGGCAGGGATGCAAGCATGTAGATATAAGCTAAGCGGTTATGTTCAGTAGGTTTAGGGGTCTAGCCTCTCCCATTTGGTTATGTACTCTTTTAAACCCCCTTCCTTCCTTCCTCCTTTCTCTCTTAGATGGGTTGTATTAGGTGTATCATGCCGTGTACCATTCGTCCTCATCTCTAGAGTATGGCAACCCCTGTTTACTTTCCTGCACCTATATTTTGGGCCATGCTCTAGGAATGTAGGCATTTACTTTTTGCTCTGTGTGCTTGCATTGTGTATGATGTGTGTATTTATATACCTGCTCGCCCCCTTTCGGTGTGATTGTCACAGTCCATATTACCTAAGGCAAAGCGATGCCTAATTTTCGCCGCGAAAGTAAGGTGACATGTCACCAGATTTTCGTCGTGGAGATCTGGTACTTTGCCCGAATGCCTTAGGAAAGCATAGATTGAGGCCACACTCGGTCAAAAGCCAAACCTCAAAGCCCCCCATGCTTACAGAGCCTCGAAAGCCAATGCCAAAATCATGTTTTTACTGCCAATCTCCAAAAATTAAGGTTTCATCAAAACAAAGGACTGTCCTTGGACAGGTATTGTGGGGTGCTAACACCTTCCCCACATGTAACCAAACTTCTAGACTCAAGAATCAAGATTTTTTGCCATCCACATTAGATTAGGAAAAAAGAATTTTTTTCTTAGCCTAGGATTGGTAATAAAATCAACTAGAAATAGGTGACCAATCACACCTTAGAAAAACTCAATGATTGGTGGTGACTTCACTTACCTTTGTTAATCCCTTAAAATTTGGCCAATATTCCTGTCACACTGCCAAAGGTAGACAAATACCTTCCTCCACTAAAAGAGAGAGCACCCGAAGCTCCACGCGAACCACACCAAGCACACCAACCAATCGAGAGGGGCCTCTAACGGGCCCCGCGCGTGCTGGAGCATCGCCACGGCGGGTGGTCGAACGAAGGCCCGACGCCGGTGGTTTTCTGCTCTGATTGAGGCCGGGTGTCGACACATGGTAAACCTGTGGAAGTACCCGATCTCCAAGATACCAATATCTACAATGGCCATATTCAAACAAGACTTGATGCCCATTCAACTCTAGATCCCATGGACATTCAACATAACCCTCGCATCCCACCAAGGATCCAAGTTCATCTAAAAATCACAAAGAGTCCAAACTACAAAAAAGAGAAGACATACCCACAAAAAATCAAATCAAACTTCCACCAATGAATGAAAAAAATAAAACTCACATCCTCAGCATCTAAGCTATTAATCACCATTCGCCAAGCCTGCAAAGAACACTTTGGAAGCGTCGACAGACGGTTCTTAGGCATCCAACGAAGGAACCTTGGAAATTCATCAGCAACATCTTCCAAAAGCTGTGGCCTAACCTTGAAATACTCGTACATCCAAACTAGCAAAAAAAAAAAAAAAAAAAAAAAAATCAACGAATGTCAACAACAACCCAAATAACCTTGGAAAAATATACACAACCAAGAACTTAAATCTTACTTGCCAAAAAAATGGTGCCCCTCCTAGACTTGAAAAACTACGCTTGGACAGTTGAGTCATAAAGTGTAGTAGAGTAGCATAAACCATGCCACCCTAATCATTATCTTTGAAACGGTTGATATTCCTCAAGCTCCACAAATAACGGAGACTCACCGTACTCCTCAAGTTAGGACACAAAGAGTTCCAATGAAAAGAAGCATAAACATCTAAGTGCCAGTTTCCACACTCCTACATTTTTCAATATTAGAAAATAACCACATCAAAGATACATTCCTACCACTAACTTTGGGAGGGTTTACACCTAAGTAAGTCTTAACTTCAGTCGGTGAAATGGTATCGTGACCTTCGATCCTTTCAGCACCTAATTTCAAGCTAGTAATGGCTGAAAAATCATAAGGTGTTAGCATCACTTCAACAATACTTAGAATGGAGGGTACAGGTGGTATCCCAGAACCGTTTAGACAATGCCACAAGCAGTTGAATATCTTTATATTCAGTGGTATCATGATTCCAAAAAGATTGGAAAAAGGTCTCGAAACCGGTGTCATTGATAAAATTTCTAATGTCTGGCGACAACTCATCCCAACTTTGTTTCAACAGCTGAAGACTACCTTGGCTCTTAAGGTTCTACAACAAAAAAAAATGCCTCACATGAAAATATGACCAGCCACAAAATTTGTCAATCATCATGATATCTAGAAAAATGCCCTGTTCCAAGAAATATTCATTCAAAAATCCTAGCAACCAAATGAAAATGCCCCTCACAAAAATTAGCCATGACAAAATGCCATTGTATCAAAGAAATACTTTCACAAATTAAAATTCAACGATACCCCAGACAACAAGTCAAAATTTTCCATATCCATGAATTCATCAAACAATGCCCCAATCAAAAGTTCGCAAAAAAAATCTCCGTATCCATAAACTCATTCAACCATGTCTCGAACATTCACTCAACCAAGAACATTTTTCCATACCCGTGAAAAATAATCCCTAAACATCAAAACAAAAATTTCCATACCCCTAAAAAATGAGTTCACTTAACCTTACCGACACATCAAATTCCCATAATTTTCATACCCATTATAGTCAAAAAAAAAAAAAAAAAAAATCAAAATTCATCCGAGAATCCTCTAAACTACATGCAATGTGAAAATTCCACAAATCATCAACATTGTCCAAACTTGACAAATCCAAACAACTCAACAATTCAAAAATACCAAAAAAAAAAAAAAAAAAAAAATCAAATTAACATGCCTACACATAATAATTTTTCATCCAAAACATACAACATTCAAGAATTCCCGCCAGAGCAAATAGCAACAAAATGACAATGTCCATCATAAATTTCTCAAAATACCAAGGAAAAAATTGATAAATTAACCAAAAAAGAAAAAGAAAAAAGAACTCACATTGAGGTCTTTAGTAGAAGGGTATGGAGCATGATTAAGTGGGTCTTGAAGAAGTCCCTCCACATCATTCCACTCAATTGATGGGTCACACCTCTTTCCATGAAATGTGAGGAACTTGGGTGGTCCAAGAGGGAGTGCCATTGAAGTTCAAGAAAACTTTTCAAGAGTGGGTTTCCAAAAAAAAAAAAGGGTTTTTCAAAGATGTTCAAAAACTCAAGGATCTGAAGAAATTTTCAAGGAGACGATAAAAATCAAGTTTGGAAGTCTAGAGAAGTGATTTTCTAAGCAAGAAATGGTGTTGAAGAAGAGGAAGTGCAAGAAGATGAATCTTGTGAATAGTAACAATGGAGGGAGAGTGAAGAGAAGAAGAAAAGAGCAAAAAAAAAAAAAAAAAAAAAAGAAGATGAAGGAGGAGAGAGGGAGGCCAAAATTTCGACACCCCTCTCTCTTCATGCCTTTAATTGTTGAGTCAACTCAAGTTTGATTGAGTTGACTTAGTCAAACTTGAGTTAACTCACCTAAAAAGAAAAGGGAAGAAAAGAAGAAAAATGAAAAAAAATGGGAAATTTGTTTCCAAATTAAAAAAAAAAAAAAAAATTCCTCAAAGGCTTTCAAATTTTTTTTTTGTTTTTCAAAGTCTAAAAAAAGGAAAGGAAAAGAGAGAGATTTGCAAGAAAAAAAAAGGAAAGAATTTCGCAAGGATAAAATTGATTATCTTGGTGTGGGCATAAGGGGGGAGTTGCCACCTAGTTTTTGCGATGGTTTAGGAACCATATATATAGCGTCATTTCGGGGAAGGACATTTTGATCTTACTACTAGAGATATGGGTTTGGAGTTTAGGTACGTTCTTGGGAAGGTGTTAGGCACCCAAGATCGCCTAACCCTAAGGTTGGTCTCCCATCATTGTGTTTCACGTCTTAACCTTATTAAAAACATTTTCAACACTTGCATCTATACTCACACACACACTAGCATACATCTAAACACATACATATACCTTTAGACAAAAGAGCGCCAAACCCCAACTGCATATGAGAAACCCTAGCATGTGAAACCCTATCATACATCATAAGATCATATAAAAATTCATATTCAAGGTCAAACATCATACAAACATGTTCATCACAAAAGATGCATGTTCATATCAATGAATGACTTACCTTTGCTTACCTTGTAGCAACTTAGCGCCTATGACATTAATGCTTGGACATTTGAATGAATGGCATGACATTAAAACTAAGAAACCCTAATCTAAACATATGATAGCAAATAAACAAACAAACATGTAAAACAAGAACTTTGGAAGCGTAAAAACATAGAAAAGATACTAAACAGAACAACATGTGAAAACAGAAGCAAAACAAACAAAGAAAAGTTAGGGTTTCTAGGTAGTAGCTTGTGCACGCAAGAACAAGCTTGCGTGCGCATGCAAGATTATGCGCATGCAGCCTCTTGCCTAGAAAACCTAAAAACACAAAAATAGAGCATAACTTTAAAACAGAAATTCTAACAACCCAACATGCATTTTAAGCATACAAAAACATAAACCTAATCTAGAAAATCATATTAAAACAAATTCTAATAAACAAACAAAGCAAACAAGAAGATTTAAAGGTAGAAAATAAGAAAAAAAGGGAAAAGAAAAGTTTAGACTAGATACCTTACACAAAAGCTTTCCAAGCTTGATTTTGACCGTTCCCCTCAGTCAAGTCTATTCACAAACCAATAAGAAAGTGATTAGCAACATTAAACTAAAAAGATTGGGGCCAGAAAAGGTTCTAATAAAATAAAATTGACTTGAGGGTGTTTTGTGAAAAACTCCCTTTTGATTCACTATTTTCTTGTGAATCTTGTATTTTTCCCGTGGGATTTTTGTGTGTTTTGAAAATGTACCATGTAAGGCTTTATATAGTGGAAAAAATGGGGTTTGGAATGGCTCCTAGAAGATGTGGGATTCATTCCAAACCTCAGCCAATATTGCAGAAAACTTGTGTTTTTTATGCTTCTGAAACCCTAGCTATGTACACAGGAGTATTCTTGGGTACGCATGCTTTGGCCCACGTACACAGGCCTCTGCCCACATACGTGGGCCGAGGGCCACTTTGGGCATTTTATTTCCAAAAATAGATTTTTTGCTAATTTAAAAGGTTATATTTTCCATTTTAACACTCCTTAAATCAATTTGATATTTGATTGGGCTAAACTGGCCTTGGGAGAGTTCGAGCATCATTAGGGAACAGGGGCCCGAGTCATAAGGGGTACAAAATGCGATGTCTACAGATGTCCTTTTTTTAATTCGTGAGCTTCGCTAACAAAATCAAAAGAATAAGAGACAAAACATTTTGTTTCAAGGTATGGCTTGGGCCCAACCCATGCACACGACATACATCAAGCATACATGGGGTGGGGTGCAACTCTAGAGAGTTGCATGGGATTTGTATGTCCAAAGTCCCACATTTGTTGCTCGGGAAACGAGCAATGACAGGTTCACTATTCCAAAGCCTGTTTTTCCACTTGCAAGCTAATGGCAAGTGACTTACTATCCTAGAGTCACTTAAAAAGAAAAAAGAAAACAAACAAGGGTGCTCTTATGAGCTAACCCAACAAACAACAAAAGGATACGGTCTCTGTGGTGTCCATCTGGGGCTCTTGCCTCAAACTTTTTCGGGTGACTCGATCCTTTTGCCTTCTTCGCTTCTTTCTCTACCTTTTCTGGTAAGGCTCTTGCCTCGAGTTGACCTTGGTCTCTTTCTCTATCACTATCTCTACCTTTTTCTACCATGCTTGCATGTTCAATTCCCGGAGGATATGTGCACAAGTAGTCTTGATTTTGGACCTACTAGGGGTGGTGACAACTTGCTGAGGAGTAGGTATGTATAGAGAGGAATCTTCTGCCTCTTACTTGGGGAGAAGAAACTTGCTGAGGAGTAGGTATGTGAGTGGGGGAATCTTCTGCCTCTTCCTTGGGGATGAGAAACTCATTGAGGAGTAGGTATGTATGGGGAGGAATCTTCTGCCTCTTGCTTGGGGATGAGAAACTCGCTGAGGAGAAGGTATGCATGTAGAGGAATCTTCTGCCTCTTGCTTGGGGATGAGAAATTCGCTGAGGAGTAGTAGAAATGGACTCGCTGAGGAGTAGTGTAACTTTGTAGATGCGTGATCCACTGGGGAAGAATCTTCTGCTTCCTTCTTGGTATGCTGAGGACTTTGAGGAAGAATCTTCTGCTTCCTCACTAGGGATGGTTTATGTATGCTTGGGTCCACCAGGGAAGAATCTTTTGCCTCCTCCATGGGGATGATGTTCTAGATATGCTTGATCCATTGGAGAAGAATCTTTTGCTTCTTTATTGAGGATTGTTTAACTATGCTCGGGTCCATCGGGGAAGAATCTTCTGCCTTCTCTATAGGGATGGTATTCTAGATATGCTTGATCCAGTGGGGAAGAATCTTCTGCCTCTTTACTAGGGACAGTGTTTTTGATTTTATGTGAACTACTGGAAATAGTTTTGGGATATGCATGCTTTATTGGGGGAAGAGTCTTCTACTTCCTTTATTGCTCACTAGGGAGTCCTTGATGATTTTGTGCCTAATTGGGGCAATCTTGAGATGTTTTCGCTCTTTTTTTTTAAACACTTTTCATGACTAAACTACACGTAGTTTAGCCATCAGGTGTGTTCCCGCCTTTCATCTTTTTCTCCAATGGTTACCAACCGTCTTTTTCTTCTTCATTCTCTTCATCTCCCTCATCTCTTCACATTCTTCATAACTCCTCTTTCTTTCTCTCTACAAAAAACTCCCTCTCCCCTTCTGATTCTCTCAAACTCCGTCATTTTCTCTCTAAACTTTCTTCATCTCCTCCAATGGCACCCAAGGCCAAGAAGTCCTTCTACGTTCTTTCCTCTGATGCATTTCACCTTAGCCGCTGGAGTGGGGCAGTGAGATTGATGGGGTCTCCACCATTGACATACCGGCCAAAGAATCACATTCCCATGGCTGAATCTATAAAATTTTCAAACTTTTCTCATTTTTCAAGTTTCTCTTTGATCTTCCATTTTGATGTGTTTTTGGCCATGCAAATGCTTGGGTTTTGTCATGGGATGGGTTTAGATGAAAACCTGACAATTAGGAGGGGTAGGAACATGTTTAGGAATGATTTTGGGTGATATATGTTGGAAAATGTCGAAGGACTGTTCCTGCTTGTGCTTCTGCGTGCGTGGGCTCGAGCCTATGTACACACCTTGGATTCATGTGTACGCAGCTCTATTCTTGCATACGCATGTCTGTTCTTGTGATCCTGCATAGGTGGGAATGGGCCTGCGTATGCGGGGTCCTGTCTGCATACGTTCACTTCTATTTCAACTGTTTCATTTCTATATGCAATTCTAACACCTCTTTTTGTCATTTTTGCATCTAAACATTACTGCATCCATCTTTTTATCTTTATTCTTGCATTGAAAACATCATTTTTCATCATTTTCACTTGAATCAAGAATCTAATGTTATCTTCTTCTTTTGATGTCCTCATTCCCTTATGCTGGTAGGGGAAATACCAACAAGGTGGTGGAGCAGTTCAACCTTCTTGTCCCCAAAACTAGAGCTTATATCCGAGAAGCAGGCATCGAGCCTATCATTGACCTTCTTCTGGAAAGGTCTGCGAGTGCTACCTATAATACCTTATTGAAAGGTGGTGGGATAGTACTCACACCTTTCATATTGCTGAGCGGGAAATGATGGTGACTCCTTACAACTTTTACCGCATGATCGACCTTAGCTTCAAAGGGGCCATCATCAACTTGGATGGCGTGTCAGGATTTCAGTTGGGTCTCAACATGTTGTGGAGGAAGTACTCCATTGAGACCATCCACTACTTCGACTTGGTGTCAGATTACATGCTTCTCCCACAGAGGACGACGGAGGAGCACGTCTGTATGGCTAAGGCCTTCCTTCTACACTTATTGGGAGCTTACCTCTTCGCTAATGGTGGGTAATCGGTGTCCTTGAGGTGGTTAACCCTATTTCAAGACTTTGGAGATGCACAGAGGGCTAACTAGGGGCTGACATGTCTTGCCTATCTTTACTCCACCCTCGACACTCTCAGCAGGGGCACCTTGCAGCAGCTTGTGGGGCCTTGGAAGCTCCTTGAGGTTAGTTCTATTTCAATTTCTTGTATTTCTATTTGTAGCTTGTAGTCTTTAAAACTGTATCATCTTGCAAACTATCATCTTGCAAACTGTTATCTTGCATCTAACTTGTGGCTTGTACTTCTTTTTGCAGCAGTGGATTGTTAGGTATGGCCTCATAACCTCGGGCACCGATCTAAGTCTAAGGGAGTTCCCTCGAGTGAGGGCCCACCTTGATAGGTTAACTTCGGATGAGGTAAGTTTAAAAGTTCTAGTTTTCATGCTTCTTTATGCATTTTCCCTAGGATACTCTTCTTCTAGCCTTGTATCATTATAGGTCAATTGGACTCCATGGGCCGGCCAACCCCTTCTTGCTTCCTCGAACTTGGAAGCCTCCGCTATCATTGCTTCAGAGATTACCCGGCCCTTTGATGGAGTGGGCTTGAGGGCACTTTACTTGGTAGAGAGGGTGTGGTGTCAGCTAGAGGGTAGGGATGACCCATAGATTCTGATGGATCCTCTTGAGTTCATGCTTGCCCCACACTCTATGACCGATGCTGAGTACAACTTATGGGGGAGTGGCGTTCTTTACGCAGGGTAGCTTCTTAAGGGTTTGGACTATGAGGAGTTCAACATCACTCGCCTCATGCCTTCCCTTACTACTTAGGTGTATGTTCAATCTCTTCTTCTTCTCTTCTTTTCCTTTACCTTGTTTGTCATAGCTTCTAATGGTGGAAAATTGTAACACGAGGAGCCTGCTGCTGGTGAGCTCATTGACCTTCCACATCTCCCTTAGATGGTCTATTCTTATGGCCCTGATTAGAAGTGCGTTATGCCCCGTAATCCTAATGTCATAGGCTATCCTTTTCTTCCCAACACCCGAGCGGTGAGTCATTCCTTCCCTTTGTTCTTTCTCTTTTTTCCACATCTCTCTTTTGGTTCAGTCACTAAACTTTCTTTCTTTGAACTGCAGCCCACCATCCAAGAGCATAAGGAGTTGGTATGGTTGGCTCGGAATCTCAAGCTAGAGGGTGACCAACTATTCAAGGAGGATGTACGGTCCTGGAGGGGCGGCCCATCCGGGCGGTGGTGATGATGATGATGATGGTGGTGGTGATGAGGAGGATTCGAAGGCGACTCCTAGCTACCAACCAAGGAAGAGGCGGCACCATTGATTACCTGCAGTCAAGACATATAGGCATACAACACACAAATTTCTTTTTTATTTTTTATTTTAATTTCCTTTAGCAAACATTTGAATTTAGTCTGAGACAAAGGGTTGTACTTAAGAACATCTTTTTACACTTATGCTTTTAATTGGGACTAGCACTTAATTTACAAGATATATGGTTAATTGTATGTTTCTATACAACATTGCTTCTTTGATGCTTGAAATCTTGTGTTTGGAATATGCTTTGGATGACCTTTTAGGTCGTAGGAACCCTAGGAATGCCTTGGAGTGAAAAAATCATGCTTAAAATAGGGGAGAATGGGCTTCTGCCAAGTGCCGTGTGTACGTGGGGATGGGCTTGCATAAGCAGCTTTGACTTTGCGTACGCAAGGTTGACCTTGTGTACGTGGGCCGTGAATCAGAGGAAACCCTAACTGCCTTACTTAAGTATAAAAGTAGCCATTTGAGTCCAACGTATTTTCAACCCAGAGAGCCCCTTTTTGAGGTCCCTAAATGGCAGAAAACTCTCCACTCGATGTCTCGACTTTGGATTAGGAGGCTTGGTCAAGATTTCAAGGATTCCATCGCCCCCTATGATCTTTCTTGTGTCTTTCCATACCATCAAATTAGGGTGGATGAGCCTCTTCTTCGTGCTGTTGCCAACTATTGGGTTCCTTCTTGGCATGTTTTCTGCTTCAATGGAATAGAACTATGCCTCACTATTGAAGAATTTGGTGCCATCATAGGTGAACCAGAGATTGATGATCTTATCTTCCCTACCATGGGTGGGGATCTCCCCTCTTTGCTGCAAGTTGTGTTGGGCGTCCCTTCAGCTACGACAAATAGGTGGTGTGTCTTCGGCAAACTCAACCTTAGGTTTGTTTTTGAGTACTTTTTTGGTTTGACCCTTCTCGTGGGTGAGAGGCCACATTCATACTGTCTTTATGCCTTTTGCTTATGTGCTCTCGTAGGGTATTTCTTGGTTCAAAAGTCATACTGCGTGGACCTCTGAATGTGTATGGTGGCTTATGAGCTGAAGAGAGGTAACCCGGTGGGCTTGATCTTGGCGGAAACCCTCAAAGGTTTGGATGCCTTTCATAGGAAGGAAGTAAGCTTCTTTACGGGAAGTCATCTTCTTCTTCAGGTATAATCCCTAACTTTTGCCTAGGTTCTTAACCTAGCAGGATTCCTCTAATTTTGCATGGGTTGCCTTTTGGTTTTCAACCCATCGAGGCACCTTATATCGTCTTTCATCATTATTTTTATTTTATTTTATTTATTTATTTATTTATTTATTTATTTTAGATATGGCTACAAGAGAGGCTTCGGTTGTTTCAACTTGCTACTGTACCTCCTAGCACATACCTCCCTAAGCATCTTAGGGACCTCCGGCTTCACCAAAATGACAAGAGCTTTAAGGCATACATGGAGCTTATGGGTCACATCAAGGAGACCAACATTCAATGGGTCGTAGAGTGGTGGCACATCTCAAGCATGGTCCACAATTGTTGCAAGGATTGTTGTGTGCCTTTAGTTGGACTTTATTGCTGCTCATACTACTCCACTTGTTGTATCTCAAGGTGATTTGGAGAACGTCAAAGAGCTCCTGATGATGAAGGTGCCTTCCACACTGAGGTGTTTACCAATAGGATCTTGGGCAGGATTAATGAGGCTTGGCCACATTGTAGGGGGATGAAAGGCATTGCTCCTCCTCGATACATCTATCCCACTGCGAGGTACAAGCAATGGTTGGAGGATGACATGAAGTGGATTCTGAGGGATGAGAAAGCTTACATGAAGACTAGCAAGAAAGCAAGGAAGGCTGGGTGACCACCTTGATCTGCCCTATATTTTACTTTTCTGCACTTTTATGATTCTCATGTTTTTGTTTTTTAATTTAATAAAGGATTGGAATGTTCCAAATGTTGGAAAAATACATGTTTGTACCACATACAAAACATACGCAGCGGAAAATTAACGGATCTACTTCATTCGCAATAGATAACAAGTACTATGTAAATTTTAGAATATAAGAACAAGAGAGTGTACCTTGGTGCGGTGAAATTCAAAATCAAAGATTAAAAGTACTTGGGAATACTCTTAATCTTCACTCTAATTCCGCTTGTGCCCAAGAAGTGTGGTCTCTCAATCAGTTTATATGTATGTGTTCAAGGGAGAAGAAGAGAGTGTCCAACACTCACATACAAACCATTTCATCCTCATACAAAATTTTGTATGTTTCTCTCCTTATAATGATTATCTAATTGGGCTAGCATTTTGGCCCATTCCAATTGGGCTTTAGTATGTGGCTTGGAGTGGGACCAAAAGGGAACAAATAAGACACTAGCTCCAATGGGCCTTGGGCTTTTCTGTCAACTCTTGACAAGTCCAAAGTTGCCATTAATTATATATAATACCACTATATAAATATAATTGCATTCTAGGCCTTATTAATAAATTATATCTCAAGACTTTATTATACATACAACCATTTCATAAAATATTCATAGTAATACAAAGTTATGAATGTAGACTGCCATTTTGAAGATTACTACATCTTAATCCTTGAGTACCCGGTTTAATCCTTGAAGTTATTCATCATATATTTATGAAATCCAATTTCAAAAATATCTACTTTAGTAACTTCTTACTAAAGTGGTTAGGCCTAACACTCTGAATAACCAAACCCATTAAACTTATCTCAAGGGAATATTTTATATCTCCGTTAAGAGATTATGAATTCCATCTTAAAAATATATGTTTCATCAACACTAAATGTGGTTGCCCAACATACTGAGGTTTTGATCGTTACTTTAGATCTCACTCCTGATATATCAAAGCAACCTACACTTCATGATCAGGTCCATTATTCCCTCAAGATTAAGAGTTGATGTAAATAGAAGTCGTGAGATTTATTATTCATTTGACAATCGGTTGGAGAGTAATAAATCTCATAGCAATCCAGTTCAATATGTCTTAACTCTTAAAACATATCAACATATCAACTAGAAGTCTCCACTTCCACGATCAAGAAAAATTATCTTAGTTGATATGTTATAGTCTTCGTAGATGAATGCCCAATTTCATCACCGACTATGAACTAAAATTCCGAGTTTACAAAGAACTTATGACTTATATCTTCTGTGACTAAATCACATAAATCACATGCTATGCATTTCATGGACTATATGATAATGTCCAAATATTCATGTTACCATTATTTTAGATAATAATAAAACAACTTTATTAATTACAACATTAAGTCATACATAATGTCATATATAATTTCATACATAGCATCATACAATAGGATTTAAAGGGCACATATCCTAACACCAAATCCCTTATAAAAACAATCTTGTCATCTTTTAATTTGAGCAATAAGAGAATCACTTTTTATTATCTTTGCTTATTGTAATTTATTTTCTCTTTTTCTTTTCTTTTTCCTTTGCCATGTAATTTTTGCCCATGACATCTCTTCGAGAATTTTCGCCATGCCCATGGTCTTTCCCTTAACTTTTGCCTAGACTGCCCTTTCGGGTTTTCAATATAGCGGGGTTCTCTTGCTTTAACTTTTACGTAGGCCGCCCTTTCAGGTTTTCAACCTAGTAGGCTTTTTTTTTTCCCCTTTAAATGTTGTATTTCCGGAGTCTATCCATGTTAATTGGGTGAAGTAGCTCTTCCCCATCCAAATCTGTGATCCTTGTAGCCCCTTCAGACATGATTTTCTTAATGATAAAAGGCCCAAACTAGCTTGGCTTAAAAGTCCTGGGTTAAAAGTCTCATTTCTAAGCACCTTTAGGACCAAGTACCCTTCTTTAAGGTTTCTCGGTTTCACTTTCTTGTTGAATGCCCTAGCAATCCTTTTTTGGTACCCTTGTGCATGATATTGTGCCCTAGCCCTTTTCTCATCTATCAAAGCAATTGTTCATATCTTGCCTTAGCCCAATCCTTTTCTACGACCTTGGTTTCCACCAATACCCTCAAAGATTGTATCTCCACCTTAATAGGAAGCACCGCCTCACTACCATAAACTAAAGAGTAAGGTGTTGCCCTAGTCGACACACAGATAAAAGTTCTATAACCCCATAAGGCAAATGGAAGCTTCTTGGCCCAATCTTTGTATGTCACTACCATCTTGGCTAGGATATTCTTCACATTCTTATTAACTTCTTCTATGGCCCTATTAGCTTGTGTTCGATACGGTGAAGACTTGTGATGTTCAATGTTGTACAACTCCATGATCCTTCAAACCTCCCCCTCAAAGTGGGAACCGTGATAAAAAAATGATCTCTTGGGGACCCCAAACTGACATATGATGTTGTTTTCCAAGAACCGAGCCACATGCTTAGCCTTCAATATGGAGTAGGAGGCTGCCTCTACCTACTTGGTGAAATAGTCAATTGCTACCAGAATGTATTCATGCCCATTTGAAGCCTTAGAAGCTATCCTTCCAATTACATCTATGCCTTTAACCAAGAATGGCCATGGAAAAGTCATGCTATACAACTCACTAGGTGGTACATGGCTCAAGTTGGCATGTGTTTGACAATCATGGCAACTCTTCACATAGTCCATGCAATTACTCTCCATCGTATTCCAATAGTACCCTATCCTTAGGATTTTCTTGGCTAACATTCTTCCATTCATATGAGGGCCACAAATCCCTTGATGGACTTCTTCCATTACCCTCTCGGCTTCTTCCTTCTTCAAGCAACGAAGATGTATTCCATCATTGGACCTTCTATAGAGTTGTTCTCCACATAGGATGTATTATGTTGCCATCATCCTAATGGAACGACGTTCTCTCTTGTCTATACCATTCGGATATGCCCCTAGTTCCAAAAACTTCATGATGTCATAGTACCACGGAACTTCCTTTTCCTTTACGGTCATTATTGAAGTTTCGGTCTTCCCTTTGTGCACTTCCTCGTAACTTTGCTCAATCTCCAAAGGCCGTGTCCACACTTCCTCGGGTACTTCAACCATGAAGGCTAAGGTAGCTAAGGCATCCGCAAATTGATTTTGAGCTCTAGTGATGATTGTGTATTCAATCTTTCAAAGGTCTTGGTCAAGTCCTCCAAGTATTGTTGATAAGGCTTCAAGTGCTCCTCCTTCACCTTCCACAACTTTTGTACTTAGGCTATAACCAAAGTTGAATCTCCAAAGACTTCGGCCTCCTTTACCCTCAACTCTTGAAGAGCTTCCATTCCAGCAATACAAGCCTCATATTTAGCCATGTTATTAGTTGCTTCAAAGTTCAACTTGATTGCTAAAGGTATGTGAGATCCCTCGGGAGTGATCAAGAGTATTCCTATCCAATTCCCATATTAATTTACGGCTCCGTCAAAGTACATCTTCCATGTCCCTAACTCAGCACCCAAAATGTCCTCATTTGGAAAGTCTTCTTTACCATCTTCCCCCTCTATAGGGTTCTCGGCACAAAAATCTAACACGACGCTCCCTTTGATAGTTTTTCTAGCCACATACTTCAGATCGAATGCTGCCAACAAGATACACCATCTTGACAATCTGCCATTCAAAGCAGGCTTCTCAAAAAGATATTTCCATAGGTCCATTCTTGCTAGCACCCATATTTAGAAAGGTAAGACGATATGTCTCAATTTCTATACTGCCCAAGCAAGTGCGAAGCATGACTTTTCTATGGGAGTGTACCTAGTCTCATAATCATGGAACCACTTGCTCAAGTAGTATATGGCCCTCTCATTCTTGTCATCATCTTCTTGTGCAAGCATACATCAAAACGCATCCCCTATGATAGAGAGGTATAGATAGGTGGGTGGAGGAGATATTCTTTGATAAGTTCAAAGGCTTTTTGGCACTCATTGTTCCATTTATATGGTTCATTCTTCCTTAGGAGTTTGAAGATGGGCTCACAAGTGGAGGTGAGCTTGGCAATGAATCGACTAATGTATTGTAATCGACCTAAGAAACCCCTTATCTCTTTCTCACTTTTGGGTGGCGGCATTTCTAATATGGCTTTGATCTTGGATAGGTCAACTTCTATTCCTCTATCACTCGCTAGGAAGCCTAACAATTTTCTGACGGTTACTTCGAATGTACACTTTTGTGGGTTCTATCTAAGCCTATACTTTTTAATCCTCTCGAATAACTTCCACAAGTTTACGGTGTGGCTTTCTCTATCCTTGGATTTCACTATCATATCATCGAGATACACCTCCACCTCATTATGCATCATATCGTGTAACAAGGCTGTAGCCATCCTTTGGTAGGTTGCCTTGGCATTCTTGAGGCCAAACGGCATCACCATGTAACAATAGATTCCCCATTTGGTAGTGAATATGGTTTTGGCCATATCTTTAGGAGCCATCTTGATTTGGTTGTATCCTGAAAAACCATCCATGAAAGACATCAAGGCACTTCCCGCCATGTTATCCACCAAGACATCAATGTGAGGGAGAGTAAAGTCATCCTTAAGGCATGCCTTGTTCAAGTCCCTGAAATCCACACACATCCTTACCTTTCCATCATTCTTAGGTACGGGCATGACACTGGCTATCCATTCGACTTGGTGTATAGGTTTGATGAACCCTACCTTTAATTGTTTAGTGACTTCCTCCTTGATTTTTAAGAGCCATTCGGTCCTCATTCTTCTCAACTTTTGTTTGACGGGTACCATGTGATCATGAGTATAAATGTGATGTTGAGCTATCTCAAGGTCAATTCCAGATATCTTTATAGGACCATGCAAACACCTTTTGAAATTCCTTGAGGAGTTCTTGAAGATCTTTTCTTTCTTTTTCATTTAGAGTTGAGCAAATTTTAATTATGCGTGGATTCTCATAAATGCCCAAGTTAATAGTTTCAAGAGTTGGTTACATAGGTTCATTTTTCTTTTCCAATTGTTTATTAATTTCATTTTCAAATTCATTTGAATCATTTAAGTGCAGGATTTCAATGTTATGCGACACATCAAAGTAAGCCAAATCAGAATTCTTCTTATTGAAAATATTGAAAAGTACATTGGAACTTGCATTACAAAACTTTTTCCCCATGTTTTTAGAAAACCCAACCCACGTCCAATTATTAATGAATTTGGAAGGATCACTTGGCTCTTCATTGGTGATGGCGAACATGTCCCCACTCGTCTTCATCATGGTTTTCATTGCTTTAGCATCCATATAGTTCACCCAATCGATCTCTTCTTGTATCTCTTTGATCACCACGGTAGGCTTCTCCTTAAAGGTGAGCTTTTCATTAAAGAACATTTCCCAACCCGGATACACCTTTCCATCCTTACCTACCCAAGGTTCGGGGAAGTCACAATAAGGGAAGTTTCCTCCTTCTTTCACGAATTTCCCATTGAGAGTGCCATGGTTTTTCTTGATTTCGTTACAGCCTTCAAAGAATCCCAGACCTTCCTTAGACACTTATGTCTTGACATTGGGGAACTTAACCACCCCTTTTCCTCCTTTCCCAAGGCCCATTCCAAGCATGTATCCTATGTTCTTCATCATTGCAATCACCTCGTGGCTACAATATGGGAACAAATTAGTAGTATATCTTTCGTCCTCCAACATATAGTTAGTCATATTCACGAACTCAAAGCCACTCATTTGAAGCTTACTCCCTCCTTCCTTGAGTCCCCAAACCGGTGCTAGAATTTCACCATCTCCAAGCACTATGGCAATTCCTCATTTCCATGGGATCTTAGTCTTTTGGTGTAGTGAGAAGGAGATTGCCCCATTGGATTGAACCCAAGCTCTTCCCAAGAGAAGGTTGTAATTTGGGGTGATGTCCATGACATGAAACTCCACAACAGTTTCCGTTGGCCCAATCTTGCAAGGAGCCTTGAAAGTACCCATGACCTTCCTTGAAGTGTTGTTATATGCCCTTACAGTCAAGGGAGAAGGGATGATAGTCTCCCCATCTAGGCCAATAGTGAGGTTGGTCCTAAAAGGACAAACATTCAATGCGGACCCATTGTCAATAAGTACCATTGGAACCTTGGCACCCATGCATTCAATGGTGATTTGCAAGGGTCTAGTGTGAGTAGCTCCTTCGAGAGAGAGATCTTCATCGGAAAAGTCAAGGAAGGGGTGTGAGGAGCCCTTGACTCCCATGAGATACAAAACATCTTGTGGTGTAGTCTCTATAGGTACTTCTTTCCCATTCAAGGTGTCCAAGAGAGCCTTACGATGCTTTTGAGAGGCCATGAGTAAGCCCCACACGGACACATGAGCTTGGGTCTTCTTCAATTGCATTAATACCCTATCTTCTTCTTTTTTGTCTTTTTTCCTCTAGGTTCCGTGGGCTTGGACCCTTCCCCTAAATCTCTACCAGGATGATCCTTTTCCAAAAAGGATGGTTTGTAGTGCTTCCCATTCGTAGTGATATTTGCTACATTGCCCTCCAAGACCCTTTTCTTTAATTTTGTCACTCCTTTGGGATCTATTCCCCACACCGCTATCGCTTCCTTTAAGATTTCATCTTCTTTGTCCCATATTCCTTAGACTTCCACGACATTGACATTGACATTTGTAGCTTCTATCAACTTTGAGCAATCCCAATCAATCTCATCTATTTGCACCTAATTTTGATATGGAGGAGGAGCCCTATGGTAATCGAGCAAAGGGTTCTTTCTAATGTTGGGTTTGGTGATAATGTTGGGATTTGGGAGGGTTCCATTGTCTATGAGGTCTTGTATCTCGTGTTTAAGGCATAAACAATTGTCGATTTTGTGGCTGGATTTTTGGTGGTAATGGCAATATTCATTGAGGTTCCAAGTGGGAGGTATGGTATTAGGCATAGGTGTAGGGTCTAAAGGTTTGATGAATCCTTTGGAGGATAGGTTTTCATATGCTAGAGTGAGGGTCATCCCTAAGTCGGAGAATTCTCGACGAGCTTTCTTTGGGTAGGCTAGTGTTTGTTGAGGCATAATGGTGCTTACATTTACAGGGTTGGGTACTTTGGTGGTGGTTGCTCCCCCTCCATATGTTTTCTTGGTTGGAGGCTTACTTTCACCTTTCTCCAATTGTCCATTATTGAGGGCATCTTTGATTCTTGTCCCACAATCACATAGTTCTCCAAATGAGCTAATAGGCGATGACAAAAGCCTACTATTATAAGCCGGAAGCAAATTCTTAATGATCATGTTGATTTGGTCCTTCTCATTTGGCTTATTGACCATTCTAGATGCCTTGGTCTTCCATGTGGTCATGTATTCAAAAAATGTCTCCACTACACCTTGTTTGGTAGTCTCCAAATCCCTTAGAGTCACATCAATCATGGTGTTGAAGATGAATTGGTCCATAAACAACTCGACTAGTTCATTCCATACCTTAGTTTTGCTTGGGTTAAGGCTATAGTACCACCTTGATGCACCTCCCGTGAGTGAGAGGGGAAATTCGTGCAAAGTTTGCTTCTCATCTAGTCCTTTCATTTCAGTGATGCTTAGGTATCTTCTTATATGTTGCTTCGGATCTCCAGTCCCATCAAATTTTTCCACATCAGAGATCTTGAATTTGGGAGGTAGTGCAATAGGAGCCTTTGAACTTTCTCTCCCCATGTTATAGAGGTAATCATCCTTCCTTTGCGCCTTACGGAAGGCGAGTTGCATTTTCTCCATCTTTTTCCCTCATAGCTATGGTTACCATAGTGAGCTTCTCAAATTGCTTGTTCCTTTCATATTCCGCTTTGTCCTTTTTATCCCATTCTTCCACTTCCTCCTCATCATCATGGATTTCCACATGTGCGGACTTCTTGAGCTTAGATTCCTCCAACCTAGTGAGATAACCTCCCATTTTCTTAACGGCCTTTCCATGTTCATCCAAAGCCTTAAGGATCTTTTGTGCCATTGAGTCTTCCACGGAGGTAGTTATTGTTCTTCTTGGTGTGTGTCCTTAATCTTGATCACACGCTTCCCTTTCTCTCGAATCCAAATGGGAGTGGGGATGTGCTTTCTTGACTTTGATGGTGCAATGATGCCTAAAAAGAAGCCCCATTTTCATTAAGTTTATGTCCTAATTAAAGATTTAAATTTTTTAGATGTCCTTAGAAATTTTTTTGGTTCATTTTAATGAAGGCCCAATTACAATATCACTCCCTTCCCTTTCATGGATTTTTGCCCCTTGTTTCATTGGTCCTTGGTCCATTTACAATAAAGCTCTCTCATCTTACTCTTATGGGCTTTCATTAGAATGCACTTAGAAATTTTCAACTTTTTGTCTCAAACATGGGCTTACAATGTATTCATCACATTTGGGCTTTTCATTTTTACTTATCATTTCACTTTTTTTTTTTTGAAATAGCCCTTTAGCTAGAATATATTGTAGCCTTCCTCTCAAAGTCCATGAAGTCCTCATCATTTTGGGCCTTGGTATACAATAAGGAGGCCCAAGATTAGGGAAGTTCATATTGGCTTTGTAGGATTTTGGATGCTAAGTCCATAGCATATTTGTTACCTTAGGCCCAAAGTCCCCTTTTTCAAAAGGGCTTTTTCCACTTGAGCCTATGATAGCAATTAGGCTATGGTCTTATGAACCTTTCAAGTTAAGATATACCTTTGGATTTAGGGATAAGCCTCTTATACGTGAGAACATCTTTTCTTTTATCCTATAATATCATAGGGTATGCCATAACTTTAGGGCCATCCCTTCCAATTTTATATCTTTTATTTGTTCTTAAGAATTAGGTGAACACATGATATATGGTTGAACAAACAAGAGATATAAAGGGTATCCTTTGTGATAGGGTCTAGGATCTCTCTAGTGTGGGTTGGCTCCTTAAGGTTAAAGGGATAGATAAGTAGGTCACTCACAACTTGGTGGGCTATGATTCCAACCGAGGGCCTAAATGGACCCCATAGTGGATTGGTAGCAAACCTTTAACGTACTCAAAGCCCATTATAGACGATGGCATTGATTGTGAGTTGGTGGGATGAACTTCGAAAGATTTGGGCCCGAATGGGGCCTTCCATCTTCCCACTCATCATAAACCAAGGTTGAGGGACAAAAGAAACCAAGTGATGTGTGTGCAAGCAAATATTGAAATAGTTTTTATCAAGGTTAAGAAGCAAGACACATAGGAATTAAACTCACTATCCCCAGCGGAGTTGCTACTGTGGGCATAATAAGGGAGTTGCCACCTAGTTTTTGCGATGGTTTAGGAATCATATATGTAATGTCCTTTCGAGGAAGGACCTTTTGATCTTACTACCAGAGATATGGGTTCGGAGTTTAGGTACATTCTTGGGAAGGTGTTAGGCACCTAAGATCGCCTAACCCTAAGGTTGGCCTCCCATCATTGTGTCTCACATCTTAAGCTTATTAAAAACATTTTCAACACTTGCATTTATACTCACACACACACTAGCATACATCTAAGGATAAAACATGGTATCATTCATCCCTAAACACATACATATCTACCTTTAGATAAAGGAGAGCCAAACCCCATACGCATATGAGAAACCCTAGCATGTGAAACCCTATCATACATCTTAAAACATGGCAGCAACCCAAATATGGCAATCATAAGATCATATAAACATTCATATTCAAGATCAAACATCATACAAACATGTTCATCACAAAAGATGCATGTTCATATCAATGCATGACTTACCTTTGCTTACCTTGTAGCAACTCAGCACCTATGGTATTAATGCATGGACATTTGAATGAATGGCATGACATTAAAACTAAGAAACCCTAATCTAAACATATGATAGCAAATAAACAAACAAACATGTAAAATAGGAACTATGGAAGCATAAAAACATAGAAAAGATACTAAACAGAACAACATGTGAAAACAGAAGCAAAACAAACAAAAAAAAGTTAGGGTTTCTGAGCAATAGCTTGTGCGCGCAAGAATAAGCTTGTGTGCGCATAATCAAGCCTGTGCATGTGTACACAGCCTCTTATCTAGAAAAACTAAAAACACAAAAATAGGGCAGAACTTTAAAACGGAAATTCTAACAACCTAACATGCATTTTAAGCATACAAAAACATTAAACTAATCTAGAAAAGCATATTAAAACACATTCTAATAAACAAACAAAGCAAACAAGAAGATTTAAAGGCAGAAAAAAAAGGAAAAAAAAAAAGTTTAGACTAGATACCTCACACAAAAGCTTTCCAAGCTTGATTTTGACCATTCCCCTCAGTCAAGTCTATTCATAAACCAATAAGAAAGTGATTAGTAATGTTATACTAAAAGGATTGGGGCCAGAAAAGATCCCAATCAAATAAAATTGACTTGAGGGTGTTTTGTGAAAAACTCCCTTTTGATTTACTATTTTCTAGTGAATCTTGTATTTTTCCTGTGAGATTTCTGTGTGTTTTGAAAATGTACCATGTAAGGCTTTATATATTGAAAAAAAAGGGGTTTGGAATGGCTCCTAGAAGATGTGGGATTCATTCCAAACCTCAGCCATTATTGCAGAAAACTTGCATTTTTATGCTTTTGAAACCCTAGCTGCGTACACAGGAGTATGCCTGTGTACGCATGCTTTGGCCCACGTATGCAGGCCGTTGCCCACGTATGTGGGCCGAGGGCCACTTTGGTCATTTTATTTCCAAAAATAGAATTTTGCTTATTTAAAAGGTTATATTTTCCATTTTAACACTCCTCAAGTCAATTTGATATATGATTGGGCTCTAAACAGGCTTTTGGCTTTAGAGTTTGGGCATCATTGGGAAACGGGGGCCCGAGTCATAATGGGTACAAAATGCGGTGTCTACACTTGGTTAAACAAAAAGGCAAGGAAAATTTTACATCCCCAAACAATTGAGCAGATAAAGTCTCAATCATCAAAATTCTAATTTGAATTTTTTGTCCATTGTTGGAAAATTCCAGAGTGAGCGGATGTAGTTCTCAGTTGACTTCCAAATTTCTAGATTGAGCGAATGCAGTTCTCAGTCATCCCAAAGTCCAGATTGAGCGAATATAGTTCTCAGTTGGCTTCTAGATTTCCAAATTGAGCGAATACAGTTCTTAGTCATCCCAAAGTCCAAATTGAGCGAATATAGTTCTCAGTTGACTTTCATATTTTCAAACTGAGCGAATACAGTTTTTAGTCATCCCAAAGTCCAGATTGAGCGAATATAGTTCTTAGTTGGCTTCCAGATTTTCAGATTGAGCGAATACAGTTCTTAGTCATCCCAAAGTCTAGATTGAGCGAATATAGTTCTCAGTCGACTGCCAGATTTCCAGATTAAGCGAATATAGTTCTCAGTCAGATCCCACATCTTCAGATTGAGTGAATACAGTTCTCAATCATCCCAAAGTCCAGATTGAGCGAATATAGTTCTCAGTCGGCTTCCAGATTTCCAGATTGAGCGAATACAGTTCTTAGTCATCCCAAAGTCCAGATTGAGCGAATATAGTTCTCAGTTAGCTGCCAGATTTCTAGATTAAGCAAATACAATTCTCAGTCGGATCCCACATCTTCAGATTGAGCGAATACAGTTCTCAATTATGCCAGATTTCAAATTTTGCATATATGGTTCTCAAAAAAAAAAAAAAAAAAAAAAAAGGCATTCAAGCCTCTACCCAAGTTCATCAATCACCAAGTAGCTTAGATGTCTGCATTTCTCATTTTTTTAAGACAATAAAACACTAGTTCTATGTCCCAAGGTTCCAGGGCTAGGAAATCTTTGAAAATTTAACCCTAATTAAATCATGGTTGCTAAAATCAGTGTCTTTGTTATACATTGACATTTGCTTTACAAGCTCTGTCAATGAGGGGCATTCTGTAGACACTCAATTTTGCACCCATAATTTAATCTTGGAAGATGACTGAAATGATCATTCTGAATACCCAAAAATCATAATTGCATTTCATGCAATAAATCATTCATCACATATCATAAAAACGATCTTGAAACTCTAACGATCGCGACGATATGCTCGATTCTCCAAATCAGCATCACATATCATAAAAATGATCTTCAGACTCTAACGATCATGATGATATGCCCGATTCCCAAATCGGACTGTCAGATTGAAAGATATCAGGAGATCAAGTTTTCACGGTCTGCATGCATTTTGTGTGGGTGAAGCTGATCACGTGTGATTAATAGAAATTAATTTTGATTGGTCAATAATTAAAATTAATTAAGTAATTTATGTGATTGGCAGTTGGATTTGATAAAAAATAAGCTTGGTTGTATAGGAATAAAATGGATAATTAGATAATAAGGGAATTGTTGATAATTAAACTTTTAAAAAAATAATTATCTTTCAGATAATTATTCTTTTAAGGACCTAATTATCAAATTAAAATGGATTTTATTTGGAATACCTATTTAAAAAAAATGTGCAGATGCAATTCACGACTCAGAAAATGCTTAAAAAAGAGTCCAAATTGAACCAAAAGAGAAAACTGGGCTAAGCACCCAAGAATGCCAATCGGCACTTGAAGAGTGCCGATTGGCACAAGACAAGTGCTAATCGGCACTTCCACAGTGCCGATTGGCACGAGTTCCAAAAATCCGGCCCAAAAATTTTTATATCAGGTCAAAACACATCATATTCGATTTTTTAGGGATAAAACTCGACCTAACTTGTATTTGTTGATTTTCTAAGCAACCATAGCTTATTTTTTAAGCACAACACCTCTATAAATACAAAATTAAATTCATAATTCAGCACCCCTCTACCCTTAACGTTAAAGATATTCTAGAAGTTCAACTTGAAGACTTTATTTTTTGTTTAGTATAATTTCTTTAGGACTTAGAGAGACTCACCCTCTCTCTAACTCTAAATTCATAATTCAGCACCCCTCTACCCTTAACGTTAAAGATATTCTAGAAGTTCAACTTGAAGACTTTATTTTTTGTTTAGTATAATTTCTTTAGGACTTAGAGAGACTCACCCTCTCTCTAACTCTAAAGTAATTTTCCCATTCCCTTGTAGAATTCATTGATGCATTGATGTAGGGAAGCTTCTACCTTTTTTTATTTATATATTTATGCATCCAATGCAATTCTCCATGCCTCTCTAACATGATCTTTCTTGTGTATTTGGATTTTTCTTTATTTCAAGTAAACATATCATGATTGTTTGTTTATGTGCATGTGTTTGATCATGTAAATGTATAATACATATGATAAAATCTAAGATCTGTTACTCTATGTAAATTAAACTAGATATGAAAATTATTTACAAAACCTTTTCTGTTTTCTAAACCAAAAATTAGTTCTGAAATTTACTTTCAAAGTCTCTATTGTTTTCTAAACTAAAAATCAGATCTGAAAATTATTTTCTAAACTAAAAATCAGATCTAAAAATTATTTTCAAAATCTTTATTATTTTCTAAACTAAAAATCAGATATGAAATTTATTTTCAAAGCCTCTTTTGTTTTCTAAATAAAAAAATCAGGAATTTTTTTTCTAAATAACAATAAATATTAAAAAATTTAGTTAGTTGTCACGCCGCGAAAGAATGTTGAAAACTAGCATCTCGAGTGTCTAAAACTCGAGTTCCAAGAAAAAAATCGAGTTTTTAAGTCTCGATTTGTAAGCGGATGAGTATGATGTGGAAAAAAATCCACGTGGAAATCGAGTTTTAAAGACTCGAGTTCGGAAAACGCCGCTATAGGGCTTAAAAACGTCACTATAGGGTTTAAAAATGGAGTTATAAAAAAATTTAGCAGAAAAACGCCGCTATAGGGCTTTAAAACGTCACTATAAGGCTTAAAAACGCCACTATAGGCTCCCTGAACCTAGTATTGATCACTTATGAAAATTTTTTGCAGGAAAACGCCGCTATAGGGCTTTAAAACGTCACTATAGGACTTAAAAACGCCACTATAGGGGCGATAAAACTAAAATTTTTTTTGCATGGAACTCGAGTTTCTAAAACTCGAGATCTATGTGGCATTTTCAGATCTAAAACACTCGCAAAGCGAGTCTTTAGGACTCGAGTTTCTAAAACTCGAGATGTCTACTTTCCCTTATACTTTCAAGCGTTGCCTAACTAACTATATACAACTCCTTTGCACAGCTATTCTGCACATTCCCTCAAAAAATCAGATTTGAAAATTCCTTTCAAAACCCATTGTGTTTTTTAATTTAAAAAAAAAAAAGATTTGAATTTTCTCTTTGAAGTTCATTCGGTTTTTTAATTAAAAAATCAGATTTGGAAATTTTATTAAAAATCTCTTTTTTTTTTTTCTAAATTAAAAAACCAAGTTTGAATTTTTTTTTTAAAAGATCATTCCTTTTGTATTTTAAAAATCAGATTTGAAAACTCTTTTCAAAATCCATTCTTTTTAATTTTGAAAATCAAATTAAATTTTTTTTTTATCAAAAATTGATTTTTTCTATTAATTTAAAAATTAGATTTGAAGCTTCTCTTTAAAAATCTTTTTCCTATTATTAAAATTTAGATTTGATTTCTTCTTACATAAATGCAACAGATCTAAGATTTTTGCATATTAACCAACCATAGATCTAGGAATATTAATACAAGAAGTTGCATATCATTTTTTTAAGGGTATTTAAATGGTCATTTAAAGTCTAGAAGACCAGACTCTGTCTGGGCAGAATGGGTGTCTAACACCTTCCTATTCTGTAACCTCGCCCCCAAACTTTGAGTTTTTGGTTCGTAGGATAGTGTCTTTTTTCTTTTGATAAATTGTAACTAGGAAACAAGGCCTTATAATGTTTTTACTAGATTGTAACTAGGAAACAAAGCTATGTATAGTTCCTTCTATCAAGCTGTATTCATTTAAATTAATAAGAATGTATATTATTCAAGACATCTTGTAATCTTTTGTATAGTTATCTTATTTTTCTTATAAAATAAGTGGCGACTCCATATAATCCCAAAAAGAGAGGTGTCGATGCCTATCTCTTTTTGAGAGCCGAATTCCCAGTCTTTCACACCTGCCCTTGAAAAGACTGTTGCACTGATGAAGAAGGTGTATCAATCAATGCTAGAAGATGGTATTGATCTGGTGTAAATGAAGGAGCTTGGCTTGAGATAAAAGCTTGGTTTTGAATAGGTGCTGGATGTGAATCTTAGGAATGATCTTGAGATGAAGAGACTTGATGGGTCATTGGATTCTTTCCTTTGAACTTAAAACCTAGTGGAAATCCATGCTGTAAGGTTGAGTTTTATCAACCATCTTGTTGGCTTTATTCTGTGCCAATTTGCTTGTAATTTAGCACTTAGTAACCCTGTATTTAGGTGGGATTCATGTAAGGGTAGTGTGTGAAGAGAGTGTGAAGAATTGCTCAACTTTGTGCCAAGAAGCAGGGACTCGCGGCTAACTTGCGACTTGCAAGCTGCCAACTGCTGCACACGTGAGAAGCATGCGAGGAGGTGAAGGGTCACGCCAGCTGTCGCACTACAGGACAAAAGTCCCAGGCTGGCTAGACCGTTATCTCGCGACTTGAACTCGCGACTTAGACCAGTCGCGAGGCCAAGCCGCCAATCAGCCCTGTTTGGGAAAAACTGACTCTTCATATTCCAAACACACACCACTATATATAGAACCTTATACCCACGAAATGAATAGAGCTTCTAGAGAGAATTTTGAGAGAGAAACCCTAGAGAAAAACAAGATTGCCTCATCCCTAATCTTCACTAAGAGACTCTTCAAATTCCTCTACTCTCTTCCTCTCCATTGATACATCCTTGAGAGGCTATTGACCAAATCCCTTTCTCACCACATTCACGTCTGTGAGAAGGTCTTTTGGTGCTAAGGGAAGCAGTTTGGAAGGGACCAATGTTCATTGGTTGATGCTATGGGTTATAGCGGAATTCGGTAAGCTAGAAAAGAAAAAGGTTCGGCGCAACCTCGTTGGAGCAGGAAGTTTGGAGGGCTTAGGTACCTGGGTAGATTAGGCTTGGAGGGTCTATTGCTGTTCATGTATCCCAACTACATTTTCTAGTGAAGGCTTCGGTTTCCTCTTCGATAACACATCGCGTGTTGTCCTTGTGTTTGCATCTCTCTTCCTTTATCTTTGCCTTTTATTTTCTGCTGTGGATGTGATTATAATTGGCTTAGATTGTTTATCAATTCTGTGTTTGGCTTATGTTCATGTTCCGCACATTAATTATTCGATAATAAGCTTGAATTGATATTTTGTAATTTGGGGTTTAAACGTTCAAGGGTGTTTTACACACATATTGAACTTTCAATTGGTATCAGAACGGGTACGCTTGTTGTGGTTTAAATGCCTAAGTGTGATCCTTGACCCTTTGGTTTATTTGCCATGGATTGTGCTTTGTATGTCTCTTTGTATGATTTGATTGATGATGAATGTAACATGCCACGTGTTTGTGAAAATGCCTCTATGAGTGATAATCCTCATAATTGTGATGCTATGTTACATGAATCTTTGGATGTTGTTGATATTCCAAATGACAAACTCTTGAAGAAAAATGCTAAGAAGTTTCAAAAGAATTTGAGCAAGTTATTTTGTGAAAAGGATGATTTGATTGCTAAGCTCAATGAATCCAACAAATTGGTTGAGAAATATAAAAAACTTGCTGAAATTTCTCTTGAAAAGCTGAAAGAGTTTGAATGTTTGACTATGGACTTGGATGCTAAACTTGTTTTGTCTAACAAACTTGTTGATGATCTTAAATGTGAAAATGAATCTCTTAAGATGCATGCCAAGTGTTTGATCGCTGAACCTATTGCTAAAATGGATGATAATATACGTTGCAATCATGTTGTGGTACTCGATTTTGTGCCTAATGTGTGTTTTACCTCTAAGGACAAATCAGTGTACATTCCTCCACATAAAAGAAACCAAAAGGTGGAGAGAAAGGCTATTAAATCAAAGCCTTCATTTAGGTCTCAACCTAAGGCTTTGGATGGATCTAAGTTTGTTCCAACTTGCCACCATTGCGGTGTGATCGATCACATAAGACCTCAATGTTCTAAGTTGAAGAGAGAACAAAAACATGTTGCTAGATCCCTTCCCAAAAAGCCTAGTGGACCTAGACGCATTGTTTGTTACCATTGTAGTGCTTTTGGTCATCTAAGACCTCACTGCTCTAAGTTTCATGCTCTTAAAATAATTAAAAGAAAAGAGAAACTTGAGCTTCTTGGAAGTTATGCTATGAAAGCTAAACCGGATTTGAGTGAAAATAGCATGTTGTTAAAGAAAATGTTTAATGCTCTTAACTCCTTGACTATGTGCATCTCCGGTTCTCATTCTTCCAACCCTCGTCTCACTTATCATGAGACACTCATTCCAAACAATCGTTCCGTTTGGATGAGGAAGGGTTCCTATGATTGAGCTTTTGCTCTTTTGGTCATTGATCTAATTCTTTCGATCTTTGTAGGATCTTTCATGCATTGTTTGTCATATCTTCATGCATTTGTGTATTTTGCATTTATTCATATGCATTGTTTTTGTTTTGATCTTACTTTTATGTTTTAATTTTGTGTGAGTAAAAAATCCAAAACCACATAAAAAGTGAAAAATTCAAAAAGTTTGATCGTATATGTTTGAGCACATATCACATGTGAGTTTTGCCTTGTACCTTTGTACTTATGGCTTTGTGCATTTACGAGCTTAGCTTGTTCTTTATGCACTTATATCTTTGTGGGAAAAATCTTGACATCTTTGTGTGATTGTTGTAAATCGATTTTCAAGCTTGTCATGAATGATTAGTCAATAGTCATGTTGGTTTTGATACATGCATAGACTTGTGCCTATATATCTTTCCACTCTTTATTTTGTTGTTTTTACTTAAAGAGCTCACCAAATGTAAATCTCCAAATGAAAAGAGATATTGAGCTGCAAAAGCCTGTTGCACATACTAGTATTTGACTAGGAAAAAGGGAAAGCGACCAAAATAAAATGTATGATGCCCAAAAAAGCCAAAGGCTAACTCATCAAATTGAAATATCAAAAAATTCAGGTATCGATCTCAAAAAGAGATGTAAAGATAAAAAATGATCAAATGTTATGATTTGAAAAGAAGCCAAATGAAAAGCTTCAAAGTTATGTAATCATTTTCCTGTGGGAGGTCATATATGTTCATTTCTATAATTGAGATAGACCACTTGTCTTAGTACTAGTTGAGTATGACTTGATTGAATTGATCATTGAAGCTTCACTCTAGACTAAGGACTATTCCACATTTGATACACACACACAACACACATGCCTAATGTTCAATGAATGCCTTATTCATTTGTTCGATTGTACTTGTTTAAATGTGATGTGTGCGTGCTCAACTTTATATGGATCAATCCAAAAAGATTTTTGATCATTTTATATGTTTTTGGAAGTGATTTTTATCACTCTTTGTGTTCATGCTTAGTGCTTACATTGTTTTTCAGTGTTTAAACATGTTCTGGGTTGAAAAACAAGTGTCAGAATTTTTGGCCACTCATTTTGGCGACTTGCAACCAGCCAAACCAAGCTGCGAGTTTTGGCTTCTCGTTTTGGCGACTTGCCCAGTCGCGAGCCCAGTTGCGAGTTCACACAGAATGGTTTCGCGGCTCATTGGCGACTCGTTCGCGACTCGCCCAGTCGCCAAATGACCAGAATCAGCTTTTTAAAGAGTTTTTTCGTGGGAAACTTGTTTTAAACCTCTCCCATCCTCTCTTAAACCCCTCTTTCAATATTTTTATATCAAAACCCAATCAATTTGAATGGTTTTTCATTCCATTAACATCTCTAAGGAAACTCTTTCTATTGTTTTGGATCCTTAGATTATGTTTTGGTGAGTTTTGTGCTCTTGGTTGGGATTTTCATCATAGGGGCTGGGAAAACTTATTTTTTGGTCAAATTTTTGTATGGGTTTGGTTCCTTTTGTTGATTTGCTCTGGATGTTGGCCAATTGTGGCAAAAAGATCATGTATTAAGAGTGGATTTCATAATGTTCATGCATTGTTTCACATTGTTGTTCATAGTGTGCATGCTAGGTGTTTGATAAAATGCCTCTTAAGCATTTTCTCACTTGTTTGGACTCCGATGAGTATCAAACTTTGGGGTTTCTCATGTTTCCTCATTAGGAACATGTTTGGTTCATTGGTTGTGTCTTTATCACACCTTGCCCTACATGTGCATTTTCCATGCATTGGTCATGCATTGTACTTTGCCACCTCTTGCACACACCTTGCTACCCTTGTCATGCATTGGTTTATACCTTGTTTCTTCATCCTAGCATGTCATGTTTACCTTGTGCTTTGTAGCATTTTGTTTTGTCCTAGGTTTGAGCTTCTTTTTCATATTCATCTCGCACCCCTCATGCATCATTGCACTCCTCATGCATTATTATCATTGTTCATACCTTCATCTCTTGCCCTCTTTTCTCCTTAACCCCTTTGTCTATTCGTGTCAAAAAGGGGGAGAGTATACTCTAGAGTAGTATACCAGAGAGTTTTGTCATTTCTATATGACTCTTGTGCACATTCTTAGGGGGAGAAATTCCATTTCTCGTGCACATTCGTAGGGGGAGAGATATTCCATAGGGGAGATGCATATACCAAGGGGGAGAAGACATTGTTTGGTCAAGTTGCTCACATGTTTCACATCATGTTCTTGATCGCAATTTACTTGTTACATTATACTTGTCCTTTTTATGACTTGCTTTACCGTGAGGGTCTAATGTGTTTTGTGCAAGTGTTTCAGGTTACAGGTATATGTGTTCCAAGTGTATCACAGCTTCTCATCATTTTGAAGGGGAGAAACTTTAAGCACTTTTAGTTTATTTAAAATAGTTTATATTTGTACATGGTACCTTTGTAGGTTTTTAAGGTTTTGTTTTTGGTTTGTACCCATATTGCTTTTGTAAGCTTTTAGGGTTTGTTTCTATGCACTTTGTAGGCTTTATGGTTTGTACCTTGCTTTATGCAGCCTTTGTGCTTTGTTAAATCAGTACTTCTAACTAAATGTTATGCATTTCCTTTTAAGTACTGTTACTCTTGTGCCCTTGTAGGATTTTTCCTAGATGCACATACTTCATGTACTGTGCATTGGTTGAGTGTTGGTCATTCAAGTGATTTGCCTTGTGTTTGTCAACTTGAATGTCCGGATGTTCATTCCAAGTGTGAATGAGCATTGTGATCACTTGTATGTAGTGATTACCTGTTTTGGTCTTGCCTTAGTTTATTACTTTATTCCATTGTGCTTGATCGCATTGTGCTTGCTCCATTTGCATTTCAAGTTTTCTGCATACAATGAACTTATTGTGTTGTTGTGTTTTAGGAGTACTTGTTCTTATGGTTCAAAAGCTTCACAGATTCTAGAGTTAGGTGTGAGTGAGTTTTCCAACTGTTCCCAACTCACGTATTAAGTCTAGAGTTTGTTATAGGGTTTTGTCACGGAATAGCCAAAGGGGGAGATTGTAAGGTTGAGTTTTATCAACCATCTTGTTGGCTTTATTCCATGCCAATTTGCTTGTAATTTAGCACTTAGTAACCCTGTATTTAGGTGGGATTCATGTAAGGGTAGTGTGTGAAGAGAGTGTGAAGAATTGCTCAACTTTGTGCCAAGAAGCAGGGACTCGCGGCTGACTCGCGACTTGTAAGCCGCCAACTGCTGCACACGTGAGAAGCATGCGGGGAGGTGAAGGGTCACGCCAGCTGTCGCATTACAGGGCAAAAGTCCCAGGTTGGCCAGGCCGTTATCTCGCGACTTGAACTCGCGACTTAGACCAGTCGCGAGGCCAAGCCGCCAATCAGCCCTGTTTGGGAAAAACTGACTCTTCGTATTCCAAACACACACCACTATATATAGACCCTTATACCCATGAAATGAATAGAGCTTCCAGAGAGAATTTTGAGAGAGAAACCCTAGAGAAAAACAAGATTGCCTCATCCCTAATCTTCACTAAGAAACTCTTCAAATTCCTCTACTCTCTTCCTCTCCATTGATACATCCTTGAGAGGCTATTGACCAAATCCCTTTCTCACCACATCCACATCTGTGAGAAGGTCTTTTGGTGCTAAGGGAAGCAATTTGGAAGGGACTAATGTTCATTGGTTGATGCTATGGGTTATAGCGGAATTCGGTAAGCTAGAAAAGAAAAAGGTTCGGCGCAACCTCGTTGGAGCAGGAAGCTTGGAGGGCTTAGGTACTTGGGTAGATTAGGCTTGGAGGGTCTATTACTGTTCATGTATCCCAACTACATTTTCTAGTGGATTATTGACCGCTTGGAGGGTGGCGGAGAGGTTTTACGCCGAGGGCTTCGGTTTCCTCTTCGATAACACATTGCGTGTTGTCTTTGTGTTTGCATCTCTCTTCCTTTATCTTTGCCTTTTATTTTCTGCTGTTGATGTGATTATAATTGGCTTAGATTGTTTATCAATTCTGTGTTTGGCTTATGTTCATGTTCCGCACATTAATTGTTTGATAATAAGCTGGAATTGATATTTTGTAATTTGGGGTCTAAACGTTCAAGGGTGTTTTACACACATATTGAACTTTCACATGCAATTTATAGTATTTCTCTATAGTGTGACCCAAATGGCCACCGTGTGTGCACATTGGTTTCTCTTTCCCTTTAACACGATTGTTACCATTATAATTGTTACCTAAATTAGAAGCAAAATTCTGCCCCTTTGTAGCCAAAGCAATGGATTCCACTCTAGAATCATTACCAACATTCCTTTGCATCTCTTCTAGAATCAATAAGGAACAAACTCTGTTTATTAAAGGAATAGGATCCATCAATAAAACCTGAGTTTTTGTTTGAACAAAGGTCTCATTCAATCCCATAAGAAACTTCATCACAGATTCTCTAACTTGTAAATCAACAAGTTTTTGATTCACATTGCAAGTACATAGGAAAAGGGCTAAAATTTTGCAATTGATCCCACAATACCATCAACTAAGTGAAAAAGTCTGTGATGAAAACCTCACCTTGATTAAGCTCTACTATCTCCTTCTGCAAATTAAAGATTCTTGGTCCATTTCCTTGACAAAATCTGTCCTTAAGATCATTCCAGATCTCTAATGTTGTATCTCTATATATGATGCTAGTTTGAATCTTAGGTGAAACTAAGTTGATAATCCAAGTTCCAACCATATTATCTGAATGAATCCAAGCTTGAATTGTTGAAGGTGTTCTTACTAGAGAAGATGAAAGAGTAAGAGGACTATACCCTAGTTTGTTCTTAGCAATTAAAGTTTTCCTAATTGACCGAGCCCAAGCTGGATAATTTCTCTACTATGGGTTGAGAAACAAGAAGAGCACTAGGCCTTTCCAGAGGATGCAAGAACAAAAGATCATCTGCCATGGATGAATCCTGTAAGGATGGTGGTGATTTAGAAGTGGAAGTGTTGACTGTGACAACAGCCATTGATGAATACTTCAAGCTTCTGAAAATGAAAAGAAAGACAAAAATTTAACTAGAAAACCCTAGAAACTTCGCTCTGATAACCATATCAAGAATTGAACTTTGAGAGAAATGATTTTCTTGATTAAAGTTACTTTACAAGATCTGCTTTATATACATAACAGATAACAGAAACCAACAAACTAACCCGCCAAAATTACTAACAGAAAGAATAACTGAATCTAACACGTGGCACGTGTGTTTACTAATTGCTTATGTTCCTAAGATAAATTAAAACTACAAGTCGTTTTACTAACAGCTAAGCTAAGCTACTGTCATTTTGTTCTTTCTTCTTCTTTCTTGTTTTGTAACTTCTGTTCTTTGCTTCTTCTTCAGTTACATTCTTATTCTTTTCCTCATCATTCTGATACTTAGTTCTTTCCTTGATTGAATTTACCAACAGCATGACGTCTTCCTCAACAGAATCGCTCTTGAACAATTTGGACTTTAATTTGAGATGCAAAATTGAAGGCTGATTCCAAGAACTCTAGAGGGTTGGAAAGATCAAGAACTGCATTGAATGAGAAGGATGAAGACTGTTGATCTTCGTGATAATCAGAGAGGATGGCCATGACTCACAAATTCTAGTAAGGAATCGCTAGACTTTCTGTGAAGGGTTTTGTTTTCTATTTCTTTTTGCTACGAGGGGATTACTAATATACGTACATAGGTCAGTCACGACTCAAGAATAATAAAGGCCATTTGGATTTCGATTTGGACTTGGACTGGGAATTGTACCCATGGCCTGCCAATTGGGCTACAATGGATGAAACCATTGTGATTTGGAATGGTTTTCTGATGATGGGTTTGATATACAATCACCTAAATGGGCTTTTTCCTTAAATGAATAATAATAATAATAATAATTATTATTATTAGTAACTAATCTGTGCGAAGTACGAGAAAAGTTAAAACTTTTAACAATGATATTTAAAGATATATATTATAAACATCATTTAATTTGGTTTAGCAGGAAAACTTAGTAATTGAACAGTCATAATTAATTAAAGAGATTAGACTACCGGAGACAAAGCCGGAGCAAGGAGCCACCACTGTCAATGATATCAAGAGGCCAGAGCGGTGATGAGAGGGAAGGGACGCCCACAAAATTAATTGAAAAGAAAGCATTAAAAACATAAGAAAAGATGCCAGCTCTAATTGAAGCAGAGCTCCAAAAGCCCAAATCTTCAACCTACATAAAAAATCTGATCTTTTTCTTTTTTTCCCTTAAAAACCTCGTCTTTAGCGTCCAGTTGTTTACTTCGAAGTTCTTTACATTCAAATTGGGTATGAAGATTTTTTATGCCAAGTTCAACTCTATAACTTGCACATAGCTTCCTTGGAGAAGAACAACTCTGTAACTCTACTTCTGCTTCTACGTTCTACCATCCGGCCTTCTCTTTGGAGCTTCAGGGTCTAACATTGGGAGGAAGAGAGAAAGAGAGAGAGAGGTGGGGGAGGCGGCCAATTCAAACATAAAGTAAAGAATTAATCCATGTACCTGGTTCAGTGACTTTTTTGGTTTGCAAGATGGAGAGAAGGATAAAGGCATATTGGGGGAGAAAGAGGTCTATCGCGGGGGGGATTTAATTAGTTAATTTGTAGAGTAGCATGATTTTGCCACACTCTGTCATTAGTTAGCACACGTTAGAAAGAATTGACGAGAGTAACATCTCGAGTTGTGTGGTTCAAGTTCCATGTAGAAACTTGAGCCTCACGGACTCGAGTTCTGACTGGTAAGGCGGAACAATTTATCCACGTGGAACTCGAGTTTCTTAGACTCGAGTTCTATAGAAGTACTTCCGCAAACACCAAAAGAAAAACCAGATATGGAGAAGACAGAGGAAGAAGAAAGACGATTTGGAAAACGCAGATTCAAAGAAGAACATAGGAAAGGGAAGATGATCTGGAGAAAAGAAGAAATAGAGGAAGACGATTTGGCTGGAGAAGAGGAAGAACAGAGCATGATTTGGTTGGAGAAGAGGAAGAAGAAGACGAATAGACTGTTGGGAAAGAAAATGGTAGAACTCGAGTTTTAAAAACTCGGGTTCCACGTGGATTTTTTTCCTATGTCAGACGCCACCTCTTGCAATTCGAGTCTTAGAAACTTGAGTTTTGTCCTGAAATTTGAGTTTTAGACACTTGAAATGCTAGTTTGCTGAATAATTTTGTAAACTAGACAACTAATTAAAATATTACAAAAATAATGCTAAATGCAAAAAAAAAAAAAAAAAAAAAAAAAAAAGAACGCCGTGTATTCTGAATTTTGGGATTGGAAATTTCGTTTGTGTGTCTATATATATATATATATATATATATGCGACTCCCACCGAAAGATAAGAGTAATGTACATTTTTATAAAGCAACAAAGCAATTGGCTTTTTTGCATGAGACAAAAGTGTGAAAAAAAAAGCAAAAAAAAAAAAAAAAGTTTACTACTAATCAACTTTCCTTGTCTCCTCAAGCTTTATAGTCATCACATCCGAAAAAATGTAAAGAAATTAATAAATTATGGAAAAGGTCTCTTAGCTCCATGGTCCATCCCTCAACTTAGTTTTAGAACAGATTCCATTTATATAGGAACATAATTATGTTTAAAAACATCTATTAATTTTCCCTCAAATAATTTTTTTTAAATTGACATAATAGGATTTTATTCGACAAAAAAAAAAAAAAAAAAATCTTTATTAATAAAACTAATATCGAGTCCACTCTTCCATTAATCTTTTGGTAAGGTGATTCGCTAAAGTTCAGCCCCGAAACCAAATCAAGCCCACACCATGATAAGGACATGGCCACTATCATTTATGTCAAAAGTAAAATACTGCTTTGTCGAATCCACATTTTCACTGCAATTGACAATTAGTGGCTTCAATTGCACAGACAATGTCCTACTTTCTTTGGCTTTATTAAAGTAAACACTCGTGTCATCCACCACTCCAATTGAGTCGAGTTCAATTGCTTTTCTTTTTCTTTTTCTTTTTAAAATTTTTTTTTATTATTATTTTTTTGGACTTCAATTGCTTCGTTATCAAAAGATCTAGACTATCCTCAATAGACGGCCTACTTTTTTATTGAAAATGATTATAATTTTTGAAGAACATGATATGTTTGTTGGAGGCTATAGTTGCCTATAGCTCGTGGATGTGTGAACAAATCATTATTTCAGATTGAAAAATAAATAAATTTGTAAGAAAAACATCTAATATTCCTTGGTGTATATTGAGCATTCACATCAACTCAGACAATTTTATTTATTTATTTTAACATAAGAACTTATATTTTCTATTTTACACCATCACTTTTAAAAACACACACATTAGATTATATATTTTATATTCTATTTTATTTAAATAATTATTTTTCATTTTATAATATTATTAGAGAAAGCGAGAGAGAGAGAGAGAGAATCTGGTGAGAGGAAGAGGTGAGAGAAAATAATTTATATAATGAAATACAAAGCTACAGTTGTGTATATTTACACAGTTAATGTAGCAATTTTTCAAATTTACTCATCTTTAGCTTGACTATAATAGGTGATTTTGGGGCTTATTAAATATGTAAAATTGAGCTATTTTTCTATCTTGTATTGTCTGATGCAAATACTGTAATGGGCCACATTTAAATTATTAATCACCCTTAAAATTTTATTATTTTGAAAAACTTTTTATAAATTTTTAATTCAGTAAGAAGGAGCAGAAGACTTTTCCTCATTCACAATCAATAAAAAATAATAGCGTTGTAAATTCATTTTGCCATCTTTACGGGGAGCCATAATTAAATTTCAAAAAAAAGAAAATGAAAAGAGGAAAAGTCTTCTGCTTGCGCATGTTCATCCAGATCTCGGATTCCTAATCCTTTCTAAAGTCCTTTTCCTACATCATGGACCTCCTTCATGTTTCCTATGACCCTAAGGATTGCCAAGTCAGGTTTTTGGCATGAATATTCATCTAAACACACAAGAAAAGAAAAAGAAGAGAGAGAGAGAAGTGAAGAAGGAAGAGAAATGCAAAGCATACATGTTCCAAATCCAAATCCAGATTTTACTATATCATTATAAATAATTACATGTTTCAAAATAAAAGCCGAAATATGAAGATGTTCTTAAATACAACTCAATGTCTCAAATAAAATAAAAGTGCAAAAAATAAATGCTAAAAGAAAAGAAAAAAGCAGGAAAACTATATGTCTGTTAGCAGGATCACTGATGGTGTCGTCTCCCCTAACCAACCCTTGGGATAGCATTAGAGCTGGAATCCCCATCATCATCATCATTACCACCACCTCCTTGACCTCTAGCGTAGCCCTTAGGACCGTAGAAAGCCGTGGGTAATCGGTCACCTCTAGCTTGGGGTTCCCGGCTGGTAGGACAAACTCCCTATGCTCAGGTAAGGTAGGCTAATTTTGGAACAAAGAGATTGTGTTAGGACAAACAAAGAGAATACATAGAAGAAAGTGCAAATAGAAAATATTGGATAATTTAAATCTCAGGTCCCCTAAGGGAAATGATAGCCCATAACATTGGTGTTACGGGTGAGAGAACGCTCCCGAGTGATCCCATCTCTCCCATAAGTATAGACTGACCAAGCTAGAGTAGGTGGGTTGAGAAGGTTCCCAGCAGTTGGGGCAGCACTGGCCTGAGGCTGATCAGGCTCATCCTATTCATTTTGATGTTAGCACACAAGAGATATAGTATGCATGAATGGAAAGAAAAAGAAAAGAAAAAAGGGTTTGTGATTCGTGTGGACACAACGGAGGAGTCGCCACCTAGTTTTGCAATGGCCTAGGAACCATGAATATAGTGTCCTTTCGAGGAAGGACCATTGATCTTACTAATAGAGATATGGGTTCGGAGTTTAGGTACGTTCTTGGGAAAGTGTTAGGCATCCAAGACCGCCCAAACCTAAGGTTGGCCCCCCATCATTGTGTCTTACATCTTAAACTCGATAAAATCATGTTTGAAACCTATGTCCTAAACTCACACACACACTAGCATACATCTAAGCATACATCATGGCATTGTCATTCGAAAACACATACATATCCATCCATAAAGCATAAGAAACCAAACTACACATATACAACCCTAGCATTCATCTAACATGTGAAAACCCTATTAGGTCATATATAAGGCAGCAACTTAATCATGATAGCAAGTACATCATTTATCAATTAAACACAAAACGCAACACAACAACACATGTACATGTTCATCAAACAAAACATAACAACACATATGCATGTTCATGTAAATGTATGACTTACCTTTACTCACCTTGCAGCAACTCAGCACCTATCGCATCGTGCATGGGCATGTGAATGGATGTTCATGGTATCAAACTAAGAAACAAGAGACGAAACCCTAATCTAGCATATCAAAGGTAAATAACAATAAAACATGTGATTAGCAATGTTAAACTTAAAGGATTGGGGCCAGAAAAGGTCCCAATCAAACAAAATTGACTTGAGGATGTTTTGTGAAAAACTCCCTTTTGATTCACTATTTTCAAGTGAATCTTGTATTTTTCCTGTTGGATTTCTGTGTATTTTGAAAATATACCATGTAAGGCTTTACATAGTGGAAAAAATGGGGTTTGAAACGTGCGTGGGCCGAGGGCCACTTTGGTCATTTTATTTTCAAAAATAGATTTTTGCTCATTAAAAGGTTATGTTTTCCATTTTAACACTCCTCAAGTCAATTTGATATCTGATTGGGCTCTAAACTGGCCTTGGGCCTTAGAGTTTGGGCTTTATTGGGGAACGAATGCCCGAGTCATAAGGGTTACAAAATGCGGTGTCTACAGATGCCCCTCTTTTTATTCGTGAGCTTCGCTGACAGAATCAATAGAATAAAAGACAAAACATTTTGTTTCGACGTACGGCTCAGGCCCAACCCACGCACACGACACACATCACGCATACATGGGGAGGGGTGCAACTCCGGAGAGCTGCGTGGGATTTGTATGTCCAAATTCCCACTTTTGTTGCTCAAAAAATGAGCAATGATAGGTTTATTATCCTAGAACCTATTTTTCCACTTGCAAGAAAAAGAAAAAGAAAAACAAACAAGGGTGCTTTTTGAGCTAACCTAACAAACAATAAAATGATACAATCTCTGTGGTGTTCATCCAGGGCTCTTACCTCAAACTTTTCTGGGTGACTCGCTCCTCTTGTCTTTTTCACTTCTTTCTCTACCTTTTTTAGTGAGGCTCTTGCCTCGGGTTGACTTTGGTCTCTTTCTCTATCTCTATCTCTACCTTTTTCTACCATGCCTGCATGTTCAATTCCCGAAAGATATGTGCATGAGTAGTCTTGATTGTTGGATCCACTAGGGGTGGTGAAAACTTGCTGAGGAGTAGGTATGTATGGGGAGGAATCTTTTGCCTCTTTCATGACTTACTTAGGGATGAGAAGCTCGCTGAAGAGTAGTAGAAATGGACTCATTGAGGAGTAGTGTAACTTTTGTAGATGTGTGATCCATTGGGGAAGAATCTTTTGCTTCCTTCATGGTAAGCTGAGGACTTTGAGGAAGAATCTTCTGCTTCCTTACAGGGGATACTTTAGGTGTACTTGATCCACTAGGGAAGAATCTTCTGCTTCCTCACTAGGGATTGTTTAAATATGCTTGGGTCCATCGAGGAAGAATCTTCTTGCTCTTCCATGGGGATGATGTTCTAGATATTCTTGATCCACTAGGGAAGAATCTTCTACTTCCTTACTGAATATAATATTTTTGAGTTTATGTGATCTGCTAGAAATGGTTTTGAGATGTACATGCTTCATTGGGGGAAGAGTCTTCTGCTTCCTTTACCGCTCACTGGGGTGTCCATGGTGACTTTGTGCCTAATTAGGGCAATCTTGAGATTTTATTTTTCCTGTTCATGACTAAACTACACGTAGTTTAGTGATGAGGCCTAAACTACACGTAGTTTAGCCATTAGGTGTGTTCCCGCCTCTTCATTTTTCCCAACGGTTATCAACCATTTCTTTTTCTTCTTTATTCTCTTCATCTCCCTCATCTCTTCACATTATTCATAGCTCTTCAACTTCCCTTTTTTTTGATGGTATTATCAGATGTACGCAGCGGAAGAAATAAAATTAAACGAATCCACTTCATTCACAATTGTTAACATGTGCCATATAAGTTTCAGAATTAGAGAACAAGAGAATGTACCTTGAAGCAGTGAAATTCAAAACCAAAATTCAGAAGTTCTTGAGAAGAATTTCAATCTTCACTCCAATTCCACTAATACCCAAGATGTGTGGTCTCTCAATCTGTTATATGAGTTTGTTCTAGAGAGAAAAAGAGAGTGTTCTCCACTTACATACATACCAATTTATATTCTATCAAATTATGTATGTTTCTCTCTTAATAATAGATTATCTAATTGGGCTAGCCTTTTGGGCCTTCCCAATTGGGCTTTAATATGTGGCTTGGAGTGGGACCAAAAGGGAACAAATAAGACACTAGCTCCAATGGGCCTTGGGCTTTTCTATCAACTCTTGACAAGTCCAAAGTTACCATTAATTATATTTAATACCACTATATAAATATAATTGAACTCTAGGCCTCATTAATAGATTATATCCCAAGACTTTATTATACATACAACCCCTTCATAAAATATTCATAGTAATACAAAGTCATTAATGAAGACTGCCACTTTGTAGATTACTACATCTTAATCCTTGAGTACCCGGTTTAATCCTTTAAGTTATTCATCATATATTTATGAAATCCAATTTCATAAATATATACTTTAGTAACTGTTTACTAAAGTAGTTAGGCCTAACATTTTGAATAACAAACCTATTAAACTTATCTCAAGGGAATATTTTATATCTCCGTTAAGAGATTATGAATTCCATCTTGAGAATATATGTTCTGTCAACACTAAATGTGGCTGCCCAACATATTGAGGTTTTGACTGTTACTTTAGATCTCACTCCTGATATATCAAAGCAACCTACACTTCATGATCATGTCCATTATTTTCTCAGGATTAAGAGTTCATGTGAATATAAGTCATGAGATTTATTATTCATTTGACAGTCATTAGGAGAATAATAAATCTCATAGCGGTCCAGTTCAATATGTCTTAACTCTTAAAACATATCAACATATCAACTAGAAGTCACCACTTCCATGATCAAGACAAATCATTTTAGTTGATATGTTATAGTCTTCGCAGATGAAACGCCCAATTTCATCACCGACTACGAACTAAATTCTGAGTTTACAAAGAACTTGTGATTTATATCTTCTGTGACTTTTCACATAAATCACATACTATGCATCTCATTGACTATATGATAATGTCCAAATATTCATGTTACCATTATTTCAGATAATAATAAAACAATTTTATTAATTACAATATTAAGTCATACATCATGTCATACATAATGTTATACATAATATCATACATAGCATCATATAATAGGATTCTAGGGCACTAATCCCAACAATCTCCCACTTGCCCTAAAGACTATTGTGCACTAATCTAACTCCCATTCCCTCTAAATGCGACTCGAAAGTCCTTTGAGGCAAGGCTTTGGTGAAAGGATCTACTAGATTATTTGCACTTTCAATCTTTGCCACCACCACATCTCCACGAGCAATGATGTCTCGAATGATGTGGTACTTTCTCTCAATGTGCTTTCCTTTCTTGTGATTTCTTGGATCTTTTGATTGTGCAACAGCACCACTATTGTCGCAAAACAATGTGATGGGAACTTGTTCCATTCTCATTACACCAAGGTCAGAAAGGAATTTCTTGAGTCATACAGCTTCCTTTGCTGCTTCACAAGCAGCAACGTATTCAGCTTCCATGGTGGAGTCTGCAATACAAGATTGCTTGACACTCCTCTAAGTTATGGCTCCACCTCCCAAGGTGAAAACACATCCTGATGTGGACTTTCTGAAATCTAGATCCGATTGAAAGTCTGAATCTGTATAGCCAATGGGAATCAAATCCTCACACCGGTAAACAAGCATATAATCTCTCGTTCTCCGAAGATACTTGAGAATATGCTTTACAGCTTGCCAATGTTTTGGTCCTGGATTTGATTGATATCGGCTGACCATGCCAACAGAATAACAAATATCTGGCCTAGTACATAGCATGGCATACATTAGACTTCCCATTGCTGCAGCATAAGGAACTTGTCTCATCATATCTACTTCCTCTTGAGTTTTAGGCCTTTGGTCATCAGACAGAGGAACTCCATGTCTGAAAGGAAGTAATCCTTTCTTGGAGTTTTGCATGCTAAAACGTTCTAGAACCTTATCTATATACCCAGCTTGTGATAAGCCTAACATCTTATTCTTACGATCTCGCCAAAGCTTGATCCCTAGAATAAAATTAGCCTCACCCAAGTCCTTCATATCAAATTGGCTTGACAACTACACCTTTACTGATGACATTACCCCTACATCATTCCCAATGAGTAGAATATCATCAACATAAAGCACTAGGAACATTACTACTTTATCTTGATGTCTTTTGTACACACATGGTTCATCTAGATTTTGTTCAAAATCAAATGATTTGATTGCTTGATCAAATCTGATGTTCCATGACCTAGATGCTTGCTTAAGTCCATAAATGGACCTTTTCAACTTGTATACCATATGCTCTTGGTTCTTTGCTATGAAACCTTCCGGTTGCATCATATAGATTTCTTCTTCAAGATTGCCATTAAGAAATGCAGTCTTGATGTCCATTTGCCAAATCTCATAATCATGATAAGCGGCAATGGATAAGAGAATTCTGATAGATTTAAGCATTGCTACTAGTGAAAATGTTTCTTCATAATCAATACCTTCTTTTTTAGTATACCCTTTCGCCACTAGCCTTGCTTTAAAGGTTTCAACCTTTCCATCTAGCCCTCTTTTCCTCTTGTAAACCTATTTGCAACCAACAGGTTTAATGCCGTTAGGCGCCTTTACAAGATCCCAAACTTGATTAGAATACATGGAATCTAATTCAGATTTCATAGCTTTAACCCAATGATGTGCATCTATATCATTCATTGCTTCTTCGTAAGTGTAAGGATCGGTTTCGGCCTCTTCTGAGATAGCTTCATAAGTTTCTCTCAGACCTATAAACCTTATAGGTGGCCTAACAATCCTCCCACTACGACGAGGCAACTGTGTACTAGTCATCTCATGAGTAGTATCTTGTGGTGTATCCAATATAACCACATCATCCCTAGAATGATCTATTGATTGTTCATTTACAAGTTCATTCATTTCAGCCAACACAACTCTACTTCTAGGAGTATAATCATTCATATAGTTATTTTCCAAGAATTTGGCATTTGTGTTAACAAACACTTTATTCTCTTTATGACTATAGAATAAACCACCAACAGTTTCTTTTGGATACCCTACAAAGAAAACCACTTCTGTTTTAGACTATAACTTGTCAGACTTTCCTTTCAACATATGTGCCGGACAACCCCAAATATGGAGATGTCTCATACTAGGCTTACGCCCATTTCACAACTCTACAGGTGTTTTAGGAACAGACTTCGAAGGTACTAAATTCAGAAGATACATTGTAGTATTTAAGGCATATCCCCAAAAAGAAATTGGTAGAGTTTAATAACTCATCATGGATCTAACCATATCTAAAAGAGTCCTATTCCTTCTTTCCGCTACACCATTTTATTGTGGAGTTCCAAGTGCAGTCAATTGTGATACAATCCCATTTTTAGTTAAGTAATCCTTGAAATCCCCAAAAAGGTATTCGCCACCACGATTAGATCGAATGGCCTTTATGCGTTTACCTAATTGATTCTCAACTTCAGCCCTAAACTCTTTGAACTTTTCAAAGGCTTCGGACTTCCGTTTCATTAGGTACACATAACCAAATCTAGAGTAATCATCAGTGAATGTAATGAAATACTCATAGCCACCTCTTGCCTGGATTGACATAGGACCACATACATCTGAATGTACTAGTTCTAGCAAATCTTGGGCTCTTCTACCTTTTGCATTAAAAGGTCGTTTGGTCATTTTGCCTTCCAAACAAGATTCACAAACTGGAAAATCATCAAAGTCCAATGGCTCTAAGAGACCATCTTTGATCAGTCTTTGAATTTTGTTTGAATTAATATGACCCAAATGCAAATGCCAAAGATATGCATCACTAGTAGAAGGAAACTTTCTCTTTAATGATTTTACATGAGAGACATTATCTAATTCAAAATTATATAATTCATGCTTATCAGGAGTTAAAATATAAAGACCATCAACAATATTGCTAGAACAGATAAACACTTTACCCTTCTTTATTACAACATTGTCTTTAAGGATAACACAATATCCATGTTTACCTAAATAAGTTGCAGAAATTAAATTCCTACGAACATTAGGTACATATAGACAGTCTTCCAATATTAAAACCCTAGACTCAAAGCATAAATTAAACACTCCAACAGCTACAACTGGAATCCTGCTCCCATCAGCTAAAGTAAGAAACAATTCCCCTTCTTTAAGCTTTCTGGTCTCCTGGAACCCCTGCAAAGAATTGCATATATGATTAGTACAACCTGAATCCACACACCAGGAATCTATGGGATTCTGCACTAAACATATTTCAAAGAGGAATAAACCTTTCATACCTTTATTCTTGGTAGCCTTGAATTTTGGACAATTCCACTTCCAATGTCCTTTCTCACCACAATGGAAACATTTTCTTTTGAGTTTCTTTCCTTTGTCAACAACCCCTAAGACAATTTGTTTATCCTCTTGCTTGGTGAAGTCATTCTTTTTCTTCTTCTTACCCTTGCCTTTCGACTTAGGTTGAGAAGTAGAAGCTTCACCCATATTGGCTTCAACATTAGAAGTACTAAGGATGCCTTCCGCCGCTACCAATTCATTCATTAATTCAGACAAAGAGTAAATCTTTTTGTTCATATTATAATTGAGTCTGAATTCCTTGAATGATTCCGGTAGTGACTGGAGTATCATATCCACTTGGGATTCTCCATCAATATCGGCACTTAGAACCTCCAATGTATTCAGATTAGAGATCATTGTTAGACAATGCTCCCTAACTGAACTGCCTTCTGCCATTTTGGTATTATAAATTTGCCTCATGGTTTCTTGCCTTGTAGATCGGCCTTGCTCACCAAACATCTCCTTCAGATTGTACATAATGTCTGAAACTAGTTCTACATCCTGCATTTGATGCTGTAGAACATTTGAGATAAATGCTAGGATGTAGCACTTGGCCATCTCATTAGATTTCTGCCAATGATCATATCGTTGTTTTTCCTCAAGAGGAGCATCTAATGAAGGAAAGCTAGGACATGGTTTAGTAAGAACATATTTGTGCTCTTCAACAGTGAGAACTATATCCAAATTTCTTTTCCAGTCAACATAATTGGATCCAGTCAGTTTGTTTTGATTAAGAATAGTAACAAGTGGGCTAAATGATGCCATGTTCAAATCTAAAATTAATAAACATGAATATAATAAGTAAACTGGACATTATCAATTTAGCATATAAACATATAGCACGGAACCTTAATAAAACCATAATATAATATATGCAACGACAACCCAATCCCATATTCAATATCCCTCAGCATAGAGTGAATATAAAATACTATGATTGATTGAGAACTATTCTCATTATTAATGCTATCATGATAACTCTTATCAAACACTAATAATATGCCGTTATATATTTGGCCTCTAAATAATAATAGTAAGAACTCAGCATAGAGGATACTATAATATTTAGTCTAGTGTATACCATTGTCTAGAATCATGTGTAGCCACATTTCATCCCCTTAACAGGTTTATTTTACAATACCATGATACAAAACACCCTCCGCATGGAATGCAAAGCTCAAGGCTAAGACAAGGTGTTTGATCAAACTACTATAAACCAAGAAATTCAATCCTGTAGTACCATGAAATAAATACTCTCTGCATGGAATGCTAAGCTCGAAGCAAAGACAAAGTACATATTTCACTCTACTATGAACCGACAATGGAGGTCGTGAGATCCAACCCTTGTATCTCTCTCCCACTAGATGTTTTAAATTAAAGGTTTTTATTTTTAAACATGTGTAAACCAATCACACACAGCCTTGCACTTTATACATATGAAAACACTTAGAAAAAAAAATTCAAAATTCCCTTTAGTGACATTTTCGCGAGTATCTCACGACTAAGCTCTTCCCGCGAAAATGAAATAGTGAAAACACAAAATTCAGATAGAAACTTTCGCTACTGTCTCGCTACTGTCTCGCGACTAAGCTCTTCCCGCGAAATTGAGTTAAGGCAAAATAATGAAAACTCAAAAATTCAGACAGAAACTTTTGCGGTTGTCTCACGACTGTTTCGCGAGTAAAGCTTACTCGCGAAAAGTTTTTGCGCTTCAGAAGTGTTTTTCGCGAGTAACTTCGCGGGAATCTAACCCGCGAAAAACCCGTGTTTTCAGTTTTTGAAGGAAAAATTTGAACAGTTTTCTATGGTTTTTCCATGAACAAACAATCACCATATGAACATGATTGATAGAATTTGATATCAAAACTGAATTCCATTGATGCTATAGCCTTAAAATTCAATTTAACGTCCTTAAATTCAAATTTAAACAACATCATAACATCAATATCAATTTTCATCAAACCATAGTTTCAACAACCATGCAGAAAATTAAATACAAATATAATCTTCTAACATCATGAAACTATTATCTCTAATTCTAGAACTCACAAAACATGTTATACAGATTGGAAATTGAAGACCGCTCTGATATTATTTGATGGTATTATCAGATGTATGCAGCGGAAGAAATAAAATTAAACGGATCTACTTCATTCACAATTGTTAACATGTGCCATATAAGTTTCAGAATTAGAGAACAAAAGAATGTACCTTGAAGCAGTGAAATTCAAAACCAAAATTCAGAAGTTCTTGAGAAGACTTTCAATCTTCACTCCAATTCCATTAATACCCAAGATGTGTGGTCTCTCAATCTGTTATATGAGTTTGTTCTAGAGAGAAAAAAAGAGTGTTCTCCACTTACATACATACCAATTTATATTCTATCAAATTATGTATGTTTCTCTCTTAATAACAGATTATCTAATTGGGCTAGCCTTTTGGGCCTTCCCAATTGGGCTTTAATATGTGGCTTGGAGTGGGACCAAAAGGGAACAAATAAGACACTAGCTCCAATGGGCCTTGGGCTTTTCTGTCAACTCTTGACAAGTCCAAAGTTACCATTAATTATATTTAATACCACTATATAAATATAATTGAACTCTAGGCCTTATTAATAGATTATATCTCAAGACTTTATTATACATACAATCCCTTCATAAAATATTCATAGTAATACAAAGTCATTAATGAAGACTGCCACTTTGTAGATTACTACATCTTAATCCTTGAGTACCCGGTTTAATCCTTTAAGTTATTCATCATATATTTTTGAAATCCAATTTCATAAATATATACTTTAGTAACTATTTACTAAAGTAGTTAGGCCTAACATTCTGAATAACAAACCTATTAAACTTATCTCAAGGGAATATTTTATATCTCCGTTAAGAGATTATGAATTCCATCTTGAGAATATATGTTCTATTAACACTAAATGTGGTTGCCCAACATACTCTCCTAATATATCAAAGCAACCTACACTTCATGATCAGATCCATTATTCTCTCAGGATTAAGAGTTCATGTGAATATAAGTCATGAGATTTATTATTCATTTGACAGTCATTAGGAGAATAATAAATCTCATAGCGGTCCAGTTTAATATGTCTTAACTCTTAAAACATATCAACATATCAACTAGAAGTCACCACTTCCATGATTAAGACAAATCATCTTAGTTGATATGTTATAGTCTTCGCAGATGAAACGCCTAATTTCATCACCGACTACGAACTAAATTCTGAGTTACAAAAAACTTGTGATTTATATCTTCTGTAACTTTTCACATAAATCACATACTATGCATCTCATGGGCTGTATGATAATGTCCAAATATTCATGTTACCATTATTTCAGATAATAATAAAACAACTTTATTAATTACAATATTAAGTCATACATAATGTCATACATAATATCATACATAGCATCATACAATAGGATTCTAGGGCACTAATCCTAACATTTTTCTCTACAAAAACTTCCCTCTTCTCTTTTTTCCTCACATCATCTGATTCTCTCATTCTCTCAAAACTCCCTTATTCTCTCATTTTCTCTTTAGACTCCTTTCATCTCCTTTAATGGCACCCAATGCCAAGAAGACTTCCTACGTCCTTTCCTTTGATGCATTTCTCCTCATCTGCTAGAGTGGAGTAGTGAGATTGACAAAGTCTCCTTCATTGACACACTGGCCAGAGAATCACATCTCTATGGCTGAATCTGTAAGTTTTTCAAACTTTTCTCATTTTCAAGTTTCTCTTTGATATTTCGTTTTGATGTTTTTTGGCCATGTAAATATGCTTGGGTTTTGTTGTGGGATGGGTTTAGATGAAAGCTTGACACATTAGGAAGGGTAGGAATATGTTTAGGATTGATTGTGGATGATATATTCTTGAAAATGTCGAAGGACACTTTCTTTCTGTGCTTTTGCGTGCGTGGGCTCGAGCTTGCGTACGTATCTTGGACTTATGCGTATGCAGGTCTGTTCTTGCGAACGCAGGTCTATTCTTGAGGCTCTGTGTATGTGAGTTCTAGCCTACGTACCCAGGGCCCTATCTGCGTACGTGGGCCTTAACCTGCGTACGTGAACATTTTTGCACCTGAACATTACTGCATCCTTCTTTTTATCTTTATTCTTGCATCAAAAACATCATTTTTCATCATTTTCACTTGAATCAGGAATCTAATGTTATCTTTTTCTTTTGCAGTCCTCATCCCTTTATGCTGGTAGAGGAAGCACCCACAAGGTAGTGGAGTGGTACAACCTATTTCCCGAAACCAGAGCTTACATCCGGGAAGCGAGCTTCGAGCCTATCCTTATTCTTTTGTTGGAAAAGTCTGCAAGTGCTACTTTGGTGCAACGCCTCATCGAGAGGTGGTGGGATACTACTCATACCTTCGATATTACTGAGCAAGGAGATAACGGTGACTCCTTATGACTTCTACCGCATGACTGGCCTTAGCTTTGAATGGGCCATCATTAATTTGGACAGTGTGTTGGGCATCCAGCTGTGTCTTGACATGTTGGGGAGGAAGTACCCTACCGAGACCATCTGTTACTTTGACTTGGTGTCGGATTAAATGCTTCTCCTATAAAGGACAACAGAGGAGCGCGTCCGGATGGCTAGGGCTTTTCTTCTACATTTATTGGGAGCTTAGCTCTTTACTAATGGTGGGTAAACAGTGTCCTTAAGGTGGTTGACCCTCTTTAAAGACTTTGCGAATGCCCGGAAGGCCAACTAGGGGTAGGCATGTCTTCCTTATCTTTACTCTAGCCTAGACACTCTTAGTCAGGGCACCTTGCGGCAACTTGTAAGGTCTTAGAAGCTCCTTGAGGTTAGCTCTCTTTCCATCTATTGCATTTTCATTTGTAGCTTGTAGTCTTGCAAACTGTATCATCTTGCAAATTGTCATCTTGCAAACTATACCATTTTGCAAACTGTACCATCTTGTATCTAACCTGTGGCCTCATAACTCCGGGCACCAATCTAAATTTGAGGGAATTCCTTCAAGTGAGGGCCCACCTTGTTGGGTTAACTTTGGATGAGGTAAGTTTAAGAGTTCCAGTTTTCAAGCTTCTTCTTGCATTTCCCTTAGGATACTCTTCTTCTAACCTTGTATCATTATACGTCAACTGGACTCCATGGGCCAGCCAACCCCTTCCTGCTTCTTTGAAGTTGGAAGCTGCTACCATCATTGCTTCAGAGATTACCCGGCCCTTCGAAGGAGTGAGCTTGAGGGCATTCTACTTGGCGAAGAGGGTGCGGTGTCAACTAGTGGATAGAGATGACCCATAGATTCTAATGGATCCTTCGGAGTTCATGTTTACCCCACGCTCCATGACTGATGCTGAGTACAACTTGTGGAGGAGTGGCATTCCTTATGCTGATCGGCTCCTTAATGGATTAGACTATGAGGAATTCAGCATCACCCACCTCATACCTTCCCTTACTATTCAGGTATATGCTCGATCTTTTCTTCTTCTTTTCCTTTTCCATTACCTTATTTGTCATGGCTTCTAATGGTGGAAAACTTGTAGTAGGAGGAGCCTACTACCGGTGAGTCAATTGATCCTCCACATCTCCCTTGGATTGTCTACGCTTACGGTCTTAATGGCTTTGCTAGGGAGCGCGCCGTACCCCGTAATCCCAATGTTATGGGTCCAAACACCCGGCGGTGAGTTCTTCTTTCCCTTTGTTCTTTTTTTCTTCTTGTTGTCTCTCATTTTTTTCGTTCACTACTACAGCCTACCATCCAAAAACACAAGGAGTTGGTATGGCTGGCTGGTAATCTCAAGCTGGAGGTGACTAACTATTCAAGGAGCTTGTACGGTTCTAGAGGGGCGGCCTACCTGGGCAGTGGTGGCGATGATGATGATGATGATGGTGGTGATGAGGAGGATTCAGAGGCAGCTCTGAGCTACCGACCAAGGAAGAGGCGACACCATTGATTACCTATAGTCAAGACACAGGCATACAACACACATATTTCTTTTTTTTGTTGCTTTTATTGTTTTTTTATTTCTTTTAGCAGACATTTGAATTTAGTTTGAGGCAAAGGGTTGTACTTAAGAACATCTTTTTATATTTATGCTTTTAATTGGGACTAGTACATAATTTACAAGATATATGGTTAATTGTATGTTTTCATACAATATTGCTTGTTTGATGCTTGAAATCTTGTGCTTGAAATATTCCTTGAATGATCCCTTAGGTCGTAGGAACCCTAGAGATGCCTTGGAGTGGAAAAACCATGCTTAAAACAAGGAAGAATGAGTTTCTGCCAAGCGTTGTGCATACGTGGGGATGAGCTTGCGTACGTAGCTTTGACTTCGCGTAGCAGGTTTGACCTTGCGTATGTGGGACGCGAATCAGAGGAAACCCTAGCCACCCTAATTAAGTATAAAAGTAGCCGTTTGGGTCCCAAAACCCTTACCAACATATTTTCAATTCAGAGAGCACTTTTCTGAGGTCCCCCAATGGTAGAAAACTCTCCACTCGATGTCTCGGCTTGGATTAGGAGGCTTGGTTATGATTTCAAGGACTTTATCACCCCTTATGGTCTTTCTTGTGTCTTTACATATCATCAAATAAGGGTGGATAAACCTCTTCTTCTGCTGCTCATACTACTCCACTTGTCGTATCTCAATGCAATTTGGAGAGCGTCAAGGAGCTCCTAGTGGTGAAGGAGCCTTCCACACCTAGGTGTTCGCTAATAGGATCTTAGGTAGGCTATGTGAGGCATGGCCACGCTGTAGCGTGACTAGAGGCATTGCTCCTCCTTGATACATCTATCCCACTACGAGGTACAAGCAATGGTGGGAGGATGACATGAAGTGGATTCTGAGGGATGAGAAAGCTTACATGTTTTTTACTTAAGACTAGCAAGAAAGCAAGGAGGGCTGAGTAACCACCTTGATATGCCCCATATTTTACTTTTCTTCACTTTATGATTCTCATGTTTTTGTTTTTGAATTTAATAAAGGATTGGAGTGTTCCATATCCCCTATGAAAAAAATCTTGTTAACTTTTAATTTGTGCAATAAGAGAATCATTTTTTTATTATCTTTTCTTATTGTCATCTCATTCCTTTGTTTTTTCTTTTTCTTTTCTTTTTCCTTTGCCATGTAATTTTTGCCCATGATGTCCCTTCAGGAAATTTTGCCATGCCCATGGTCTTTTCCCTTAACTTTTGCCTAGACTACCCTTTCGGGTTTTCAACCTAGTGGGGTTCTTTTGCCTTAATTTTTGCTTAGGGCATCCTTTCGGGTTTGTTTGTTTGTTTTTTATTTATTTTTTTTAAATGTTGTATTTCTGGAGTATATTCAAGTTAATTGGGTGAAGCATTTCTTCCCCGTCCAAATCTGTGATCCTCGTAGCACCTCCAGACATGATCTTCTTAATGATAAAAGGCCCAGACCACCTTGGCTTCATCTTTCCTCTTGGATCGAAATTTCCATCTCTAAGCTCCTTTAGGACCAAGTCACCTTCTTTAAGGTTTCTTGGTTTCACTTTCCTGTTGAATGCTTTAGCAATCCTTTTTTGGTACCCTTGTGCATGATATTGTGCCCTAGCCCTCTTCTCATCTAACAAAGCCAATTGTTCATATCTCGCTTTAGCCCAATCCTCTTCTTAGACCTTGGTTTCCACCAATACCCTCAAAGATTGTATATCCACCTCAATAGGAAGCATTGCTTCACTACCATAAACCAAAGAGTAAGGTGTTGCCCTTGTTGAAGCACAGATAAAAGTTCTATAACCCCATAAGGCAAACAAAAGCTTTTCAGCCCAATCTTTGTATGTCACTACCATCTTGGCTAGGATGTTCTTCACATTCTTACTAGTTGCTTCTATGGCCCCATTAGCTTGTGGTTGGTACGGTGAAGACTTGTGATGCTCAATTCTATATTCTTCCATGACTCTCCGAACTTCACCCTCAAAGTGGGAACCATTATCAAAGATGATCTTTTGGGGCACCCCAAACTGACATATAATATTGTTTTCTATGAATCAAGCCACATGCTTAGCCTTCAGTACGGAGCAGGAGGCTTCTTCCACCCAATTGGTGAAATAGTCAATTGCCATCGGGATGTATTCATGCCCATTTGAAGCCTTAGGATCTATCCTTCCGATCACATCTATGCCCCAAACCGAGAATGACCATGGAGAGGTCATGCTATACAACTCACTAGGTGGTACACGATTCAAGTTGGCGTGTGTCTGAAAATCATGGCAACTCTTCACATAGTCCACACAATCGGTCTCCATCGTATTCCAATGGTACCCCATCCTTAGGATTTTCTTAGCTAACATTCTCCTATTCATATGAGGGCCACAAATCCATTGATGAACTTCTTCCATTACCTTCTCGGCTTCTTCCTTCTTTAAGCAATGAAGGTGTTCACCATTGTAGGACCTTCTATAGAGTTGTCCTCCACATAGGATGTATTGTATTGCCATCATCCTAATGGAACAACGTTCTCTCTTGTCGGCACCATCCGGATATGCCGCTAGTTCCAAGAACTTTATGATGTCATAGTACCATGGAACTTCCTCTTCCTCTATGGTCAATACTGAAGCTTCGGTTTTCCGTTTGTGCACTTCCTGGTAACTTTTCTCAATCTCCAAGGGTCGTGTCCATACTACCTTGGGTATTTCAACCATGGAGGCTAAGGTAGCTAAGGCATCCGCAAATTGATTTTGAGCTTTAGGGATGATTGTGTACTCTATCATGTCAAAGGTCTTAGTCAAGTCCTCCAAGTATTGTTGATAAGGCTTCAAGTGCTCCTCCTTCACCTTCCACAACTTTTGTGCTTGGGCTATAACCAAAGTTGAATCTCCAAAGACTTCGTCCTCCTTTACCCTCAATTCTCGAAGAGCTTCCATTCCTACAATACAAGCCTCATATTTAGCCATGTTATTAGTTGCTTCAAAGTTCAACTTGATTGCCAAAGGTATGTGAGATCCCTCAGGAGTGATCAAGAGTATTCCTATCCCATTCCTATATTGGTTTACGCCTCCATCAAAGTACATCTTCCATGTCCCTAACTCAACATCCAAAATTTCCTCATCTAGATTCTTGGCACAAAATCTGACACGACGCTCCCTTTGATAGTTTTTGTAGCCGCATACTTTTAATTGAATTTTGCTAATAAGATCAACCATCTTAACAATCTTCCACTCAAAGTAGGCTTCTCAAAGAGATACTTCAATGGGTCCATTGTTGCTACCACCCATATTTGGAAAGGTAAGATGATATGTCTCAACTTTTATATGGCCCAAACAAGTGCAAGGCATGACTTTTTTACGGGAGTGTACCTAGTTCCATAATCATGGAACCTCTTGCTCAAGTAGTATATAACCCTTTCATTCTTGTCATCATCTTCTTGTGCAAGCATACTTCCAACCATATCCCCTATGATAGAAAGGTATAAGAGTAAGGGTTTTCCATGTATTGGAGGCATTAGGATAGGTGGGTGGAGGAGATATTCCTTGATAAGTTCAAAGGCCTTTTGGCACTCATCATTCCATGTATGTGGTTCATTCTTCCTTAGGAGTTTGAAGATGGGCTCACAACTGGAGGTGAGCTTGGCAACAGATTGACTAATGTATTGTAATCGACCCAAGAAATCCCTTATCTTTTTCTCACTTTTGGGCGAAGGCATCTCTAATATGGCTTTGATCTTGGATGGGTCAACTTCTATGCCTCTATCACTCACTAGGACACCTAGCAATTTTTCGGCGCTTACTCCAAAGGTACACTTTTGTGGGTTCAATCTTAGCCTATACTCTTTAATCCTCTCGAAGAACTTCCTCAAATTTACGGTGTGGCTTTCTCTATCCTTGGATTTCACTATCATATCATCGACATACACCTCCACCTCATTATGCATTATATCATGTAACAAGGTTGTAGCCATCCTTTGGTAGGTTGCCCCGAATTCTTGAGGCCAAACGGCATCACCGTGTAACAATAGATTCCAAATTTGGTAGTGAACGTGGTTTTGGTCATATCTTTGGGAGCCATCTTGATTTGATTGTACCCCGAGAAACCATCCATGAAAGATGTCAAGGCACTTCCCTCCGTCTTATCCACTAAGACATCAATGTGAGGGAGAGGAAAGTCATCCTTATGGCATGCCTTGTTCAAGTCCCTAAAATCCACACACATCCTCACCTTCCCATCCTTCTTAGGTATGGGCACGACATTGGCTATCCATTCGGCTTGGTGTACGGGTTTGATAAACCCTGCCTTTAATTGCTTAGTGACTTCCTCCTTGATTTTTAAGAGCCATTTGGTCCTCATTCTTCTCAACTTTTATTTGATGGGTACCATGTGATCATGAGTATCAATATGATGTTGAGCTATCTCGAGGTCAATTTCGGGCATATCTTCATAGGGCCATGCAAACACCTCTTGAAATTCCGTGAGGAGCTCTTGAAGATATTTTCTTTCTTTTTCATTTAGAGCTAAGACAATTTTAATTAAGCATGGATTCTCATTATTGCCCAAATTAATAGTTTCAAGAGTTGGTTCCATAGGTTCAATTTTCTTTTCCAATTGTTTATTAATTTCATTTTTAAATTCATTTGAATCATTTAAGTGCAAAATTTCAATGTTATGGGACACATCAAAGTAAGCCAAATCAGAATTCATCTTATTGAAAAAATTGAAAAGTACATTGGAACTTGCATTACAAAACTTTTTCCCCATGTTTTCTGAAAACCTAACCCAAGTCCAATTATTAATGGGCCCTACAGCAGGCGTGATGAATTTGGAAGGATCACTCGGCTCTTCATTAATGATGGCGAACACGTCCCCACTCGTCTTCATCATGGTCTTCATTGCTTCAACATCCATGTAGTTCACCTAATCAACCTCTTCTTGTATCTCTTTGATCACCACAGTAGGCTTCTCCTTAAAGGTGATCTTTTCATTAAATAACATTTCCCAACCCAGATACACCTTTCCATCCTTACCTACCCAAGGTTCGAGGAAGCCACAATAAGGGAAGTTTTCCCCTTCCTTCATGAATTTCTCATTGAGAGTGCCAAGGTTTTTCTTGATTCCATCGCAGCCTTCAAAGAATCCTAAACCTTTCCTAGTCACTTGGGTCTTGACGTTAGAGAACTTGACTACCCCTTTTCCTTCTTTTCCAAGGCCTATACCAGGCATGTATCCCATGATTTTCATCGTTCCAATCACCTCATGGCTACAATATGGGAATAAGTCGGTAGTATACCTTTCATCCTTCAACTCATAGTCAGCCATGTTTACAAACTCAAAGCCACTCATTTGAAGCTCACTTCCTCCTTCCTCAAGTCCATAAACCGGTGCTAGAATTTCACCATCTCCAAGCACTATGGCAATCCCTCCTTTCCATGAGATCTTCATCTTTTGGTCTAGTGAGGAAGGGATTGCCTCATTGGGGTGAAGCCAAGCTCACCCCAAGAGAATGTTGTAAATTAGGGTGATGTCCATGACATGAAACTCCACAATGGTTTCAATTGGCCCAATCTCGCAAGGAGCCTTGAAAATACCCATGACCTTCCTTGAAGTGTTGTCATATGTTGTTACAGTCAAGGGAGAAGGGATAATAGTCTCCATATCTAGGTCAATAGTGAGGGCAGACCCATTGTCAATAAGTACTACCGGAACCTTGGCACCCATGCATTCAATGATGATTTGCAAGGGTCTAGTGTGAGTAGCTCCTTCAGGAGGGATATCTGCATCGGAAAAGGCAAGGAGGGGGTCTGAGGAACCCTCGACTCCCATTAGAGAGACAAAACTTCTTGTGGTGTAATTCCTATAAGTACTTTTTTCCCATTCAAGGCATCCAAGAAAGCCTTATGATACTTTTGAGAGGCCATGAGTAAGCCCTATATGGACATATGAGCTTGGGTCTTCTTCAATTGCATTAAGAACCTATCTTCTTTTCCTTTAGGTTCCATGGGCTTGGACCCTTCCCCTAAATCTCTACCAGGATGACCATTATCCAAGAAGGATGGTTTGTAATGCTTTCCACTCCTAGTGATATTTTCTACATTGTCCTCCAAGACCCTTTTCTTTAATTCCATCACACCTTTGGGAAGTATTCCCCACTTCGCTACCACTTCCTTTAAGACTTCATCTTCTTCATCCCATATTCCTTGGACTTCCAAGGCATTGATATTGACATTTGTAGTTTCTATCAACTTTAAGCAATCCCATTCAATCTCATCTATTTGCACCCAATTTTGATATGGAGGAGGAGCCCTATGGTAATCGGACATAGGGTTCTTTCTAATGTTGGGTTTGGTGATAATGTTGGGATTTGGGAGGGTTCCATTGTCTATGAGGTTTTGTATTTCGTGTTTGAGGCAGAAGCAATTGTTGGTTTTGTGGCCGGATTTTTGGTGGTAGTGGCAATATTCATTGAGGTCCCAAGTGGGAGGTATGGGATTAGGCATGGGTGTAGGGTCTAAAGGTCTGATGAATTCTTTGGAGGATAGGTTTTCATATGCTTAGGTGAGGGTCATTCCTAGGTCGGAGAATTCTCGATGAACTTTCTTTGGGTAGGCTAGTGTTTGTTGGAGTATGCTGGCGCTCACATTTGCAGGATTGGGCACTTTAGTGGTGGTTGCTCCCCCTCCATATGTTTTCTTGGTTGAAGGCTTACTTTCACCTTTCTCCAATTGTCCATTATTGATAGTGTCTTCAATTCTTGTCCCACAATCACATAGTTCTCCAATTAAGCTAATAGGCGATGACAAAAGCCTACTATTATAAGCCAGAAGCAAGTTCTTGATGATCATGTTGATTTGGTCCTTCTCATTTGGCCTATTGACCATTCTAGATGCCTTGGTCTTCCATCTAGTCATGTATTCGGAAAATGTCTCCCCTACACCTTGTTTGGTAGTCTCCAAATCCCTTAGAGTCACATCAATCATGGTGTTGAAGATGAATTGGTCCACAAACAACTCCATTAGTTCACTCCATACCTTAGTTTTGCTTGGATCAAGGCTATAGTACTACCTTGATGCAACTCCCGTGAGTGAAAGGGGAAGTGCATGCAATGTTTGCTTCTCGTCTAGCCCCTTCATTTTAGTGATGCTTAGGTATCTTCTTATGTGTTGGTTTGGATCTCTAGTCCCATTAAACTTTTCCGCATTAGAAATCTTCAACTTGGGAGGCAATGCAATAGAAGCCTTTGAACTCACTCCCCCCATGTTATAGAGGTAATCATCCATCCTTTGTGCCTTGCAGAAGGCGAGTTGTATTTTCTCCATTTTTTCCTTCATAGCTATGGTTTCCGCAGTGAGCGTCTCAAATTGTTGTTCCTTTCATATTCCGCTTTGTCCTTTTCGTCCCATTCTTCCACTTCCTCCTCATCATCATGGATTTCCACATGTTAAGGCTTCATGATCTTAGATTCCTCCAACCTAGTGAGTCGCCTTCCCATTTTCTTAAGGGCTCTCCATGTTCATCCAAAGCCTTAAGGATCTTTTGTGCCATTGTGTCTTCCACGGAGGTAGTCATTGTTTCTTGGGGGGTCTCTTCCTCTTCTTGGTGTGTGTCCTTAATCTTGATCAAGCACTTTCCTTTCTCTCGAATCTAAATGGGAGTGGGGACATGTTTTCTTGACTTTGACGGTGCAATGATGACTGAAAAGAAGCCCCATTTTCATTAAGTTCATGTCTCAATTAAAGGTTTTTTAACTTTTTAGATGTCCCTAGAAAATTTTTAAGTTCTTTTTAATGAAGGCCCAATTAAAATATCACTCGCTTCCCTTTCATGGATTTTTGCCCCTTGTTTCATTGGGCTTAGGTCCATTTACAATAAAGCTCTCATCTTACTCTCATGGGCTTTCATTAGAATGCACTTAGAAAATTTCAACCCTTTGTCTAAAACATGGGCTTACAATGTATTCATCACCTTTAGGCTTTTCATTTTTATTCATCATTTCATTTTTTTTTTTTAATTTTAAGTAGCCCTTTAGCTAGAATATATTGTAGCCTTCATCTCAAAGTCCAGGAAGTTTTCATCATTTTGGCCCTAGGCATACAACAAGGAGGCCTAAGATTAAGGAAGTTCATATACCTTTGGATTTAGGGACAAGACTCTTATATGTGAGAACTTCTTTTCTTTTATCCCAAAACATCTTAGGGTATACCATAACTTTAGGGCCATCTCTTTTATTTGTTCTTTAGAATTAGGTGAACACATGATATATGGTTGAACAAACAAGAGATATAAAGTGGACCCCATAGTGGATTGGTAGCAAACGTTTAACATACTCAAAGCCCATTATAGGCGATGGCACCAATTGTGAGTTGGTGGGATGAACTCCGGAAGATTTGGGCCTCCTAAGGGAAATGATAGCCCATAACATTGGTGTTACGGGTGAGAGAATGCTCTCGAGTGACCCTATCTCTCCCATAAGTATAGACCGACAAAGCTAGAGTAGGTGGGTTGAGAAGGTTCCCAGTAGTTGGGGTAGCACAGGTCTGAGGTTGATCAAGCTCATCCTATACATTTTGATGTTAGCACACAAGAGATAAAGTATGCAAGAATGGAAAGAAAAAAAGAAAAGAAAAAAGGGTTTGTGCTTCATGTGGACACCACAGAGGAGTCGCCACCTAGTTTTGCAATGGCCTAGGAACCATGAATATAGCGTCCTTTCGAGGAAGGACCATTGATCTTACTAATAGAGATATGGGTTCGAAGTTTAGGTACGTTCTTGGGAAGGTGTTAGGCACCCAAGACCGCCCAACCCTAAGGTTGGCCTCCTATCATTGTGTCTTATGTCTTAAACTCGATAAAATCATGTTCAACATTTATGTCCTAAACTCACACACACTCTAGCATACATCTAAGCATACAACATGGCATCATCATCCCAAAACACATACATATCCATCCATAAAGCATAAGAAACTAAACCACACATATACAACCCTATCATTCATATAACATGTGAAAACCCTATCATGTAATATATAAGGTAGCAACTTGATCATGGCAGAAAGTATATCATTTATCAATTAAACACAAAACGTAACACAACACATGTAAATGTTCATCAAACAAAACATAACAACATATATGCATATGAATGTGAATGTATGAATTACCTTTACTCACCTTGTAGCAACTTAGGAACTATGGCATCGTGCATGGGCATGTGAATGCATGTTCATGGTATCTGTTAGGTTCTAAAGATTTAGGATTTTATGTATTTAGAACTCTAATGTGTAATATTGGCAAACCATGATCAAAACAATATGTTTAGTCTTGTTTAGGCTTGCTCAAAGTTGATTAAATATTGTAAAGTTGGAATCAAGTGGCTGTAGATGTATTGGAGCATTTCGGCCTGGCTCGATCGATCGAAGGATAGACTCGATCGATCGAATCTCGGGTCAGGTGCGTTTTCTGCAGAATTCTAACTCAGCCCAAACTCTATTTAAATGTCTTGGGGTTCAAGTAAAACACTCCTATATATAAGGGAAACCCTAGAACGTTTTTGAGACTTTTGAAGAGAGAGATTAGAGTGCCTCTTGTGCCTCTTTTTATTTTTAGGGTTTTGTACCCAAACCTCTCTAAGTCTTTGTTGCTCATATTTACGGTTTATGTGAATCTCTTGTGAGATCCTTAAGGAGCTTTCCTTCACATAAACTTAGGGTTTTCAAGGTAGAGATATTATCTACATCTTGATGATCAACAAGGTTGCTGCCATTGAAGCTTAAAGAATAACAAGCGTGGGTGCTTGTAGCTGATTGGAGAATTCAAGAAAGAAGGAGTCCGTGGATTCGGAGCTTGCACGTGGTCGTGTCAGTAAGTTCTACTGGTGGGTAGCATTAGGAAGTCAAGTGGGGAGCTTGTAAGTCCTTTTGTATGAACTTCGATTCTTTCATAGTGGATTCAGGTTTGCCTTGAGAATTGGTGGGTCAAATCCTCCCCAGGTTTTTACCGTGTGGTTTCCTGGGTGATCATATCATTGTGTTCTTTATTATTCCGCTGCTTTATATTATTGATATGATTGTATGTTTGTGATAACCTAGAATTGCATAATTTGACTAAGTTAATCACTTGGCTAATTAACTAGGTTAATCTGGTTGGTTTAAGGGGTCTAAATTTCCAACAAGTGGTATCAGAGCGGGTAGCTCTTCTTATTGTAGATCTTTTGATCTAAGAGCTGATCCTTGACCCCTGTTGTCATGGATAATTTGAAGTGTCTTTCTGCTCATGCTTCTACTGGTTTTATTAATGCCTATGATATTTTGAATAAAAAGGACACTATTGTTTCTGTTGATTTTTTTGATGCTTTTGAAACTCTTCGTAAGGAATTATCTAAATCTTTGAAAATTTCTAAGAAATTCAAAGAAGAGTTAAAGTTGGCTAATCTTGAAAAAGAGGATTTGATTGTGAGATTAGATGAGTCTAATAAAAAGAATGAATTTTTGAGAAATCAAATTTCCTCTCAAGATGAGAAGATGAAAAGCTTGGAACAAGAGTTAGTTGAATCTAAAGCTAAAATTGAAAATTTGACTAGGACCAAGCCTGCTGTTGATAACAGAAGTGTTTCTGTTTCTCTTAAGCCTAAATCTGAAAAAGTTTATATTCCTCCTTTTAAGAGGAATAATAAAGAAAAGGCTTATTGTGCTAGGTTAGACAAAAGTTCTGATGTAGACGCTGGAGTTTCTAAACCTATGTCTAAACCTACTGTTAGAGAGCATAAGAAATCTGTTTTTGTGCCTACTTGTCACCTTTGTGGTGTTGTTGGTCATATTAGACCAAATTGTTCTTTGTTGAGGCAAAAACCAAAATCTGAGAGTAGCTTTGCTGTTAGGAATACTGATGTTCCTAAATTTGTTCATGTTTGCCACTTTTGTGGTGTTTGTGGTCACATTCGTCTTAATTGTCATAAATTGAAATTTAAGCATTCTGTGTTTCAATCTAGGATATGTGATGATATTTCTCCTGCCATAAGTCCAAATAAATTGTTTCATATTCTTTTGAAAAATTTGAGCTTGTTGGCTTGTGAAAGGAATTTGCAGGATTTCAGTCTTTCTCAGAAGATTTGTGTAATTCCTCAAATACACTCTGCTTCTCATGAATTTTCACCTACAAAGCCGAAGAATCGTGCTATATGGGTGAGGAAAGATCCTTTAAGGTGAGTGTTGCTGACTTGTCCCTGATTTAATTCTTTCAATTAATTGTGGACATGTTTTGTTTTTGTTTTTGGTTGTTTTTTTTATTAAAAAAAAATCCAAAAACATTGAAAATTTTCAAAAAGACAAAAATATTTTATTTTGTGTCTTGTTTTATTTTTCTTGAGGATTACATGAATTATGATATCTCTCTTGATTTAGAACATGCGTGACATTGTGGAGAAACTTGAATAGTTTGTGCTAAGCTGTTTTTGATGTTGTGTGAGTATGTACTAGGTTGTACATGTACTCAAGGGTTAATTAAGAAATTGATATTTCTTGTTTGTGTACCCTCTATAGCTTAGTTTTGCACTATCATGCATTTCTTTTGCATTGTTCATTTAGCATAATATGTGCTTTTTTGTTTTTGGTCATATAATTTTTAAAACCAAAAAGATTTTTGTGTTTTGTATTTCACATCTTGAATTTATAATCAAGGATTGGCCATATATTATCTTTACATAATAAGTTTATGTACCTTGTTTAGCTTTGATGAGCTTATTTATTGCACTTGACTAGTTTGAGCTGTGTAGTGCGTGTTGTGTGGGAAAGATGTTTATGGTGTTTATCACTTTGTCTTAATCTTGAAGTCACATGTTGTTTGATTGTCGGACTTGATCCTTTTGAGAAATGCATAAATAACCATCTCACCATTGTTCACTAGGCAATCATGAACACCTTAGTGCATATCATAAGATTTTGTGCTCGAGAAAGTGTAGCACATGCACAAAAAGAACATAAGGTGTAGCCTCGGTTTAAATTGCTTAATGCTTAAAATTGGTGTGTACTATTAGGCTTGATGTCAAATCACATAATTAAAATTGGTGTGTATATTATGAGGCAAAATTCAAGAAACTTACATGATTGCAAGCTTATGTTCTAGGAGATATGGGAGTTATATGATGTACCTCTTTAGGTGATAGTCTCTTTTAAATTCTATGTGATGAATTTTGTAGACTGTGTGATTGATTGCTATTCACATATCACCTCACATGTATCTCAAGCTTTTGCTAGTTGCACACACTACACAAGTTACTCTTTGCTAAACTTGGTATTATTGTGTGTGATCTTGTTGTGGCCATCTAAGATTAAAAGTTCCTTGAGTTTAATGCAAAATGTGTATAATGTTTGTGCTTTGAGGACAAATTGATTGAAAATCTTGATTTTGGAAGATCTAGGTTAAATTCAAGTTTTTTTTGAAAAACTTTTCGTCTCATACTCATGCATTTTTTATAAAACAATGTGCTTTGAGGAGTTTCTGTATTAAAATGCTCTGTTTTTCAAAAATCTGATTTTTCCAGACTTTCGATCGATCGAACCTGTTTTTCGATCAATCGAAATTGCAATTAAAATTTTTGGTTTGAGTCTGCCTGACTCGATTGATGTTCGATCGATCGAAACTGAAAAATTTTCAGTTTCTATGTTTTTGACCAAAATTTTTATGCATCATTTGTGTTTAGGATTCACATGCATTGCATTGTTTTTGTATTCATCTTGCAGTTTTGCAGTCATATCTCTCATTGTTTTCACACATAACATGCATACACTTTGCTACATTGGGTACTCAACTTGATTTAAAAATTGATTGATTAATTTTTGAGTTTTGTACATTCTAGTATATGCTATTTCTTATGTGTGAATTGTAGAAAATATTTTTCTTAAGAGATATGATGGATAATCAATGTGCAAATATTTTCTCCACTCATGCAACTGTTTATGGATCACATAATGCCATGTTTGCATTTTATTGAAAGAGAGAATATTTTTTCTTCATGTGTATCCTCACCTTAGTTTTTAACTTTGGTTTGTGTGTTTTTAACTTTGGTCTTGCTGGTGAGGATGTTCCTGATCCTATTGGTGATGCTGCTGCTGCTGCTGATTTTCCCCCACCTCTTATTTTTCCCCCAAGTTGTTTTTCCCAAAACTTGTTTTGTTTTTCCTATTTTTATAGGGGGAGAAAAGTTTTTTTTAACCTTTGTGGTTCTTAGGGAGAGTTGTTGCTCTTCGTAGGGGGAGATGTCTCTATTTTTTATAGAGTTGAATTGTTTTGTATCCCCTTGATTCTCTATTTTCTCTTATCCTTTATTGCATATGTTGACTGTTTACTCTTTGTATGAGTTGTCTTTGTCAATACATGACAAAAAGGGGGAGAAATTATTGATTTATGGGAATCATGTTTGTCTTGTTTAGGGGGAGTTGAAATTATTTTTGAAAGGGGAGAATATAAATAAAAACTTTTTGTTGTATCTAACTTAGGGGGAGAGTTAGTTTACTTATGTTTTTATTTCTGTTTCTTATTCACTGCTCATTGATTTATATTTATGAGTTATTCATGATATATGTCTTTGTTTTGTGTTTTGTGAAATCAAGAATTTAATTGAGTTTTACTATTTTTCTGTCACACATGCGTTTATGCGTTTGTTGAGTGTTTCAGGAATATACAGGTTGATTCAATTGAGCTGCTGTCTACACTTGCAAATGATGGATAGTAGTTAGGATTGAATTTGAGTTTATGAGCATTTTTTTTGTAAAGGGTTTTTTACTTGTAAACTTTGAGCTTTTAATTTGTGTTTTGTCACGGATTGCCAAAGGGGGAGTTTGTTAGGTTCTAAAGATTTAGGATTTTATGTATTTAGAACTCTAATGTGTAATATTGGCAAACCATGATCAAAACAATATGTTTAATCTTGTTTAGGCTTGCTTAAAGTTGATTAAATATTGTAAAGTTGGAATCGAGTGGCTGCAGATGTATTGGAGCATTTTGGCCTGGCTCGATCGATCGAAGGATAGACTCGATCGATCGAATCTCGGGTCAGGTGCGTTTTCTGCAGAATTCTAACTCAGCCCAAACTCTATTTAAACGTCTTGGGGTTCGAGTAAAACACTCCTATATATAAGGAAAACCCTAGAACGTTTTTGAGACTTTTGAAGAGAGAGATTAGAGTGCCTCTTGTGCCTCTTTTTATTTTTAGGGTTTTGTACCCAAACCTCTCTAAGTCTTTGTTGCTCATATTTGCGGTTTATGTGAATCTCTTGTGAGATCCTTGAGGAGCTTTCCTTCACATAAACTTAGGGTTTTCAAGGTAGAGATATTATCTACATCTTGATGATCAACAAGGTTGCTGCCATTGGAGCTTAAAGAATAACAAGCGTGGGTGCTTGTAGCTGATTGGAGAATCCAAGAAAGAAGGAGTCCGTGGATTCGGAGCTTGCACGTGGTCGTGTCAGTAAGTTCTACTGGTGGGTAGCATTAGGAAGTCAAGCGGGGAGCTTGTAAGTCCTTTTGTATGAACTTCAATTCTTTCATAGTGGATTCAGGTTTGCCTTGAGAATCGGCGGGTCAAATCCTCCCCAGGTTTTTACCGTGTGGTTTCCTGGGTGATCATATCATTGTGTTCTTTATTATTCCGCTGCTTTATATTATTGATATGATTGTATGTTTGTGATAACCTAGAATTGCATAATTTGACTAAGTTAATCACTTGGCTAATTAACTAGGTTAATCTGGTTGGTTTAAGGGTCTAAATTTCCAACAGTATCAAGCTAAGAAACAAGAGATGAAACCCTAGTCTAGCATATCAAAGGTAAATAACAGTAAAACATGTGAAACAGAGGCATCAAATACACATATACATAAAAAGAAAATTAAACAAGAACATGTGAGATAAGAAAATAAAATGAGACAGAAGCAGAAGACTAAACTAGGGTTTCTAAGCAGCGGCCTGCGTACATATGCATAAGGCATGCGTGCATAGCTTTGCTTAAAACCCTAACCCAAAAACAGCAAAGCAGAAAATAGAGCACAAATAAAAACCCTAATTTTAACAACCAAACATGCTCAGGATATAAAGAAAACTATAAAACTAACCTAAACAAACATATATAAGCTTAAATAAAGCAAACAAACAAGATTAAACTGAAAAGAAAGACAGAGCAGAAAAAGGAATGAAAAGAAAGAGTTAGACTTAATACCTCAAATGAGAAGCTGTAAAGTTGTTATTTACAACTATGTGTTTTATTGGCTTATATTCCGTGACAAATTTGATTATAATTTTATTCAATCTTTTGTACCCTGTATTTTATTGTGGGATTTGATTGTAAGGGTTGTGTGATAGAGAGAGAGAGGGTGTGAAGACTCAAGCAATTGAAGATTGAAGAGTTTTCGCGGGTAGCTCGCGACTAAGCATCCCGCGAAGTGACTCATGTGACTTGCAAAGCCCAAGCATGGGGTGTTTTGGTGCTTACCCCAAGAGGAAGGTGTCTCATAAAAGAGAGACAAGAGTTTGTCTTTGGACACTGTCCTCAGATGTGGACAACCGGGGTAATTAGGATGCGATACCCTCGGAACGTGCAGTATCTCAGAAACGATCTCTGGAGTGACTACGATATGTGTACCTTGTATCTACGTAGCAAACTGAGGTATAGAGGTATCAAAACCGTGCATGTTGGAGTAGAACTCCTGTATGATCATGATGTGACAGCTCACGAGTATCTCACACAGAGATTCCTAACCCCGACTGTGAATGATAGTGGGTAGAGCAGTATCGAAAAAATTCGATAAAATTATGTGGTGCTCCGAATGAACACCACATTGAGAAAAGTTCTCCGAGAAGTCTGTACTGGCCTTTTCATCATGGAACCAGATGTGAAGGAGAGTAGGGCCAAAAGAAGATGCCTCAGAATGAAAAGCGTTCTGAGACGAAGTGGTTTTGTGCTTGGGTGCCATACGCAGTCTATTCGAGAGAGAGAGAGAGGGAGAGGGAGACAAACAGAAAAGCACCATCAACAGAGAGTACCATATATGGAAAAGAAAGGTATGTATGCATGAATAATGCATGAACATGTGATGTGCAAAAATAAACTTACATCATGGGTTCAGCCCAATCCAAACCTAACATCACACAAGTTTCAACATATAAACACACATCTATAATGCATGAAACATTGTGAAAATGCAAATGTAATGCAATGCATGAGCATATAACATCAAAAACACAATACCTAACTCAAAAATTTCACAAAATACTAAAAAATTTTCAAAAACCCCAAAAATTTTAAGGAAACCCAAAACCTAGGACGAAATGCATGAAGAATGAAAGAAAGAGAGATCATACCAGAGGAGCAATGATCACACTAGGCCGAAATCCTAGTGGGTTTAAGGTTTAGAGAAAGTATAGTGTTTGGGAGGTGAAAAGGTAGGTTTCTGTGGAGAGAGATAGAAGAAATGAGATTTGATTTTCGCGCTGAAGCTATTTAAAGAAAACGCGTCTTGATAGATCGAGGATCTGTTGAGATTCTATCGAACACTAATTCTCGACAGATAAATCTGTCAAGGTGCTGTCAAGAATTTGTCTACAGAAAAAAATACCTCGATGGATCAAAGATCTATCGAGCAGCTATAGGCTAGACATAAACTTTCTCGATGGATCGAGAATTTGTCGATAAGCTATCGAGACAAATTCCAAAAAGCTTCGATGGATCGAAGATGTGTTAAGATCTGTCAAAAAAGAAGTCCAAGGGTCTCGATAGATAGCTTATCTGTCGAGATCTGTCGAGAAGCTATCGAGCTTGATAAAAAGCAGTTTTTCAAAGAGGGGAGAAACACACAGAAATGAATGCAATCAAGCAAGCTACTCAACCAAAGATCCAATCAACATATTATGCTGTCAACACATCTCTCAACACCAAAATAAAAAATAAAAAATGCAAGGCATTCATGATCCAAACACACACACACACACACACACAACAAGTCTAACCAATTTTATATTTCAAAAACAAGTTAAGACAGTTTAGTGAGTATACATTAACATATGTATTCCTTGTGATGGCCAAATCACATTGTACCTACACATATATCATAAGTAGCAAAGAATTTGCGTGTCGTGTGTGAAATCATAGCAAGATTGCATAAATGTCTCATACTATGACAATTTGAGATATGAGAAAATCAAATACACTCACACACAATCATAACTGCTTGATGGGGACTATCACCTTCGAGGTACATCCTATAACTCCCACATCTCCTAGAAACACGCTTGCAGTCATATTTAAAAGCATTTTGATTCTTTTTGCTTTTATTTTTCTTTTCATATATTTTTTTTTCTTTTTGAGCATATCATACATGGGCATATAAGAGAGAGAAGAAAATACCCAAACATGCTTAAACATCCCAATTTTGCTATGCCTAAGCATACAGATGTTATTTATGATTAACAGGCTTTACTGGTGAGATGGTTATTTATGTCTTTCTCTTAGAATTTTTTATTTATGTCTTTCTCTTAGAATTTTTTAGTCATTCTCGCCAAAAAGAGTGATATGAGTGTTAAGTATAAGAGATTACTTAATCGTACTCATCACAAACACAAGCCATAAAGCTCACTTGCTTAGTTGTGCATTGAGATGCTCATCTAAGCTATAAATGATACAAAGTTTAGAAAATTTTGTTTCAATGGCCATTCAAGGTACACAAGTACCAATGTACACAATCACACACTATTTTTGTATTTTTAAAATTTTCAATTTTTTTTTTTTTAAATTTTTGAAAAACAAATGTAGCAAAAACTGAAAATACAACTAAACAGATACCTGAAAGAAACACGTAAAGCATAAAAACTAGACTGTCTCAAAACAATTCAAACGAAGGCATATAAGTAATGCATAAATAAAAGATGGAGAGATAGAAAAAGTGACTAAATCACTTGGCACCTTTTTCCTTCCACACTTTGGAAGAACCTTTCCTTTGAGTGAACCTTTGATCTGGTGGAGAGGGAGAAGAATTGAAATCGTTCAAGTTCGAAAGGAACATGAGGGCCTTAAGAATATCTCCAAGAGGTGCAAGAGAGGATGGAAACAGATTCTGGTTTCCAGATGAGATAATATTGTTGCTTTGTTGAGTGGCTAACCACTTGTAGCAATTTGGACGAGTATGTCTGGAAGCTCCACAGTGATGACAGAAATGTGGCTTCTTTTGTTGGGACTTCTTGTTTTTGTCCTTCTTATTCCTAGGGTTCTTAGTCTCTTTCTTCTCAACCTTAGGGGGTGCTCCTAGAATAGATTTGCCCTTATCTAAGTTTTCACTAGCTAAAACACTTTTGACATCATTGTTTAGAACATTATTATCATTAGCAGATGAAACAAAGGCAATCTTACTAGAAGAAGTAATATTAAAAGTAGAGAAATCATACCCTAAGCCGGTTCTATCAAAAGCAAATTTCTGAAGGCTAAGCATCTCATCTAGCTTTGCACTGGAAGTCCTCTCTAATTGAGCTCTGACTTGTGACAGTTCTGCTTTAAGCTTCTTGGTTCTTTCAGCCATGAAGTTGTTCTTGAACCGCAAAGCTCCAATGGTCTAATTGGCTTCATCAACCTTTGTGGAGAGCTCTTCTCGATCAAGTTTCACTTCACTCAGCTTCTTAGTGGCCAACCTATACAATTTCTCATGCTTTTTCGAGACCTTGTACAACTTTTCATAGGCTGCATGGATGTCATCTTGCTCATCCATCTTCTCAAATTTGGATTCCACCAATTCCTCCTCTTCATCTACCTCTTCAACAATCCCCTCAACAGGATTTACTGTGGCAGTCAAGGCATTCGAGATTCCATCGTCATCTGAATCAATCTTAGGCTCGGTGTCACTCAATGTAGTAGCAAGGGCCTTGCTTTTCCCAATAGTCTTGAGATAAGTTAGACATTCTTGTTTCATATGTCCAAAACCTTGACATTCGAAGCACTTTAGTCCAAAGGGAACAGTGTACTGACCGCTATCCTTAGCTTCATTCTTCCCTTTGTCTTGATTCTTAGCGTGTGTTTGGATACCACTTATTTTGCTAAAAACTAAAAACAATAAAAAAATAATTTTCGGTTACTGTTCACTTTTTAAATTACTGTTCATTTCCATTGTTCATGTCCCATGAACAATGCAAGAGGTGCTGAGCTGAAAAAAAAAAAAAAAAAAAAAAAAAAAAAAAAAACACAAGCACAGCAGATGTGAGATGTGATCCAAATGGAGCCTTTATCTATGAGGAACTGGATTGCATACAGTCCTTGTCAAATCCTTTTGCATTGGCATTCTTCATGAATTTCTTGAATTGCCTGGTGATGTAGGATTTCATCTTAGAATCTTCATTATCAGAGGACTCATCTGTATCACTGTTTTTGGCCTTCAATGCCATGCTCTTGCTCTTGCTTGATTTCTTGATCCTAGTCAAACCCATTTTATAGGTTTGCAAGTTGCCAACCAGCTCTGTGAAAGGAATTTTGTCAATGTCCTTTTTATTCTTCAATAGCGGTAATCTTGGCATGGAATCTCTCCAATAGAGATCTAAGCACCTTTCTTACAACCTTGGGTTTGGGAATAGTTTTCCCAAGATTAAACGTGGAGTTGACTATGTCCTTCAACCTAACATAGAACTCAACGAATGACTCATCCTCCTTCATCTTAATCTTTTCAAAGCTTGTAGTAAGCCTTTGAAGCTTTGAGTCCTTGACAACCTTAGTCCCTTCATAGGTTGTCTGGAGGATGGTCTATGCTTCCTTGGCAGTTTTTGTAGAGGAAATCTTCTTAAACTCCTCATTGGTGATCACACTGAACAAGACATTTAATGCTCTGTTGTTGAAGTTTGCCACTTTGATCTTGGCATCATCCCAATTAGCCAACACTTCCTTTGGCTTAGTCCAGCCAATCTCCACAGCTTGCCACACTTTTTCATCTAGAGACTGGAAGAAAGCTCTCATGCGTACTTTCTAGTGTGCATAGTTAGTCCCATAAAATAAAAGAGGTGCAATTAGAGATCGTCCTTGATCCATGACAAATGGGGGTCAATAGATCACATAACAAGGATTAAAAACTAATCAGAGTGTGCCTACTCTGATACCGCTTGATAGGCTAAGTATGTATTGAACCCCAACGGTAAATTAACCAATTAATTTACCAAGTGAATTAGTTAAGTGAATTTAACATGCAAAAAGCGTGGTAGCACAAACAAATCACCAACTAAGTTAAATGCAGTGGAAAATAAATTTGACACAGGTGATTTGTTTACGAATAGGCAAAACCCCACCGGGTAAATTTAAGGTCAACTCTCTCAATAATCTACTATTATCAAAACAAGCGGTTACAAGTAAAAGGAATCCCAGTACCTAATGCCAACTTATAGTTGAACCGTTACCCAAATTCACAATTAGACTTGTAATGTAGTGACAATCTCTCCTTTCAATGCACGGCTCCATGTATGTGAAAAATCGATTGATGCACGGATCTCAGTACGTGACTAACACAACAACTTGAGAAAGATGTTGGCTGCAATGTTCTTTAGTTCATCCAGACGATGAAGATCAAGAAGCTCATTGGTTACAAAACCCTTGGCGTACAAATGCAGTAGCTTCTACAAGTGAAAGATGAACTAGGGCAAATTGTCTCTAGTCGCAATTCGAGTGAATGATCAATTTGCATCAAGTTGCATCTCCTTAGACGGCCCTTATAATAATCCTTATATATGTCTAGGGTTGTGAGAAAAGAAACCCTACACAAATAACTTGGATATGCGTGAAAAACATATTTGGAAATCTGAATTTCGTAATTCTTGATAGATATTGTATTTGTTGAGCTGCTGTCGAGATCACTCATTAAACCTCGATAGATTTATCTATCGAGCTTTAATGAACAACACTTCTTCACTTGTTTTTTGGACAGATTTGCATGGGTTCAATACTAGACTTGAACTCTTGTTCCTTGAAGTATTAAACACATCCTAGATCTACCCAATTACAAGTAAAGTGCGTTTTGTCAAAGGATTAGTTAATTACATCAAAATACCCTAACAAAAGCAAAATCAAAATCTTCATTACTATCATGTGCTACATTTGCATTAGAATCATTCTTGTCCTTGTTTTGCAATAGAGGACAATCTTTCTTCCAATGCCCCTTTAATTTTGCGACAATAGGCACCCTCATCTTTCTCAAGTTTCTTATCATTAGAAATGCCCTTAATAATCAAAGCCTCAGTCATCATGTCCCTTTGAGCTTGCTTATCTTTCTTATGAAACTCATTATTGGTCAAAGCATTTGATACATTATTAAATTTAATCTCATCCTTTCTCTACTACAAATTTGGCATTAGAAACCATTGTCCTAACTGCCAAAGGTTTTGCGGAAAACTCTGCTAAAGATTTTGCAGAAAACTTTGCTAAAGCTTTTCCAGAGGAATCCATTGAAGATTTTGTAGAGGAATCAAAGGGCTCACCTAGCATCTTTCTCCCTAATATATAGATCCACGAACTAATCACCAAAATCTCCAAAGAGAACAAATCCAAACGCCTAGGTAGAGAACCTTGGTTCTGATACCAGTTTGTTGTAAAATAGCGGAAGCTCAAATTACCAAGATTGATTGTGAAAATATTTTAGGCTTGAGAAAGAACTCCAGATCCAAACAAACAATAGAACAAAGAAAATTAATCCAAAAGAAAATAGACACAAAACACAAAGAATTACGTGGTTGGCAATAGCCTACATCCTTGGGCAACAACGAAGAATTTCACTATATCAAATTTGGGATAATACAAATTGATGCAGATGCCCTCTCACAAACCCAATTCTCAAATATATCCAAATAGTTCCCTCTCAGAGATACAAAACCAAAGAATGGACGGTTCACAAATACCAAATACCAAATACAAATTGCGCACAAACCAAAGAGAGAGCTACAAATCAAATCCAAAAGTCCAAACAAACCAAGATAGAGCAAATCACCAAACCGCAGAACTAAAATCAAACCAAGTGGCAACAAAACCTCTCTCACTATTCTAAATTGCAACCCAAAAATATCAAAGAACCAAACAAGAGAAAGCCTCTGTTTCTCATACACTAAATTTGCCGCAATAGCACTATGCTTATATAGAGGAGATAGTTGGCTAGCAATCCAAAACCAAGAAAGACTAGACTTTTCTTCCATGCACAAGGAGAATCACTCATATTCCATATAGAACTCAAAATCAAGTAGGAGACAAGACTTATAATAGAGTTTGATAACTTCAAACAACAGTAACCCAAAAGGAGTAAAAATTTATTTCTTATCCAGATCCAACAGGGAGTCAAACTCCTTAATTTAAGCTATATTTTACACTACTAACAAAAAGCTTGTTGCAAAATGGGGTAATACTGAAGACTACCTATGTGATTTTTGTAAAAACTATCTTAGAGATAGAAATCACTTATATTGGAGAGTACTTATCTGACATTTGATTTATCTTCTCAGGTTTCTTGAATATTACACTTCCACTTTTTTTCTTCAACATTTCATCAGCAAATTCATTCTCTATTTCTCCCTCTTTCACATTCCCTTTTTTTTTCAACATTTTTCTTCTTTTGATTGTGATTTTTTTTTTAGTCCTCCTTTTCTTCCAACTGTTTTACCACAAATTTACCACAATAAGACAATTTGAATGCATTCATCCTTGGAACACTTGGGAAAGGATTTGAGAAAGAATGGCTAAAATAATAGGCTCCCATGGGTGACTAGCAATAATGTACCAAGAAAGAAAATAATAAAGGCTCAAATAAACAAAGATGACCTAAAATCATCTCTTAAGGATTGAGATAGTTCTTCAAAATTAATGACTTTAACATATTCAAGTGTGGCATAAAATTGATGAATTCTTAGTATTCGACCAAAAGAAAGAATAATGAGACTAAGAAACAACAAAGTTATGTGCTTCCAAATGAAAAATGAAATAAAAAGAAGATAACTCTCTAAAAGAAATGAATGACTCAATTCTCACATGAGTTAAAGTATCCACACTTATTTTCAAGATTTTCAAAGTCATCTTTGTCTCTCAACTAAGAAACATGTTCATGTGACTAAAGTGCACGTGCATAATAGTTGAGTTTGAAATATAGTGCAATTCTTTTTTTCTTTTTTTGTTAAAAAAAAATAGTGGAATTCTTTAGATAGAAATAACATAAAGAACTTCAACTTAAAACTCATGCTAAAGAAATAATTTATTTTCTTCTTAAAAAAAATTTGGACTAAAATAAAAACAAAAATCACTAAAAATAACAACAACAAAACATTAACATAAAATAAAACCAAATGAAAATTATCTCAATGTCCTCCCCCAACCTAAAATTTACATTGTCATCAATGTTAACATGGAAAAGCAATAAAGAGTAGAGATTACAGAGAGTACCTTGAAGAAAAAAATATAAATGAACCAAAAAAAAAAAAAAAAAAAAAGAATTTATAAACACCTGCAAAAGGGGTTAGAAAACAAAACAACAAAAATAATAAAAAGAAAAACACAATCTAAACTACAAAACAAACACTAATGCTAATTGCTTGGCAAGTCTTGATAATGGGATCTTCCAAATTAATGGATTCCTCTGCTTGTGAAAATTTCTCAAGAAATGGATTAAGATGTTGTTCATTCACCATAAATATGTTACCATTTTTAGGGTTCTCAATTTCTATTGCACCATGAGGGAAAACATTTTTAACAATGAAAGTTTAGTCCATCTAGATCTCAATTTTCCAGGGAACAAATGTAACCTAGAATTATACAAAAGAACATTTTGAGATGATTCAAAAGATTTCCTTAAAATATGTTTGTCATGAAAAACCTTCATTCTTTCTTTGACTCCTAAAATTCTTATATGCATCACGCCAGATTTCTTCCAACTCATTCAGTTGCAATTTTCTCAATGAGCTAGGCTTGTCTATGTTAAAGTTAAGGGCAAATTATAGTAAACCCATCTATGGTTTGATCCTTTTGCACTTTTCTTACCTATGGTTCAAAACTTAACACTTTGCCTACTTGAGGTTATATCTGTTAGTCTTTTGTTATCCACCTCTGTTAAAAATAAGGGCATATATGTATTTTTCTCACATTTTATGTATCTCTCCTCCTAAAACAAAAAAAAAATACATAAAACAATAAGAGAAATAAGATCTAAAAACAAAATTTTAAAATTTGTAAAACTTTGGTTGAAGAGCACACTTCTTCCGGTATGAACATTTTGAGCCAATCAATCCAAGTAAATTACAAATTCAAAAAATGTTCACAAACTACACTTAGTGAATCCAACACTAGACAATATCCGAGACCTTAAAAATACAAAATAAAAATGTGGGATGCCATGCACATGGCAAACAGATACATTGGCGAGCCCGACAGTAATTGCTTTAGAGGGTGCATTATCTGAGACCACTAATGTGGCATGGCAATAACAAGAATTAGACGCAAATGCATTAGTCATCTCAAACTCAAATTAGTGACAACTATTTCACGAGGCATGATCCCAATTGATCATTTAAGGCCTCAGACTTATTCATATCATTCATCCAAACTCAAACATACATATTTATAAAGATCTTGTTGAAATTGTTATTTGACAAGACCATACATTCATAATATCCCAAATATTATTGTTATTTTTTTCTAAAACCCAGAAGGAGAACACTATTGTGAATGAATCTCCTTTATTACAACACACCATGGAAAAGCATAGAATTAAGTATACCATGGATAACACTTTTCACCACCTCTCAAATCGTCTTGAAAACATGGACCATTAGGTATAACATGCCAAACACAAGTAACGCACTGGTCCCTCCCAGTATCGTAAATCTGGAACTTGTGGGATGCCCCCGTCCATTCGAAAACGCACTCGATATTTAGAGCAGGATCGTTAATTTCGAAAAGGTGTTTGTCACCATAGGCAACGGAAAAGGAAGGAAAATCCTCATCTTTGTTTACACAAGTGACTTTAAGTTTTGAGGTCCGAGTCGTGTTGTTATGGACTTCAAATTCATCAGCTATTGCATTCATAGAGAAAGTAGTAACAATTATAAAAAATGCAAGCAACAACAATGTTGATACGTTTTTATTGAAATGACTCATTTTGTTTGTCTATAAAATAGAGTTGTTAATATGTCCTTTATTTATAGTGTGGCTGTAGATTTGTAGTTCTAGTTTTCTTTTATAAAATTAGTAAAATGTAGTTAGCACACCAAAGTTTGGTTGCTATTAGCCCAAATTTCGGGGTTGGTTGGCATCAAACCAAATTTTGAAAGAGTCAACAACCCAAAGGATAACTTCTCTTAGAAATAGGATCTTAAATGTCAAATAAATAACAAATTTATCTATTCTTTCTACAACACTTACAATTACTATCATTTGGAATTCAAAAATAGAACTCATAAATTTGGTTTTTTTTTTTTTTCTCCTTCATGTTCATCATTTTATTCCCTAAACTTTTGCCATTTTTTATTAATTTTTTATCTGAATAAAACACCAATAGTTAAAAACAAAATTCCTATTAAAAAAAAAAAAAAACTAAGAGAACTCCTAAAATTAGCCTTCCTACCCCATGTTCATCTTATTTTTTCCTACCTAATCTTTTCTCTACATCACTACACCACTTTCAAACTCACGTTCAAAAAGAAATTATAGTTACTGTTTATTTATGAAATTTATCATTTTTATTTGTTTGAAGAAAAAAAAATCATGTTCATCTTTTTAAAAAAAAAAAAATCTTGTCACAAGAAGTCCAAATTCCAAATAAAATACCTCCACTTTTTTTAATAAAAAAACATAACAATCTTTTAAAAAAGAATTACTTATCCTTATTCTAATCTTTTCTCTATATCACCACACTACTTTAAAACACACATTCAAAAAACAAATTACATTTTCTGCTTATCTCTAAAGTTTATCATTATGCTTAAAATATATATATATATATATATATATATCACATTCATTTTTTTTTTAAATCTCAATTGACAGTTAATTTTTGAAATATTTGCCAAAAAAAAAAAAAAAAAAAAAACTGGAACAGAAATACAAAATTTGGAGAGCAATCTACTCTAGGAGGGTCCTTAGTAACTAAGAGCACCCACCTTCTTCTAGTACGTTCTTTACAAAATTGTTCATCTCATCCTCTTTATAGACAATTATACACTATTGTTTTTTGTTTATGCAGGTTTTTGCTAAAGCCATTTTGGGATAGATCTGCATAATTAATACTGTTGGAAAGGAAGGGAAAGGAATGTATGTAACAGTAAACCTTAAATTTTGGCAGTCATCATTAAAGTTTAGTTGCACTAAATAAATTATTAATTTTTTTTTTTGGGAAAGGAAAAAAACACAAACTCATGTAGATTTTTTGCTAGAGCCATTTCGTGATAGAGCTACATAATCAACACTACCTAGAAAAGAAGGTATGTAAGAATAAACTTCAAATTTTGGAAGTCATTAAATTGATTCTTATAGCTTATTGAATTTTTTAGTTATCATCACTTAATTGTAATTGTACAGATATCTTATGAAAAAAAAAATGGATAATTGATATTTTGGATTGCTTTTTTTCTTTTTTCTTTTTAAAATGGAGTTGCAATTATCTTCATCAATACCATAGAATTATCTTGTACCATATCTTAATTTTAATTGTGAAATAGAACTATATATATACACAAGGAGTTTGTGATTACAAGAGAAAGCATCCAAGACTTTTTGGAGACTCGTCCTCCATCTCAGCAAATCACAGTTGCATATGAGGACAGATTGGGTTCTACTGCTGAGATGATTACACTCCTTGGTGGTGAACCGAAGAAATCATCCATGAACACCATCAAGTTCACTCCAGAAATGAGGACACTAAGCTATGTGATGATTCACAATCTGTATCCGATCACCAACCTCACCACTCTATCTGCTCCGAGAACAAGATTCCTGTATGATCTCTTTACACATAAGGAGATTGACATTTGTGGCCATATCATGCATGTCCTGAAGAAGAGCATCACAAAGCAGAATTCACGGACTGTGATGCCGTTCCCCTCTTTGATCATGGGATTGATTGCCAAGGCAAAGCTCAAGCTACCCAGTGGCCTCACAGTTGTTCAGAGGGATTACCCCATTGGTGGTCATACACTGACTAGGAGCACTGCACACATTAGAGGCTCCAAGACTGGTGTGCATACCATACCACCACCACGACGGGTTCAGCAAGATGAAGGTGAAGATACAGAGGAAGAGATTGACAGGTTCACCTCGGCTCCAGAGCCCTCTGCACAGCCATCATCCTCGGCTCCACCACAAGGCTTAAGCAAACTTGATCAGCTACTTGCTAAGATGGATCAGATGTCTACAGTGCTTGACTCCCATGTGCAGCACACAGCAGATCAGTTCGCGTACCTTCAAGGACAGATCACCGCATTAGCATCGCAGGTTCAGGACTTGACATCCACTCATGGCTCCGATTCAGAGTCCGATCCGTTCTAGCCCTTTGGCCATTCCGGTCAAAAAGGGGGAGAAATTTCTAAGGGGGAGCTGGAGAAGAGCTTGCACAGCGTTAGGGGGAGCATAGCTTAGAAACTTAGTAGCATTGGTTATTGGTTTTAAAGACGGTTTTATTCAGTTTCTTTTAGTGTTTATAACTGTTTTACTGCTTTTGGTTTAAAGCTTTGATACTATGCTTTATTTAAGTATTGTTTCAGATGTCTCTTTTGTGATATTCTCTATGCTTTGTAGCATACTTTGCATGTACCCATGTTGCTTTTGTAAGCTTTAAGGGTTTGTTTCATTGCATGTTTTGTAGGCGTTTATGGTTTGTGCCATGCATATTCAGTTCTTTGTTTATGCAGCCTTTATGCTTGTGTTATTAAAGTTTAATGTCATACATTTACTTCACTACATCACTCTTGTGCCCAGTAGGATTGTTCCCAGATGCAAATACTTCAAGTATTTTGCATTGGTTGAGTGTTGGATTTGCAAATGGTACTTTTCATATGAGCTTATCATCTTGCATATCCGGATGTTCATTCCTTGTGTGAATGAGCATAGTAATTGCTTGTGTATAGTGATTACTTGTTTGATCTTGCCATGATCTAGTGTTTCTATTTCATTTTGCTTGATCATGCGCTTATTGCTCCATATGTTTTTCAAGTTTTCTGCATACAATGATAATATTTTGTTGTTGTGTTTCAGGAGTTACTTGTTCATATGTTTCAATAGCTTATCAGAATCTAGAATTAGGTGTGAGTGAGTTTTGCCTTTGTTCCCAAACTCACGTTTAAGTCTAGAGTCTGTTTTAGGGTTTTGTCACGGAATAGCCAAAGGGGGAGATTGTAAAGTTGTGATTTACAACTATGTGTTTTGTTGGCTTTTATTCCGTGCCAAATTTGATTGTAATTATTATCAATTGTTAATACCCTATATTTGTTGTGGGAATTGATGTAAGGGTTGTGTGATAGAGAGTGTGTGAAGACTCAAGCAAATTGGAAGCTGAAGGAATCTCGCGGGTATGTCGCGACTAAGCTTCCCGCGAAGTGAAGCATGTGCCTTGCACATGCTGGAATGCGAAGAGTCAGGACAGATGGAGACAGCTGTCTCTCGCGAGTATCTCGCGGGTAAGGCCTTCCCGTGAGACACCCGCGAGACATGCTGTTCTGCCAGCCTGTACTGACTGACTCACACATTTTGCACCTATCCTATATAAACCCTCATTACCCACAAATGTTGAGGAATGCTTTAGAGAGAAAACCCTAGCCAAACACATTTGCAATTAGAGATTGTCATCCCCACCTTTCTCTATACATTTGCTTGTGGTATCTCCTCAACCCTTCCCTCTCCATTTCCACACCATTGAGAGGTTGATAGCCCAAACACTTACCACACATTTTGAGAGTGTTGAGTGACGTTTTGGTGCTGCTGGGAAGCATTGGAAGAAGCCTGGAATGGCAGATGCAACATGGAGCTTGTTGCGGGATCCGGGGTGCTAGACAAGACACGGTTCCGAGAAGCCTTGTTGGAGTAGGAGCTTGGAGGGCTTAGGTACATCGGGTAGATTAGGCTTGGAGGGTCTCTTGCTTACTCATGTATCCCAACTGATTGTCTAGTGGATCGATTTCCGCTTAGAGGGCGGCGGAGAGGTTTTTCGTCGAGTTCTTCGGTTTCCTCTTCGAAAACACGTCTCGGTGTTTTCTGTGTTTGCATCCTTCTTCCCTACTCTTGTTTAATTCCATTATACTGCTGTGTTGCTTAGTTTATGGATTAGAGTAGCTTACTTGTTCATCCGCTCGCTTTTACACTATTCCGCACTTTGTATTAAAGTTGTGTAAAATCTATCGAGCCGTAATTTTAATTAAGGGGTCTAAATTGCTCTAGTGTTTTTCAACACGTTTTCGAGCTTTCAAAACCAATGCTATGTTCTCCCCCTCAAGAGCTATCCATAATACTCCCCCTTTTTGACTGGAATGGCTAAAGGGCTAAGGCTAGTGAGTAAAGCTATCAAACTTGGCTGCCAACAAGTTGATTTGTTCTTGGATTGCTGCAAGACTATTGGAATGCTCATTTGCTACATCCTAAAGACCATTAATCCTCTCAAGTATAATTTGAAAAGCATCAGGAAGAACTGATGAAGACGATGATGCTCTGCTCCTACCTTGACCACCATTACATCTTGGAGGAGGTTGTTGTCCTTCCGCTTCGGTCTCTGTATCAACAAGAGGTGCTTCTTCAGGCTCTTCAGCTTATTCATCTCCAGGAAGTTGAACCCTACTCCTTAGGATTGTTTGAGTGTTGATGGACAGAGATGGAGTCATTAGGCTTATGTGCTGTGGAGTCTCCACACCATTTTCATGAAGAATCCTCATTATAAGACTTGGGAGAACAAGCTTTGACCATGAAGTTGTCTTTGTGGCTTTGATAATGATGTAGTACAAGTGTGTACCAATGTCAATGTAGATTTTCTCACGAAGCTCCATGAGGAATATGGTTCTAGCATTGTTGATGGTTAACAATTTCCTTATCGGATACAAGTTGAACATTATGATGTAGGCGAGGCATCTCAAATCCAAAGGAAAGGAGGTTGTGTTGAGGCATCCTCCTTCCCTATAGCCACAAATGTGGAGTTGCATAGATTCTAGAGAGACCATTCTGTCCTTGAATGGATTGAACCTTTCATGATCTTGTTCTACAAGCCCAAGTATACCATCAATGCCCTCCATGTCAAGAGTGAATGCACGACCTCTAACCTAGCAGTCTATGTGATCCTCTTTGAGTGATGCATTAGCATAGAACTCTCTAATCAAAGGTTCACAAACTCCGGGGAATTCACCAAGGAGTTTATCCCTGCTCCGTCCTTCGAAACAACTAGGAATGAAGGAATCCTTAAGATCAACAAGATTTACATGTCTCTCCAGAATGATTGGAGCTATTAGGTTCTAAAGGTTTAGGAATTTATGTATTTAGAACTCTAATTTGTAATATTGGAAAACCATGATCAAAACAATATGTTTAGTCTTGTTTAAGCTTGCTCAAAGTTGGTTAATTATTGTAAAGTTGGAATCGAGAGACTGTAGATGCATTGGGGCATTTCGGTCTGGCTCGATCGATCGAAGAATAGACTCGATCGATTGAAAATCAATCAGATTGCGTTTTCTGCAGTTTTTCCAACTCAGCCCTAACTCATTAAACGTTTAGGGTTTTATGTTTTTGCCCTAGGTATATAAGGAAAAACCCTAGCCACGTTTTTAGAGCTGCTCCAGTTGTATTGTTGCTCATACATTGCTGTTTTGTGTAAATCTCTTGTGAGATCTAGAGGAGCTTTCCTTTACACAAAACTTAGGGTTTTCAAGATAGAGATTACTTCAACATCTTGATGATCAACTTGGTTGCTACCATTGTAGCTTAAAGAATATCAAGCGTGGGTGCTTGTAGCTGATTGAAGAATTCAAGAAAGAAGGAGTCCGTGGATTCGGAGCTTGCACGGGGTCGTGTTAGTAAGTTCTACTGGTAGGTAGCATTAGGAAGTCGAGCGGGGAGCTTGTAAGTCCTTTTGTATGAACTTCGATTCTTTCATAGTGGATTCAGTTTTGCCTTGAGGATCGATGGGTAAAATCCTCCCCAGGTTTTTTACCGGTTTGGTTTTCCTGGGTGATCATATCTTGTGTTATTTATTATTCCGCTGCTATATATTCTTGATATGATTGTTTGATTGTTTTAACCTAGAATTGCTTAATTTGACTAAGTAATAACTTGGCTAATTAACTAGGCTACTCAATCTGGTTGTGTGTTAAGGGGTCTAAAACCATTCAGGAGCTATTTCAAGTTGATGGGAATATTTCTCATAGTGTTAAGGGGAGTGAAACAGGCTGTTGTCAAGATACTTTCTCTTGTCACCACGTTGAGCAATGGTTTTTCATGGAGCCATCTACAAAACATAGCTACAAATACCACAAAAACATAGCACAATAAACGGTAACAAACTTGATTAGCAACAAGTTAGTACCAAAAACGTAAACTACGAATTAAACCCTAAAAACTGAAATTTATAGAGCAATTCAAAAAAACTTGACATGTGAAGATGCTAAACATCAAAGCATTAGACATACAGTGTAAGGTTGAATTTAATCAACCATTCTGTTGGCTTTATTCCATGCCAAAGTTACTTGTAATTCAGCATTTAGAAACCCTGTATTTAGGTCAGAATCATGTAAGGGTAGTGTGTGTGAGAGAGTGTGAAGAAATGCTTAAGATTGTGCAATGAAGCAGGGACTCGCGACTGGATCTCGCGACTAGCAAGCCGCCAAAAGATGCATACGAATGAAGCATGTAGAAAAGCTGAACTGTCATGCCAACTGTAGCACTACAGGACAAAAAGTCCAGGCTGGCCATTCAGCTAGCTCGCAGCTTGAACTCGCGACTCAGTCAAGTCGTGAGGCCAAGTCGCTAGCCAGCTCTGTTTTGAAAAATGACTCTTCGCATTCCAAACACCCACCACCATATATAGACCTTTATACCCACGAAATGTAGAGAGCTTCTAGAGAGAATTTTGAGAGAGAAACCCTAGAGAAAAATAAGATTGACTCATCCACAATCTTTTCATAGAGACCCTTCAAATTCCTCTACTCTCACCCTCTCCATTGTTACATCCTTGAGAGGTTCTTACCTAAATCCTTTTCTCACCATATCCACATCTGTGAGAAGGTTATTTGGTGCTTTGGGAAGCAGTTAGGAAGGGACCAATGGTTATTGGTTGATGCTGTGGACTATAGCGGAATCCAGTAAGTTAAAGAAGACAAACTTTCGGCGTAACCTCGTTGGAGCAAAAAGCTTGGAGGGCTTAGGTACACTAAGTAGATTAGGCTTGGAGGGTCTTCTGCTGTTCGTGTATCCCAACTTCATTCTTTAGTGGATTATTGACTGCTTGGAGGGCGGCGGAGAGGTTTTACACCAAGGGCTTCAGTTTCCTCTTCAATAACACATCTCTGTGTTGTCTTTGTGTTTGCATCTCTCTTCCTTTAATCTTTGCCATTTAATTTTTGTTGCGGATGTGATTTTAATTGGTTTAGATTGTTTATCAATTTTGTTATTAGCTTATGTTCATGTTTCGCACATTTATTGTTTGATAATGAGCTTGAATTGATAATTTATAATTGGGGTTCTAAACGTTCATAATGTTTTACACGCTATTTGAACATTCAATTGGTATTAGAGCGGGTGCACTCTTTGTGATTTAAACACCTTAGTATGATCCTTGACCCCTTATTGTGATAGACCGGTCTCAATCTTTAAATGTGCCACCATATTTTAATGGTAGCAACTATGCTTTTTGGAAAGTCAGGATGAGGGAATTTTTGTGTTCAACAGATGAAACCATTTGGGATGCGGTGGATATTGGATGGACTAGGCCGGAGGCTGCCAAATCCACGTGGGATAAGGTAACCCTTGCGGCGTCTAATGCAAATAGCAAAGCACTTAATGCTATTTTTTGTGGTGTGTCTCCAGAAGAGTTCCACAGGATATCTCAAATTTCTATTGCCAAGGAGGCATGGCAAATATTGGAGACCACGTATGAAGGAACAAAGAAAGTGAAGCATACCAAGCTGTAGATGCTAACCACTCGGTTCGAGGAGTTGAAAATGAGTGAGGACGAATCTTTTGACTCTTTCTATAGCAAGCTGAATGAAGTAGTCATCGGCAAGTTCAACTTAGGGGAGAAAACAGAGGACTCTAAAGTTGTGAGGAAAATCCTTCGTTCGTTGCTAGAGAGCTTCCATGCCAAGGTGACAGTGATTGAAGAGGGTAAGGACCTTGATGATATCAAAGCCCAAGAACTGATTGGCTTACTTCAGACTTATCAATTGTTATTACCCACGCAAAGGAAGAGCAAATCTCTTGCTCTTAAGACGGTTGATGAAAGGGTCGAAGCTCACAACTCATCAGATGAGGATGTTGTCGATAAAGATGTGGCATATTTGGTGAAGAATTTCTGAAAGTTCTTGAAATTCAAGAACAATGGAAAATTTGGTGGTAAAGGGAAATTCCAAAGTTTCGGAAAGGAGAAAAAGGAATTCAAAAGGAAAGATGGAAAGGAATCCCAATCTACACAAGGAATCACTTACTTCGAGTGCAACAGACACAGACATTTCAAGAAAGAGTGTCCCAATTATTTGAAATCGAAGAGCAAGGCATATGCCACAACTCTTAGTGACTCGAATTCATCCAATTCTAATTCTGAGGAAAGCTGTGACGGAGAAGGGAATTACTCCGCTTTTATGACTATTGCTCATGTTGAGTCTTCGGAGGACTTGAATTTGCTTGTACAAGAGCTTGGGAAGCATAGTGATGAGGAATCAATCAGAATTGTAGAAGAATCGAATGTTGAAGAAGATGAGAGTGCAGAAGGTCTTCAAGAAAACTTCAATTCACTCCTTAAGAAATCAAGAGAATATGCACGTGTGGCCAAGGCAGCTGTGAAAAAGATGAAAAAGGCAGAGGAGGACTGCATAAGGAGGCCAAGTGTGAGATAGAGACGCTAAATGGAGAGCTAATCGAAGCCTACTCAAAGATAAAATTTCTTGAGCATAAGGTGGTTCAAGCCAATGCTAAAGTAGACCGTGTCTCCTCCAAGAAGCTTAATGAAATGCTTGCTCATCAAAAACCATTCTCAGACAAATTCGGGTTGGGATATACCAGAGAAAGTAGTCCAGATGTCAAAATCACCAAGGAAGTGAAATTTGTGCAAGCCAAAGAACTTGTAGTGGTTGCTTTTACACCTAAGAAAGGAAAGGATGAAAAAAAGAAGAATGTGGCTAACCAACGGGTGTTAAATAAGCCCCATAACCAATCAGTGATCAAACCTGAAGCTAGAAGGAAATCTCTTCCAAGATCACAAAGAGGTCCGAGAACGAACCATTTTTGCCATCATTGTGGACTTCAAGGACACACCAAACCAAATTGTCATAAGCTTAGAGCATTAAAGAATGCAACTGATCAAAGGTCAAGAGGACCAAGAAATGACAAGAGGACTTGGGTTGTTAAGTCATTAAGAGGTCGAAATGGTGATCCCCGTGTGATGGACGTGATGAAGATGATCGGTGCATTCACCACCTGCTTGGAAAGCTTCACTAGAAGGTTTGAATGTCCTAACTCTCGTACCCAATCCTATAGGGATATCACCCCAAACGAACATGACGTGTGGGTGAAGAGGGGTACTCATGCATAAGCATTACAACATGTCCATGCATTAATACTTCCTATGCTTTGTGACTATGCTTGGCTATGTGCTTTTTGCTAGTTTGTGTTGAAAATTGTTTGTTTGTTTATTTGTTTCTTTTTAAATGTTTTTACATTGTTGTTTTTTATCTATCTTTTCTTGCTTTTGTGTCAAAAATCCAAAAACACATAAAAGTAGAAAATCCAAAAAGTTTGATCGACATTGTTGAGTTTCTCTCAAAACTTGTTTTGCCTTGAACCTTTGTACTAATGGCTTTGTACATCTACGAGCTTAGCTTGTTCCCTATGCACTCATATCATTGTGGAAGAAATCTTGAAATCTATGTGACTGTTGTAAATAGATCTTCAACCTTCATGCGAGGAATCTTGAGCTTCAATTCTCTCATTGATCGTCTTAAGAGTAAGGGATTTGCTCTTGCTCTTACTTTGAGATGGTAGAGAGAGCTTATATGTTTGAAGAGAACCGAAAAGTTCATGAACCTTTATCTCATCAAGAACCTTGCTTTCCTCAATGGTGGTCACTTCGGTCAGAAGCCCTCTGGCAATGATCTAAGAATTTTCTTACTACTTTGGAGTCTTCCGACTTCTCACCTAAGTTCAATTTCCTGATTACCACTTCATTCAACTTTCCATAGAATGAGTCGAATGATTCATCTTCGCTCATCTTCAATTCTTGAAACCAAGTGGCAAGCATTTGAAGCTTGGTATCCTTCACCTTCTTGGTGCCTTCGTAGGTAGTCTCCAAAATTTTCCATGCCTCCTTGGCAATTGACATATCAAAAATCCTGTGAAATTCTTCTGGTGAGACACCACAAAATATAGCATTAAGTGCTTTGCTATTGGCATTACCTGCTACGAGAGCTACCTTATCCCAAGTAGATTTGGCAGCCTCTGGCCTTGTCCAACCATTTTCTACAGCATCCCACACACTCTCATCAATGGAGCACAAAAATGCACTCATACACACTTTCCAAATGTGTAATTACTCCCATCAAAGAAGGGAGGTGCATTGAGGGATTGAGACCTATCCATCCTAGGGGTCAAGGATCACACTAAGGATATAGAAATCTGTCAAAGTGTACCTGCTCTGATACCAAATGAAAGATCACTTAGTGTATAAAACACTAGTGAATGTTTAGACCCCCAAATTCAAATAAACTAATACAAGCTTATATTCAAACAATATATGTGTGGAAAATGAAATATAAGTGTTAGGTTCTAAAGATTTAGGAATTTATGTATTTAGAACTCTAATTTGTATTGTTGGCAAACCATGATCAAAACAGGTTGTTTAGTTTTGTTTAGGCTTGCTCAAAGTATGTTTATTTGTAAAATTGGAATCGAGTGATTGCAGATTTATTGGACTAAATCTGTAAGGCTCAATCGATCGAACCACGTACAGATTTATTTTTCTGCAGAGTTCCAGTCAGCCCAAACTCTATTTAAACGTCTTGGGGATCAAGTAAAACACTCCTATATATAAGGAAAACCCTATAACGTTTTTGAGACTTTTAAGAGAGAGATTAGAGTGCCTCTTGTGCCTCCTTTTATTTTTAGGGTTTTGTACCCAAACCTCTCTAAGTCTTTGTTGCTCATATTTGCGGTTTATGTGAATCTCTTGTGAGATCCTTGAGGAGCTTTCCTTCACATAAATTTAGAGTTTTCAAGGTAAAGATATTATCTACATCTTGATGATCAACAAGGTTACTGCCATTGGAGCTTAAAGAAACACAAGCGGGGCTGCTTGTATCTTGTGGAGAATCCAAGAAAGAAGGAGTCCGTGGATTCGGAGCTTGCACGTGGTCGTGTCAGTAAGTTCTACTGATGGGTAGCATTAGGAAGTCGAGCGGGGAGCTTGTAGTCCTTTTGTATGAACTTCGATTCTTTCGCATAGTGGATTTAGGTTACCTTGAGGATAGTTAGGTCAAATCCTCCCCAGGTTTTTACTGTGTGGTTTCCTGGGTGATCATATCATTGTGTTATTTATATTTCCGCTGCTTTATATTTTTGATATGATTGTATGATTGTGATAACCTAGAATTGCATAAATTGACTAAGTTAATCACTTGGCTAATAAACTAGGTTAATACAATTGTTGTTTTAAGGGGTCTAAATAATTAACAATAAGTGATACTAAAATATGCAAACTACTTGTTGAGGTTCAAAATAATTAAATGTCCATAAATAAAGCCCAAAGAGATGGAAAAGACATTGGGCCCATTTCACACAAAAAAAGAGGAAAGAAATGATAAAGGGTGGGCTCTCATAATAAAGGAAAGAAAAGATAAAAAAAGAGGAAGAAGCCCAGAAGGACCTGATCTGGAGGTCCACAAAAAAGGGCCCAAGAAAACAGGTAAAGTCAGCAAGCCAAAGGAAAAAGCCCAGAGGGCAGAATTGGGCCAGGACGTCCAGAAGCTCCCCAGGGGAAGAGGATCCCTGGACGCGCGAAGAGAAGTTAAAACAAATTTGAAGAGAGAAAGGGGACAAAAGGCACGCGAGCCTTATGACCCAGACACGCAGTGGAAGTACAAGGCAAAATGCAGAAACTTGGTTCCAACCACTTGGAGAAAAAAGACAAGGAGAGGACCACTGGAAAAGCTGGAGCAAAAAGCCAAAGAGCCTCAGGACAGCCAACGGGGAAATCTGGAAATAGGAAACTAGCTGGGAGACTTTCATCTGGTCGCAACAAAGAAGAGAGAAACTGTGAAGAAAAAGGAAAAGACACGATCCTGAAACAGTCAGGCGCGGGACAGACTTCAAGGGGCAAAAAGGAGAAATCATCAGTACCCCGGGAGCCCGAAACTATGCTATAAAAGGAGGGAGGGATCCATGCTACAGGGGACAGTTTTTTGACGATTAGAGCATTTTAAAGCATTTACAAGTATTCTTCCTGAGGTCTCATAAAATTGTAAACAAAGGGACTCTGTAAACTGAAGGGAAAACAGGGGAATTTGCTCCCGGTATCCCAGAGATAGCCGCTAAGGTACACGCTCGGATTCAACAAGTTCAAACTTTGCAAGTCTTTGAAGCTTGAATAGCTATCAAAGTCTGTGACTTTTGAACCCAGTTGGACCTTGCATCACGTCCTAGCGAGCCACTGTAACCACAATTAAAGGAAACTAATGAAATACACCCCATTAATCAAGGGATCTCCAACGTGTTCATTATACTTCATTTACTGTACATTTTTTTTTCTTACTGTTAATTTGTCATTCAATACGAATATGCCTTTTTGTTAGCTATTTTTTATTGTAGGAAGTTTGTTCTGTGCACCAATCAGTTCTTAAAACAGCCCCTTTAGCTGCGGAGAACTGATCCCAGTCCACCAAAAAATATCTCACACGGCCCAGGATCCTTGGGCCATAGTGCTAAAGAAAAAGCACTCTCACATTTTGGCGACTCCACTGGGGACTGGGTAAAGAAAAGGGAAGAAGCAATCCCTTCGCAGAACATGCCTCCAAGACAAAGGAACAGTAAGGGTGCTAATATGCCACCCACGGCCTCTGAGCCCGTGGGAGAAAATGAAGTGGCCTCCAGACAAAGAGGCGAAGTGCCCCTAGCAGAGCACGAAGCAGTATCAGAACAGAGGAATGCAAGACAGGAGCTAGACCCTGTAGCTCAGATGACTGCAATATTGAAAGATTTGCAACAAGAAGTTCGCCTTCTTAAAGAAGGCAAGACACAGGAAGTCAGAGACAATGCCCCTCATGTGGGCAACCAAGACGGAACCCAGCCAGAGGGAGGGTCAGCAGTGGGAGGAGGAACTAACCCCCAATACCTAACACTGGCAGATGTCAGTGCCCTCCTGGAGCAAGAAAGGGAAAAACTTTCTGGGACCCCCAAGCAATTTTCCCGGGATCCCCCATTCCCACCAGAACTCCTTGGTAAGCCGTACCCCAAGGGATATGAGCCACCAAAGTTCCATCCTTTTGATGGAAGGAATGGAAGTGCAGTAGAGCACGTGAGTAGGTTTGTCCACACTATGGGTCCCTACGCAGGAGACCGGGAGCTGTGCCTAAGAGAGTTTGCTAAGTCCCTAGTGGACAGAGCATACACTTGGTACACCACACTAAGACCTGGGTCCATTAAGACCTGGGACGAAATGATGGAAAGATTCTGTGCAAAATATTATCCTGGTGAAGACAAGGTCACTTTCCAAAGCCTTCAGATGGTGAGGCAGAGGCCTGGAGAGGATCCGGTCCAGTTCATCAAAAGATTTGAAGATGTGTCCCTAGACTGTTATGGGGACCATGAAGAAAAAGAGCTCGTTGAGACTTGCATCTCTAACATGCTTTTCGATTACAGACTCAATCTCGAAAATTTATGTATTACACAGTTCGCTGACCTGCTACAGAGAACGAGAAGGACAGCACAAACTATGAGGGCAAAGAGGGTGCCAGCGTCCCAAGCCATGACAGCATCGGTAGGAGAAAAAAGGAAGAGGCCTGATGGAAAGACATTCGAGGAACCACCAGTAATCCCATGTACTGAAGAAGAATTAAACCACGTCCTGGACAAATGGATTGGGGATGGAGTGGTTAGGCCGTTCACTGTGTCCAGGCCACCAACCGAAGAAGAAAGAAAAAATCCTTTGTTTTGCAGGATACATAACTATGTTAAGCATTCCACCAAGGATTGCTGGACCCTCCGCAGGCTTTTTCACAGGAAGCTGAGAGAAGGAACCTTGGAGCTCACCCAGAAGGAACCAGAAGTACAAAGGAACCCCCTACCCAACCACAAAGGAAAGGGGGTGGTAGCTGTGGTAATCCATGGGAACCCGGCAGAACCAGAAGAGCCAGAAGGATCCTTCCACCCAAACACAGTCAGGACCCTCCAGAAGAATCCCAAATTCAGATTACTATTCAATCAGCTGGGATTTGGACTAGAAGCGAGGAGGGTGGCCACGGAATCTCTCATGACCATAGCAGCAGATTCAGGAATGGAATGCTTCACAGCAGAATCACATGCCAGTCGAGCTTTCCTGGAGACAACCAATGCCATAACTTTCACTGATGAAGACATGGAGGTTGAGCATCCAGACCATCGCAGACCTCTCTACCTAATGGCCACCATAAATGGTGTCCAAATCAGGAGAGCGCTAGTAGACACGGGCATCACTCAACCTCATAGCCCTGAGTACCTTGGAAGCCGTGGGCTTAGCTGGAAGGAGGATCCTGGGGGCTCCCATGGAGATAACCGGATTTGGAGGGTCAGCAGAATCAACCGAAGGATATATACAGCTAGCCCTAAGGGTGGGGCCAATAGTAGCCTTGACCAGATTTCATGTAATCAACTCAGAGGTGTCCTACCATGTACTGCTAGGACGGCCATGGCTCCATAAGCACCGCCTTATACCATCCACGTACCATCAGTGTGTTAAAGGAAGATTGAATGGGAGACCTGTAAGGATCCCTGCCAACCACAACCCCTTCAGCCAAGGGGAAGTAAACTTTGTAGAAACAATGTTCTATGATGAGCTAGAACCTGATGACGAGAGTCCCATGCCAGGGACCCCAGGAGCACCCGTTTTAGAAAAGGAAGAAGGAGGAGGTACCCATGACTTGAGGGACCTCCTGAAGAGAAAAAGGCAAAAGAAGGAGCCCAGCACCTCAGGATCCCGAGAGTGTGTAGTAGTACGGGAACCTGGGGGAAGATTAATATATCGCTTGTGAAGGTGCGCGGGGCCTGAGTGCATCGTGCAGGAAGGTCCCGGACCACCAGAATGTATGATCGCCCAAGAGGAAGTCCCAGAGGAACCAGTTAAAGAGACACAAATCCAGCCTGAGGAAGAATTGCAGGAAGTAAACTTGGGGGCTGAACTGGGATCCCAGAAGCCTGTTTTCATCAGTAGCCAATTAACAACACAAGAAAAGGGGCCACTGGTGACTTTGCTTAAAGAATACACAGATGTGTTTGCATGGACCTATGATGAGATGCCTGGTCTGGATCCTGGGCTAGTGGTCCATGCCCTCAATGTGGACCCAGGAGTTAGACCAGTAATCCAACCAGCCAGGGTCTTTCACACTGACGTAGAAGCCCAGATAACTCAAGAGGTCAAGAAGCTGCTAGCAGCTGGTTTTATTAAGCCCATTCAGCACCCCAGATGGCTTTCTAACATAGTACCTGTGAAGAAGAAGAATGGCCAGATTCGTTGCTGTGTAGACTTCCGCAACCTGAATAAAGCATGTCCTAAAGACGAGTTCCCTCTCCCTAATATTGACCTCCTTGTGGATTCAGCTGCGGGAAGTTCTATGTTCTCATTCATGGACGGGTATAGTGGGTACAACCAGATTCGTATGGCCGCCAAGGATGCCGAGAAGACAGCATTCAGGACACCAATCGGAAATTTTTATTACACTGTGATGCCTTTTGGCCTCAAAAATGCAGGAGCCACATACCAGCGAACCATGACAGCCATTTTCCATGATATGATGCACGAGGAAATGGAAGACTATGTGGATGATATTGTGGTCAAGTCAAAAACTAGGACAGGACACCTTCAGGTACTTGAACGAGTTTTCAAAAGATGCAGAGAATACAAGCTACGCATGAACCCCATGAAATGTGCCTTCGGAGTATCTGCAGGAAAGTTCCTTGGGTTCCTGGTACATCACAAAGGAATAAGTGTAGATCCAGCCAAAGCCGCAGCCATTGCCACAATGAAAAGACCAACAACAGTGAAGGAGCTCAAGAGCTTCCTGGGAAGGGTCTCATACATCAGGAGGTTCGTGCCAGGATTGGCTTCGGCCACAGGAGGATTGTCTAAGCTATTAAAAAAGGGAACTGAGTTCACTTGGGGAGCAGAACAACAGGAAGCCTTTCAAAGGGTCCAACAGATCATGAACCATCTGCCCACTCTCCAGGCACCAGTACGTGGACGACCCCTGCTATTGTACTTGGCATCAAATGCCCAAGCAATAGGAGCCCTGCTGGCCCAAGAGGATGATGATGGGAACGAGCAACCTGTTTACTATGTAAGCAGAACACTCAAGGATGCCGAGACTCGGTATCCCAGAATAGAAAAGGCTTGCCTAGTAGTCATCTACGCATCACAGAGGCTGAAGAGATACTTCTCAGCTCATCAAATCCTTTTGGTGACTAAGTCACACCCCATAAAAGCACTCCTGCATCAGCCCCTCCTAACAGGAAGAATCGCACAGTGGCTGGTCCTGCTTTCTCAATATGACATAGGCCTGAGGACCCCCAAGGCTGTCAAGAGTCAAGCCATAGCTGACCTCCTGGCACAGTTCCCAGGGAAGGAGGAGAGCTCGCTAAGTGAAGAAATCCCAGGTGAGGTAGCAGTAGCAGAAATCCCAGGAAAGAAATGGACAATGAGATTCGATGGATCAGCCACAACAACTTCAAATGGGGTGGGAGTCGTACTGAGCTGTGAAAATGGGGACACCATACCTCTATCTTTCAAGCTTGGTTTTTCCTGCTCCAATAATGCAGCTGAGTATGAGGCGTACTTAACCGGACTAACTATAGCACTCAGTATTGGGGTGAAACACATGAGAGTACTGGGAGATTCCAATCTTGTAGTCTCACAGGTGAAAGGTGACTTTGCACTAAGAGAAAAGAGTTTGGCAGCTTACAGGACATGGGCGCAGAGGCTGGAGCAGGAATTCCTGACCTTTAGCATAGAATACACTCAGAGGAGTGAAAACAGGTTTGCAGACGCGCTTGCTACCCTGGGATCCCAAGTACCATTCAAAGGAAAAGACACCCTGGTCAGAATAGGAAGGCAGGAGCATTCCATCTTAAAAATCCTCCAGCAGATATCCCCCGAAGAGTCCAAGCAGTGGGACTGGAGGAGTGAGGTAAAAGAAAAAATGAAAGAAACAGGATCCGGAGGAAGTGTCAAGGAGCTGAGGGACTACGCTCTGATAGAAGGAGAACTATACAGAAGACTGCCCGGAGGAATCCTATCTAGATGTATCAACGAGAAAGAAGGGAAGCTAAGGTTGGAAGAGCTACATGCCCAAGTTTGTGGGACCTTAGAAAAGATCAGTCTATATAGGAGGATGCAGCGCATGGGGTACTACTGGCCAAATATGAACAAAGAAGCATCAACCATACAGGAAAAATGTCAAGAATGCCAATCCTCGGTGGACAAGGAAGAAAGCTATGCTGTATTTGTTACAGAAGATTGGAGGACTCCCTTCATGGAATACTTGGCGCAAGGGATCCTACCAACTGACAGGACACTGGCCCACCAGCTCAAGAAGCTCACGATCAGATATTTCTTACAAAACGGGGTCCTATTCAAAAGGGGATACAGCGGAGATCCCCTAAGATGTCTGGGACCAAAGGAAGCCAGGGAAGTAGTCAGGGAGGTCCATTCCGGTGATTGTGGAAGCCACCCAGGAAAAAGGAGGCTCTATAAACAGCTATTACTGTTGGGGTACTACTGGCCAACAATGAAAAAGGACTCCGAGGAGATGGTCAAGACCTGCCACGCATGTCAAGTCCTCGGAGATGCCATCCACACTCACCCAAACACGTTACAGGACATGACAACCCCATGGCCTTTCCACACTTGGGGACTCGATCTCATAGGGCCTATAAATCCTCCATCCGGTGGTTACATATGGATCTTAGCAGCCACTGAATACTTTACAAAGTGGGTGGAGGCCATCGCCTTGAAAAAGGCCACCGGAGCAGCTGTAGCAAATTTCATTCGAGGCCATATCATTACAAGGTTTGGGATCCCCAGGAGGTTGATCAGTGATAACGGAACCCCATTCATAAATAAAGATATGAAGGGGTTAACTGAGGCTTACTACATCAAGCATGGAAGGTCTACACCCTACTACCCGCAAGGGAATGGCCAGGCAGAGGCCACTAATAGGGTGATATTGAAGATCCTTAAGAAAATGAAGCAGGAGTATGGGGGAAAATGGAGTGACCATCTGGCAGATGTACTCTGGGCATGCAGGAGCTCTGTGAAAACAGCCACGGGATTCTCACCATTTTCCCTGGTCTATGGGACAGAAGCCATCAGCCCAGTAGAATTAATCGTTCCCACACCAAGGGTAGTACTCGAAGAAAGTCAAGAGGACACCGAAGACACAAACAATGAGAGGAGGTTAGCAGACCTAGAAGGAGTAGAGGAAGCAAGGGAGCTAGCCAGGAGAAGAAGCCAGAGGTACCAACAAAGGATGACAAGAGCATATGCACAAGCAGTACGCCCGAGGGCTTTCACTAAAGGGCAGTTGGTACTAAGGACAGCAGAACATGTAAGAAGAAACCTACCGGGACCCTCCAAATTTGCCCCGAAGTGGGAAGGCCCCTACATCATCAGAAAGGCCCATGACAGTGGGTACTACTACCTTACAAAGGAAGATGGGACAATCCTGACAGAGCCCATAAATGGGAAGTGGCTGAAACAATACTACGCATGAGGAGAAAAGAATTCTCAGTACACTGGAACCCCTTTTTGCCAAGACTCTCCAACCTGCTAAGTGTTTCTTTTTTTTATATATATATTATTGCTTAAGTAATTTTGCTCAAAAAACTCGAGATAGAAGAACATTGCATGATCCTTTATTATCTTTGTTAAAATTGCTGTATCCCTTGAATGACATTTATGTTTTAAAATCAATGAAATTTCTTCTTTTTCTCAGTTATTAAATCCTAAGTATCACAAAGTCCTAACACGGACGAAATTAGGGGAGGATGCCTGAAGAAATCTTCTTGCATAACCCAGGACCACCCCACAGATAAAACAGTTAAGTTTAAATACATGGTCTAGGATCCCAGGCGTATACTGAGGATACCTAGCCCAGTACTTGATTAAAAAAAAAAAAACCTGTCAAGATTCATGAGCTGGGACAAATAAAATGTACCCAGTTCAGTACTTGCGTAACCGAGAAGAAAAGGGAGGATACCGGGGAAAAACTTTTGATGCATAACCCAGGATCACCCCACAGATAGCAAGAAAGCAGCTAAGTCTCAAATACATGGTCTAGGATCCCAGGCGTATACTGAGGATACCTAGCCCAGTACTTGACAAAAAAAGGGAGAAACCCGTCAAGATTCATGAGCTGGGACAAAAAAAAATATATATATATATATATATTACTCAATGTACCCAGTTCAGTACTTGCGCAAAAAAAAAAGAGAATGGGTACCTGACTGGAACCTGCAACAAAGCTTGAATCACAGATCAGGACTCAGCAAAAAAAAAAAAGACAGAAGAGAGAGACAAGAAAAGAAGATCCACATGCCATTAAAAGGGATCAGGAGCAACACTTAGAAGCTATCATAAAAACACCAATACATGAAAGCAGTCTCAAAGCAGATCTAAAAAAAAAAAGAACCAGAAGCATTGTTCAATCAAAGAAATAAAAAAAAAGAAACACTTATACAACCCCAAATTGTCCATACAAAAAAAAAACTAAGAAAGGAGGCCGGCGAACAAGGAGCCATCCGAGGGAAGAGCAAGGACAGCCGAAGAGGAAAGAACCTTCTGCCTTTTAACCTTCAGATCCTGTAAAGTCTTGTGAGCGTGAGCCAAAGCTTCCTCAGCGGCAGCAATCTCAGCATCAATACCTTTAGAAGCTTGCCTCTGGAAAAGCACTTGGGCTAATGATCGCAGATACTCCAGCAAAAAGGACAGATTGAACTTGGCTTCCAAGAGATCCTGGACAACTCCCCTCCATTCCAAGAGCTTCTCCTCAGATAGAGAGTCTAGCGAAGAATCTCTCAATGAAATCAGCACAGCACACAGCAGCTCCATCAGGATGTTCCCCAGAAATACTCCTCCTCTAAAACCAAGGGTAAAGTCCCCATGACTTTTAAGCAGTCCTTCTAACAGTGGTAGGCCTTCCGCAGGCACAGAGAACCGCAGGAAGCTGCCATAGGAGGACCCGAAATGGCAGAAGTGACTGGCAGGGAGGCTGTTGAACTCTAGAAGATCAAAGCGAGCCAAAAAGGTGGGGAGCCTTGAAGAAGGATCTGAAACAATCACCTCCGGAGCCTCCCCCACTGTTGCATCATCACCAGGAGTCCCAAAGGAACCCTCAACCCCCTGAACAGCATGAAGGCCAACAACCTGAGCAGATCCTACACCCCCCTCAGGAACCACAAATTCAGAATCTTTGATATCAACTCCTGCAAAAAAAAAAAAAGAGGAAAGAGAAGGAGGGGGGGGGGGGAGAGGCAGACTTAGCTTTTTTGTTCTAAAGCAAAAAGAAAAGGGGGGAGGGGAAAAAGAAAAAAAAAAAAGCAAAAAAAAAAGGGGCAGAAGAGAAACCAGTATCAGCCTCTTGAGGCGGGGTTCCCTCCTCTTGCTCCCCTGACCGCTTGAAGGACTCTGGGAAAGAACACATGGCAAGTTGAAGAAAAGGAGAGGAAGCCTCAGCAAAACGGCTAAAAGAAGGCAGGGATACAGGGGGCTTCGCCATATATAAAAAAAAAAGGGGCAGAAAGAATGCGATAGAAATGATCAAACCTTCAGAATCATCTGATTCCAAAGAAGTAGCAGCACCAGAGGCAGATCTCGCAGCGGCTTGGCCTAAGAAAAGGAGGAAAAGAAAAGAAAGAAACTCAGAAGGCTATATAAAAGAAGAGGTACAAAAGAGATAAAGACTAAAAGGCTGTGTAAAAGAAAGGAAGGGCTCACCTGTTTGCCCGGGTGATGATGCGCCTCCCAAAGTCCTTGTGCTTAACCCAGTTTGAGGTAACACAGCCCTGGCAGGACTGAGGGTCTGTTCAAGCTGAGGACCTGGGGACGCAGGAAGCTTGGGAGCCTCAGGATCCTGGGCAGCCTGGACATCCTGCATTGGTTGCCCGATCTCCTCAGCTATGCCACCGCTGGGAGCCTCCTCCTCCCTACTCTGGAATGCAGCTGCAGCCATCTCCTCCTCCAAAGTCTCATCAACCACAGGGGGAGGAACCTCAACCTAAAAAAAAAAAAAAAGAAGTGGAACAAAAAGGGGGAGGGGAGAAAGACGGGGCATGAGCAAAAAGGGCAGCACCGGTGTATAGCACTTGTAAAATGAATATGAAGAAAACCATACCACATCTTCACCAGAAGACTGGCTTCTACCCTTCATAGGGTCTAGCTTACGCTTGGACTGCAGGAAAAAACAATCACTCATTAGTCAAAAAAAAAAGGAGGGAAAAGAAAACAACAAAACTACAACCTAAAAGAGTAAAGAAGGAAAGAGGCCTTGCCCTTCTCTCTCTCTCAACAGGGTCTCCAGGTCTCTGTTGTTTACTACGGGTACGTCCAGAGGGTCCCGAGGAACCATGAACTGAAGGACTCACAGGAGCCTGGGGAAAAGAAGACTCTACCTTAGTCTTCACCCGGCCCCTTATGGCCAAGGGCTGCTCCACTTCCTTCTCCTCAGCAAGTATCAACTGTTTCTGAGATTTCCCAGTTTTCTTCTTCTTCTTTGACTTGGGCTCAACGTCCTCTACACTCTCTTCAGCCGCGGCCTCCTCCAACTTTTCCTGCTTGATAGTTTTCCCTTTACTTGTGCCAACGGGAGTGCTAGCACTTACAGCCTCTACTGCCCCTTTCTTAAGTGGTACCCCAGTAGAAGCACCAACAACAAGGTCACACCCCAACCAGGCCTCTGGGAAATCTCGTGCATAAGTCACCCAACCTTCCCTAGAAGCATGCCATTCTGCGAAACCAGTTTTGCTGCTCACAGCAGTGGAAACAATACCAGCAGTAGGCAAGGACAGACGCCTGTTGAATGTCGGGGCGGAAGAAATATCAGGGTTGGGTACTCTCCCAATCATCCCAGAACCAACATAGTCAGCAAAGGACTTCTGAACCCTTCTCCAATAACCAGCATAGCCACTTGAGGCAAAAACCCCTCTCTGAGAGTTAGGCACTACAAATTGAGGACTCCGCCTCGACCAATAAGAAAAGGCCTGAAGTCTCATGAAGGGATCCAAGGAAGGAAGAGAAGGAACTACATCATTAAACACTGGGGGAATATCCTGATCAAAGCCAAACTGCCGAAGTACTCGATGCGCCGAGTAATGGGTGTACCGTGGGCCAGTCGAAGAAAGCACAGGAAGCCAGGAAGGACTGATGCAAGCCAAATAGGCTAAGCTACCTTCATCACCACTACGTAAATCAAAAGTGTTCCCTGTAGAAGTCAGAAAGGGAGATAACACAGAATTGCAAACAAAACCGGGGCCAAATTCCCGGGGGGAACGCCAATTCAAATGGCCTGCTTGATCAAATAACTCAATCAAGTTAAGATTGCCACCTTTTAGACTCAGCCAACGAAAAATAATAGGAAGGCTGTCAGTAGAGCTACCACAAAGCCCTTTTACAACATCAGGGGATCCCTGAAACTTATCATTCACAAACTTTAAATTCCTACATTTTGCTAAAGTAACTGAGGAACGATCCCACATAAATACCTGAAGAATGGCGCAATGAAGCGTAGAAGTAATAACATAGCAAGAATCACCCTCAGCCTCATCTCCATGAAGTTGATCCAATTGAGAATAAACATGGCCCAAAAACATGGGGGCTAGAGGATATTGAGCGCCCTGAGCCAACCTAATCGCCAAAGGAAAAAGAGTGGACTTGATTCCATACCCAGGGAACTCGCTGAACAGAAACTTACTAAGCCAGAATGCAAGGAACCCGGCACGCCTGACTTCCTTATCCTTCTCACGCGAAAGAGTCATGACCCATCTACCCATCCTGGCCGGTTTCCCACCAGAAGAAGCAGTACGTCCCCCAAAGTGAGCAAATAATTTCTCTTCCACTTCAAGGTCCTTAGCAGAAAGCTTGATATCAAAGGGGCTTTCATCCCCAAGCACCGGAAGGAGAAGGTTATTGACCACATCCTCCAAGGTAACAGTCAGTTCACCAACGGAAAAGGAGAAAGTGTGTAGAGCGGGACACCAACGGCGCACCAAATGCCTAAGGCCTTTGGCATCTCTGAAACCCTCGAGATTCCTGGAGATAGCAACTGCCTTCAGGACGCCGGCACGCTCCAAGCGACCCACAAACTCCTTATCAGCAAGCTCGTTATCCACCCAAATGGGCCAGCCTTGGATCTTTCCAGCGACAAAATCGAAGAAGATGGGGACCGCTTCCCGAAGTCCCTGCCTGATTTGGAGATCAAAAACCTCCCTAGGGTCTGGAACTTGTGCAGAACCAGCAAAACCCGCTGGACCAGAGAATACCCAGGCGTGAGGAGATGGAGGGGTTTCACCATGGGACACCCGAGGAAAGAATAAACTGGGAGAATACCAAGGGTCTCGCAAAGGAAAAGCAGGGCGACCGATGACAGACTCATCTTGCGCAGAACTAGAAGAACCCTCCTCTTCAAAGGGACTAGGAGTACGCTCTTTCCTTTTTCGAGAAGAGGAAGAAGCCATTAAAGCAATGGGTATCTGGAAAGAAGAGAGAGAAGATAGCGATGATACTGTTCGAAAGAAAAGAAAAGGGCTGAAAATGGAAGACTCAGTTAGACAGAAAAAAGGAATAAAAGAGAGAGTACTAGAATGAGGGAATAAGAGCAGTTAGAGAAGGCAATGTGTGGAAAGACGCGCCAGTTGACAGGAATTAAATTCAAAAGGGAGGAAGTTATCAGCAGTTATTAATGAGTGTTATGGGAAACGTAAAAGTAGGTGGTGGGAGTTTTATTTCAACTCAGCTGCCACGTCCCACGAAAAAAGGAGGGGTTACAACAAAAAAAAAGAAAAAGAGAGAGAGGAAGCTAGGATGCCGAGGAAATGCAAGATCAGGATCCCCATGGAAAGATCAAAACAAGAGAGAATCCTGCAAGAAAAAAAAACTCACGCATGGGCTGCAGGCAACCCATGAGCTCGGGGGGCTAAATGTTGAGGTTCAAAATAATTAAATGTCCATAAATAAAGCCCAAAGAGATGGAAAAGACATTGGGCCCATTTCACACAAAAAAAGAGGAAAGAAATGATAAAGGGTGGGCTCTCATAATAAAGGAAAGAAAAGATAAAAAAAGAGGAAGAAGCCCAGAAGGACCTGATCTGGAGGTCCACAAAAAAGGGCCCAAGAAAACAGGTAAAGTCAGCAAGCCAAAGGAAAAAGCCCAGAGGGCAGAATTGGGCCAGGACGTCCAGAAGCTCCCCAGGGGAAGAGGATCCCGGGACGCGCGAAGAGAAGTTAAAACAAATTTGAAGAGAGAAAGGGGACAAAAGGCACGCGAGCCTTATGACCCAGACACGCAGTGGAAGTACAAGGCAAAATGCAGAAACTTGGTCCTAACCACTTGGAGAAAAAAGACAAGGAGAGGACCACTGGAAAAGCTGGAGCAAAAAGCCAAAGAGCCTCAGGACAGCCAACGGGGAAATCTGGAAATAGGAAACTAGCTGGGAGACTTTCATCTGGTCGCAACAAAGAAGAGAGAAACTGTGAAGAAAAAGGAAAAGACACGATCCTGAAACAGTCAGGCGCGGGACAGACTTCAAGGGGCAAAAAGGAGAAATCATCAGTACCCCGGGAGCCCGAAACTATGCTATAAAAGGAGGGAGGGATCCATGCTACAGGGGACAGTTTTTTGACGTTTAGAGCATTTTAAAGCATTTACAAGTATTCTTCCTGAGGTCTCATAAAATTGTAAACAAAGGGACTCTGTAAACTGAAGGGAAAACAGGGGAATTTGCTCCCGGTATCCCAGAGATAGCCGCTAAGGTACACGCTCGGATTCAACAAGTTCAAACTTTGCAAGTCTTTGAAGCTTGAATAGCTATCAAAGTCTGTGACTTTTGAACCCAGTTGGACCTTGCATCACGTCCTAGCGAGCCACTGTAACCACAATTAAAGGAAACTAATGAAATACACCCCATTAATCAAGGGATCTCCAGCGTGTTCATTATACTTCATTTACTGTACATTTTTTCCTTACTGTTAATTTGTCATTCAATACGGATATGCCTTTTTGTTAGCTATTTTTTATTGTAGGAAGTTTGTTCTGTGCACCAATCAGTTCTTAAAACAGCCCCTTTAGCTGCGGAGAACTGATCCCAGTCCACCAAAAAATATCTCACACGGCCCAGGATCCTTGGGCCATAGTGCTAAAGAAAAAGCACTCTCACACTACTCTAATACATATCTTAATCACAACTCAGCAGTAATTAAAAGTAAAGAATAAGGAATAGAGAGAAGCAAACACAAGATAACATTGGCACGTGTTATCGAAGAGGAAACCAATGAACTTGGCAAAAAACCTCTTCGCCGCTCTCCAAGCGGAAAAATGATCCACTAGAAAATTAGTTAGAATACATGAATAGCAATAGACCCTTCAAGCCTAATCTACCCGATGCACCTAAGCCCTCCAAGCTTCTTGCTCCAACAAGGTTACGCCCAACTTTGTCTTCTCTAACTTACTGGATCCCGCAATTAGCCCATTGCATCAACCGATATGAATGGTTTTCTCTTGAATTGCTTTCCAAACACCAAAAACCTTCTCACTACTCTGAATCTGGTGAGGTAAGGATATGACTTAAGATCCTCTCATAGGTATGACAATGGAGAGGATGAGAGTAGAGGAATTTGGAGAATCAAATGTATAAGATTGTGGATGAGTCAATCTTGTTTTCTCTAGGGTTTCTCTCTCAAAATTCTCTTTGGAAGCTCTTTACATTTCGTGGATATAAGGGTATTTATAGTAGGGCATGAGAAGGAATGTGAACAGTCACTTTTTAGCAAAACAGGTTGTACTAGTAAGTCACTCGCGACTAGGATGAGTTGCGAGTTCTAGTCGCCAGATAACAGAATGGTCAGACTGTACTTTTTGTCTTGTAATGATCCAACTGTCCTGACCCTTCAATTTCCTACATGCTTCACACGTATGCTGGATTCTGGCGAGTCGCCACTCACGAGTTAGTCGCGAGATCCAGTAGCGAGATGCCTTTTGATGCACACACTTGATCAATTCTTTACATTCTCTCACACACAACCCTTACATTATTCCCACCTAAATACAGGGTTTCTAAATGCTGAATTATGAGCAAATTTGGCATGGAACAAAGCCAACGCATAGTTGAATAAATTCAACTTTACAATTGAGACTTAATGTGAAGCTCGATAAATAGCTTGACAGTAGCTCGATCTATTGAGAAATACGATTTCAGAATTTCCAAGGCTAAAATCTAGTCCAAGCTTATGTAGTTGTTTAGGGTTTCTTTTCTCAAAACCCTAGACATATATAAGGCTTATTTTAAGAGCCGTCTTCACGGATACAATGACCTAGAGATTTGTTTTCTCTATGAGAAGCTACTACATTTGTACACTATAGGATTTTATATCCAAGGGCATCTCGATCTTCATTGTTGATAAAGTGAAGAACTTTGTAACTAACAACATCGTTCAAGTTGCTGGAGTTAGTCATGTACTTGAATTTGTGCAAAAGGGTTAGTCACAGATTGGAGATTTGTGCATAAAGGGAGAGAATGCTCTACAGGATCAAGTCAAATTGGTTATTGGAATGAGGGTTCAATTGTAGGTTGGTGTTTCGGGATAGATCAAGGTAGTTGGTAAGATTCCTTATACTTGTAACCGCTTGATTGTTGATTAGTGGATTCTTGAGAGTGGTGGCCTTATATTCACTTGGTGGGGTTTTTGCCTTGCGAGAAGTTTTCCCTATTCGTCAACAAATCACCGAGTTATTTATTTTCTGCTGCATATTAGTTTATTGGTGATTTGTTGGAGCTTCCACAGTTTGCATACAATTGAACCTAATAAATCAACTTGGGTAAATTGAATTAATTAACTAGGGTCAAGCTATCTTAACTTAACAGTGTGGATGGATGGAGATTTGTGATATCTGTATAGAATTTGGATAACAAAAATTTTGGAATGTTTTAAAGAATAAAAAAAATATATATATATATATATATATAAATTTCGGGATAAGAATAAGTAGTTTTTAAGTGAGGTAGTGGGTTTTTTTTTTTTTTTTGGAAGAAGTAATTTTTTTATTATAATAAACATAATTGAAGTATTTGAATTCAAATAAATTATAAATATAGATAAGAATCAAACATTTGAATACAAATAGGTGGTGAGAATAATTTTTTTTTTTGAAGAATTAATTTTGTATTTTTTTTATAAACATAATTGAAATATTTGAATTTAAATAGATAAAAAATACAAATAGGAATCAGATATTTGAATTTTTCTTTCTTTTGTACATGAGATAGTATTACTTTTTTAACATTTTTTTTCTTTCTTGTAGGAAATAAAATTAAACTAAAGGGTATGTTATTTCATAATTTGTATAAGGATATTTTGGTACGCTAAAAGTTGAAGACGAAATAGGGGAATCCTGTTATTAATAGTGTGTGTATGTGTGTATACTATTAATAACAAGATTCCCTATTTGGTTTTCAACATTTTGCATACTAAAATACCCTCACACAAATTCTTAAACTCTCTGTAATAACCATATCTTTTAGTTCAATAATTTCAAATTTAAAAATACAATCTGATTTTTTTTTTTTTGAGAGAGTTTTAACTTATGGCGTCCGCTTCTGATGATTGCTCTTTATCATCAGACCAAGACACCAATCAGTTTTTGGTGTAGGCGGGGATTGAACCCCAGATCTCTTATACAACCATCAGAGACTTTACCAGTTGAGCTAACTGGAACCCACAAAAATACAATCTGATTAAAAGAGTAATTTACTATTTTTAAAAGAGTTTCTAAGTTTTAGGCTTTCAAGCTTTTATCAAAATCCTAAAAATTAGGAAACTATCTTTATCTTTATCTAAATTTAGAACATTATTTCACCAAACCTAAAATAAAATAAAATAAAGTATCTTATTGCATGTGCAAAGCGCGTGTGATGAGTCTAGTATATATATATATATATTATTAACTAGTCGCTAACCCGTGCGATGCAAAGAAAAACTATTGACATTTTGAAAAAAAAAAATTAATTGAAATTAATCTAAACAAATAATTAATCAACCAAAAATATAGCTTTTAATAAGAAAATAAAAAATCACATGAACTTAAATAAAAAGCATTTAAGGTAAAGAATTATGTTCAACCTGCTAAGATGCAAATACCAAATACCTCAAGACTTAAAACTTCAAAATTTATTGAATCCCCAAATTCTACTTCAGAACCAAACCAAATTCAACAAATTTATATATAATGTACCTAATAAAAATTATCATTTCCTAGGTTGGAAGACATAGGATGCATCTTAGATTTTTCTCCAAAAACATAGAGATGCTTTATCTGCCATGTACAATATAAAAAAATAATTAGTAGAAATTTCAACCCAAAAATCAAACTCATGATTATCAACGTGAGTCTCTTTTTCTTTTTTAGGCCTATCATAATTTTTGTTGTTTTTATATAGATTATCAACTTTTGAGTTTGAGTTTAAGTTGGACTTGTTAGAGAAACAGAGTTTCACTCTTTATTAAGTTTTGATTAAACAAAAATAATTTTATTTTAAAAAAAGTGATAATGATGAGTTTGAGTTGAAGTTGGACTTATTAGAGAGATAGAGTTTGACTCCTAGTTAAGTTTGAACTAAAAATAATAATTTTATTTAAATAAAATGATAATTTAATTTAAATATTGTGTTGACGTGGAAAATTGTGAGAGCTTCAGAAGTTTCGGTTATATATATATATATATATATATATATATATATACCCACACAAATTAAAACACAAATTGGTTAAAAGAGTAATTTATTATTCTTAAGTTTTAGGCTTTTTCCTTTATCTTCTCCATTTAGCCTAAAATTTATAACACTATCTTTATCTCATTTTTAAACATAATTCCACTTTACCTTATCTCTTTCTTAAAAATAAAAAAAAAATACAAACAGTTATTTATATACCACTTTTAAAAATTATAACACTAAACCAAAAAAACAAATAAATAAATAAGAGTATTATTGCACACACAAAGCACGTGTTATGAGCTTAGTGTGTGTGTGTGTATATATATATATATATATATATGCTCTAGTAATTTTTGAAATATTTGCAAAACAACAGCAGGAAAGAAATACAAAATTTGGAGAAAACGTCTACTCAAGAAGGGCCCTCAGTAATTAGGAGCACTCACCCTCTTTCCACACGTTCTTTACAAAAATTGGAGAGCCATGCTCTTTATATTAAATCTTATGGGGAAAGAGTTTGTTCTCCGACTTCAGTTTTTTTCTTTCTCCCTCATCATTACGTTTTTTGTTTGTTTGGTTTTCCTTTTTACTATTTTTCTTTTTCTTTTGTGATTCACGGTTTTGTACTTTGTAGCAATTTAGAAATACATTAGTTGTTTACTTTAACTCATACACTTGAAATAGAATATCCTCAAAGTATAGAAAATGTGATATGTTGATAGTATTCAACCAAAGTGACTATCACCTAAAGAGTTACATCATATAACTCTCACATCTCCTAGAAAACACGCTTGTAATAATGCAAAAACATTTTTTTTTTCTTCTCTTTGCTTTTCTTTTTCTTTTGAAATTTTTTTTGTTTCTTTCAATTTTTTTTTTTTTTTGAAATAACACCTCGTTTAATCTTGTTGTGCAAGTGCTACACCTTACCAAACACAGCTTTTATGATTTGCACACAAGTGTTTATGATTGGCGAAACAGTGGTGAGATGGTTATTTATACCTTTCTCCTAGGATTTTCTAGTCCTTACAATCAAAATATGTGATATCAAAATAAAGATCATTTGTTCAAAGATTATAAACAAATCACACAATAAAGCATAAAGTAGCACATACTAGTAAAGTGCATAAACAAAGCTTATCAAAGCTAAATAAGGTACGCAATCATGAAATGTAAAGTTTCATTGGCCAACCTTAATTACACAATTAGTGGCGTGCAATACAAAAAAATAAAAATAAAATTCTTTTTGTTTTTTTAAATTATGACAAAAAAAAAAAGTACACATTATGCTAAATGAATAAAATGCAACAACATTGCATGACAATGCTCCACTAAGCTATGCAGGATACGAAAACAAGAAATATCAATTCTTTTATTAACCCATGAGTACATGTACAAACTAGTATATGTTCATAAAAAGTAAAAAATAGCTCATTGATAAGTGTAATTTTTACATGATTTTTATTATCCTCTTATTTATTAAAATTGTTAGTTTTCCTTTATTTCTTTTGATTTGATTTGATTTTTATTTATATTTATCTATTCATTTGTTCTTTGAAGGAATGAGAAGATTCAGATTAATCTACAAGGGCTTTACATGCAAAGTGGGGCTAAGCCAATTAAATCCAAGTCCAATTCGGATTAGGATTCCAGCCTGCACATCAGTTAGTATTTTTGGCATACCTTTCGGCTCAGATATCCAATCAAGATGATTCAAGTTGGGCTGGAAAGTTAACTTAAAGGGCTACAACTTTGTAGTTTACGAAAAGTCCGAATTCCGTCGTTAAATGGGCCAAAATTTTCGGTTAAGTGAAGCCTAAAAATCTGGGATTTTCTCCAGACGGGAATAGGATTCCTTGACCTATTTAAAGGTTCTTTAGGGAAAAAAAGAGAGGGAGAGAAACCTGAGAGGAAAAGGGGGCTGCCGCATAGAAGAATTTGCTTTTGGGAGTCTTTATGAAGAGGAGGATCTGAGGACAAAGGCGAGAGTTTCATGTTGATCAACCGATTCAGAGGAAAGACATAAGTTTTATTTGTTTTCTTTTCAATTTTATTATGAACTAAATTTTATTTTCTAGAGCAGTGATGTAGTCTAGCAATGAACACACAATTTATTTTCTGAGTTATTTTATTTTTATTATTTCCATGATTGAGTGTTTAATTCTTATTCTTAATGCTTACTATTTTTCTTTATGAATTATTGTTTGATCAATTGAATTACAATGAGACTAAGAGGTGATTTGTTATTTTAGCTCTAGAATTAAACACCATTAGTTGAGCGAAAGTAGAGATGCTTTACTGTGATTAGTGTGATTTTTCAGAAAATTCAAAGTACGTAATGAGTCTCCAGTTAATTAAATTCGCATAGAGATATGGAATTGTTAGCTGAAGATATTTTTGATATTATTCGAGAGAAGATATTGAATACTTAAGGAATTTTTAATCATCAATGGGAGATTATTAGAATTTAATAATTAGGAAGAATAAATTGTGTGGGATTTGTTAGGTGAAATCAATTGCTCTAGATCCATTTTTATCATATTTTTACATTGTTAGGTTTTTTATGCCTTGTTAATTCTTTTTATTCGTAGATTTATTTTTATTAAATAGTTTAATTTAATTCAGAGAATAGAACGTTCCATTTATTTTCGATTTTCCAAATAGTAATTTATTTAGTGAATTTCGGTATTCAATAACATAGTTAATCCTTGTGGGTTCGACATTCGTTTTCTAAAAGCACTTTACTACTTGTCACCTAACAAATCACACACAATTTATTCTTCATAATTATTAAATTCTAATAATCTCCCATTGATGATTAAAAATTCCTTAAGTATTCAATATCTTCTCTCGAATAATATCACTAAAGTAAAAACATTAACTATGTTATAAAAAACATTTCTAACAATTAGTTTCAAATGATACATAAAAAATGAAGTGTTTTAACTTAAAGATAAAGTACTAACCAATAAGTGATTTAACTTGAAGATGAACCACCCCCATAGTTAAAACCGTCATCATAACTTTTGCTCCTCAAAAAATTAAGAATATTTTTTTGGATCTCATCTTGCTTAGCTCGCACCTCTTGCTCCTTAGCTCGCTCCTCTTCATCCCTAACTCTTGCCTCTCTGAACTCAATTATCTCATTTTCTAACCGATGAATATACTCTACCGAAGAACTAGAAGTGGAAGTGTTGATTGTGACAACAGCCATTGATGAATACTTCAAGCTTCTGAAAATGAAAAGAAAGACAAAAATTTAACTAGAAAACCCTAGAAACTTCGCTCTGATAACCATATCAAGAATTGAACTTTGAGAGAAATGATTTTCTTGATTAAAGTTACTTTACAAGATCTGCTTTATATACATAACAGATAACAAAAACCAACAAACTAACCCGCCAAAATTACTAACAGAAAGAATAACTGAATCTAACACGTGGCACGTGTGTTTACTAATTGCTTATGTTCCTAAGATAAATTAAAACTACAAGTCATTTTACTAACAGCTAAGCTAAGCTACTGTCATTTTGTTCTTTCTTCTTCTTTCTTGTTTTGTAACTTCTGTTCTTTGCTTCTTCTTCAGTTACATTCTTATTCCTTTCCTCATCATTCTGATACTTAGTTCTTTCCTTGATTGAATTTACCAACAGCATGACGTCTTCCTCAACAGAATCGCTCTTGAACAATTTGGACTTTAATTTGAGATGCAAAATTGAAGGCTGATTCCAAGAACTCTAGAGGGTTGGAAAGATCAAGAACTGCATTGAATGAGAAGGATGAAGACTGTTGATCTTCGTGATAATCAGAGAGGATGGCCATGACTCACAAATTCTAGTAAGGAATCGCTAGACTTTCTGTGAAGGGTTTTGTTTTCTATTTCTTTTTGCTACGAGGGGATTACTAATATACGTACATAGGTCAGTCACGACTCAAGAATAATAAAGGCCATTTGGATTTCGATTTGGACTTGGACTGGGAATTGTACCCATGGCCTGCCAATTGGGCTACAATGGATGAAACCATTGTGATTTGGAATGGTTTTCTGATGATGGGTTTGATATACAATCATCTAAATGGGCTTTTTCCTTAAATAAATATTAATAATAATAATAATTAGTGTACGGGAAAAGTGAAAACTATTAACAATGATATTTAAAGATATATATTATAAACATCATTTAATTTGGTTTAGCAGGAAAACTTAGTAATTGAACAGTCATAATTAATTAAAGAGATTAGACTACCGGAGACAAAGCCGGAGCAAGGAGCCACCACTGTCAATGATATCAAGAGGCCAGAGCGGTGATGAGAGGGAAGGGACGCCCACAAAATTAATTGAAAAGAAAGCATTAAAAACATAAGAAAAGATGCCAGCTCTAATTGAAGCAGAGCTCCAAAAGCCCAAATCTTCAACCTACATAAAAAATCTGATCTTTTTTTCCCTTAAAAACCTCGTCTTTAGCGTCCAGTTGTTTACTTCGAAGTTCTTTACATTCAAATTGGGTATGAAGATTTTTTATGCCAAGTTCAACTCTATAACTTGCACATAGCTTCCTTGGAGAAGAACAACTCTGTAACTCTACTTCTGCTTCTACGTTCTACCATCCGGCCTTCTCTTTGGAGCTTCAGGGTCTAACATTGGGAGGAAGAGAGAAAGAGAGAGAGAGGTGGGGGAGGCGGCCAATTCAAACATAAAGTAAATAATTAATCCATGTACCTGGTTCAGTGACTTTTTTGGTTTGCAAGATGTATAGATGGATAAAGGCATATTGGGGGAGAAAGAGGTCTATCGCGGGGGGGATTTAATTAGTTAATTTGTAGAGTAGCATGATTTTGCCACACTCTGTCATTAGTTAGCACACGTTAGAAAGAATTGACGAGAGTAACATCTCGAGTTGTGTGGTTCAAGTTCCATGTAGAAACTTGAGCCTCACGGACTCGAGTTCTGACTGGTAAGGTGGAACAATTTATCTACGTAAAACTCGAGTTTCTTAGACTCGAGTTCTATAGAAGTACTTCCGCAGTCACCAGAAAAAGAACCAGATATGGAGAAAACAGAGGAAGAAGAAAGACGATTTGGAAAACGCAGATTCAAAGAAGAACATAGGAAAAGGAAGATGATCTGGAGAAGAGAAGAAATAGAGGAAGACGATTTGGCTGGAGAAGAGGAAGAACAGAGGAATAAAAAGAAGAACAGAGCATGATTTGGTTGGAGAAGAGGAAGAAGAAGACGAATAGACTGTTGGGAAAGAAAATGGTAGATCTCGAGTTTTAAAAACTCGGGTTCCCGTGGATTTTTTTTCTATGTCAGATGCCACCACTTGCAATTCGAGTTTTAGAAACTTGAGTTTTATACTGAAACTCGAGTTTTAGACACTTGAAATGCTAGTTTGCTGAATAATTTTGTAAACTAGACAACTAATTAAAATATTACAAAAATAATGCTAAATGCAAAAAAAAAAAAAAAACGCCGTGTATTCTGAATTTTGGGATTGGAAATTTCGTTTGTGTCTATATATATATATGCGACTCCCACCGAAAGATAAGAGTAATGTACATTTTTATAAAGCAACAAAGCAATTGGCTTTTTTGCATGAGACAAAAGTGTGAAAAAAAAAGCAAAAAGAAAAAAAGTTTACTACTAATCAACTTTCCTCGTCTCCTCAAGCTTTATAGTCATCACATCCGAAAAAATGTAAAGAAATTAATAAATTATGGAAAAGGTCTCTTAGCTCCATGGTCCATCCCTCAACTTAGTTTTAGAACAGATTCCATTTATATAGGAACATAATTATGTTTAAAAACATAATAGGATTTTATTCGACAAAAAAAAAAAAAAAAAAAATCTTTATTAATAAAACTAATATCGAGTCCACTCTTCCATTAATCTTTTGGTAAGGTGATTCGCTAAAGTTCAGCCCCGAAACCAAATCAAGCCCACACCATGATAAGGACATGGCCACTATCATTTATGTCAAAAGTAAAATACTGCTTTGTCGAATCCACATTTTCACTGCAATTGACAATTAGTGGCTTCAATTGCACAGACAATGTCCTACTTTCTTTGGCTTTATTAAAGTAAACACTCGTGTCATCCACCACTCCAATTGAGTCGAGTTCAATTGCTTTTCTTTTTCTTTTTCTTTTTTTAAATTTTTTTTATTATTATTATTTTTTTGGACTTCAATTGCTTCGTTATCAAAAGATCTAGACTATCCTCAATAGACGGCCTACTTTTTATTGAAAATGATTATAATTTTTGAAGAACATGATATGTTTGTTGGAGGCTATAGTTGCCTATAGCTCGTGGATGTGTGAACAATTCATTATTTCAGATTAAAAAATAAATAAATTTGTAAGAAAAACATCTAATATTCCTTGGTGTATATTGAGCATTCACATCAACTCAGACAATTTTATTTATTTATTTTAACATAAGAACTTATATTTTCTATTTTACACCATCACTTTTAAAAACACACACATTAGATTATATATTTTATATTCTATTTTATTTAAATAATCATTTTTCATTTTATAATATTATTAGAGAAAGCGAGAGAGAGAGAGAATCTGGTGAGAGGAAGAGGTGAGAGAAAATAATTTATATAATGAAATACAAAGTTACAGTTGTGTATATTTACACAGTTAATGTAGCAATTTTTCAAATTTACTCATCTTTAGCTTGACTATAGTAGGTGATTTTGGGGCTTATTAAATATGTAAAATTGAGCTATTTTTCTATCTTGTATTGTCTGATGCAAATACTGTAATGGGCCACATTTAAATTATTAATCACCCTTAAAATTTTATTATTTTGAAAAACTTTTTATAAATTTTTAATTCAGTAAGAAGGAGCAGAAGACTTTTCCTCATTCACAATCAATAAAAAATAATAGCGTTGTAAATTCATTTTGCCATCTTTACGGGGAGCCATAATTAAATTTCAAAAAAAAAGAAAAAGAAAAGAGGAAAAGTCTTCTGCTTGCGCATGTTCATCCAGATCTCGGATTCCTAATCCTTTCTAAAGTCCTTTTCCTACATCATGGACCTCCTTCATGTTTCCTATGACCCTAAGGATTGCCAAGTCAGGTTTTTGGCATGAATATTCATCTAAACACACAAGAAAAGAAAAAGAAGAGAGAGAGAGAAGTGAAGAAGGAAGAGAAATGCAAAGCATACATGTTCCAAATCCAAATCCAGATTTTACTATATCATTATAAATAATTACATGTTTCAAAATAATAGCCGAAATATGAAGATGTTCTTAAATACAACTCAATGTCTCAAATAAAATAAAAGTGCAAAAAATAAATGCTAAAAGAAAAGAAAAAAGCAGGAAAACTATATGTTTGTTAGTAGGATCACTGATGGTGTCATCTCCCCTAACCAACCCTTGGGATAGCATTAGAGCTGGAATCCCCATCATCATCATCATTACCACCACCTCCTTGACCTCTAGCGTAGCCCTTAGGACCGTAGAAAAGTCGTGGGTAATCGGTCACCTCTAGCTTGGGTTTCCCGGCTGGTAGGACAAACTCTCTATGCTCAGGTAAGGTAGGCTAATTTTGGAACAAAGAGATTGTGTTAGGACAAACAAAGAGAATACATAGAAGAAAGTGCAAATAGAAAATATTGGATAATTTAAATCTCAGGTCCCCTAAGGGAAATGATAGCCCATAACATTGGTGTTACGGGTGAGAGAACGCTCCCGAGTGATCCCATCTCTCCCATAAGTATAGACTGACCAAGCTAGAGTAGGTGGGTCGAGAAGGTTCCCAGCAGTTGGGGCAGCACTGGCCTGAGGCTGATCAGGCTCATCCTATTCATTTTGATGTTAGCACACAAGAGATATAGTATGCATGAATGGAAAGAAAAAGAAAAGAAAAAAGGGTTTGTGATTCGTGTGGACACAACGGAGGAGTCGCCACCTAGTTTTGCAATGGCCTAGGAACCATGAATATAGTGTCCTTTCGAGGAAGGACCATTGATATTACTAATAGAGATATGGGTTCGGAGTTTAGGTACGTTCTTGGGAAAGTGTTAGGCATCCAAGACCGCCCAAACCTAAGGTTGGCCTCCCATCATTGTGTCTTACATCTTAAACTCGATAAAATCATGTTTGAAACCTATGTCCTATACTCACACACACACTAGCATACATCTAAGCATACAACATGACATTGTCATCCGAAAACACATACATATCCATCCATAAAGCATAAGAAACCAAACTACACATATACAACCCTAGCATTCATCTAACATGTGAAAACCCTATTAGGTCATATATAAGGCAGCAACTTAATCATGATAGCAAGTACATCATTTATCAATTAAACACAAAACGCAACACAACAACACATGTACATGTTCATCAAACAAAACATAACAACACATATGCATGTTCATGTAAATGTATGACTTACCTTGACTTATCTTTACTCACCTTGCAGTAACTCAGCACCTATCGCATCGTGCATGGGCATGTGAATGCATGTTCATGGTATCAAACTAAGAAACAAGAGACGAAACCCTAATCTAGCATATCAAAGGTAAATAACAATAAAACATGTGAAACAGAGGCATCATATACACATATACATAAAAAGAAACTTATACAAGAACATGTGAGATAAGAAAATAAAATGAGACAGAAGACTAAACTAGGGGTTTTGGGCAGTGGCCTGCGTATGCATACCAAAGGCTGTGTATGCAGGCCAAGCACCTGCGTATGCAGGAGGAGGCCCACGTACACATGCATAAGGCATGCATGTGCAGCTCTGCTCAAAACCCTAACCTAGAAACAACAAAGCAGAAAAATAGAGCATAAAGAAAAACCCTAATTTTAACAACCAAACATGCTCAGGATATAAAGAAAACTATAAAACTAACCTAAACAAACATATATAAGCATAAATGAAGCAAACAAATAAGATTAAAACTGAAAAGAAAGACAGAAAAGAAAAAGGAATGAAAAGAAAGAGTTAGACTTAATACCTCAAATGAGAAGCTTTATAAGTTGATTTTGACTGTTCCTTTCAGTCAAATCTATCTCAAGTTAATAAAAATGTGATTAGCAATGTTAAACTAAAAGGATTGGGGCCAGAAAAAGGTCCCAATCAAACAAAATTGACTTGAGGATGTTTTGTGAAAAACTCCCTTTTGATTCACTATTTTCAAGTGAATCTTGTATTTTTCCTGTTGGATTTCTGTGTATTTTGAAAATATACCATGTAAGGCTTTACATAGTGGAAAAAATGGGGTTTGAAACGTGCGTGGGCCGAGGGCCACTTTGGTCATTTTATTTTCAAAAATAGATTTTTGCTCATTAAAAGGTTATGTTTTCCATTTTAACACTCCTCAAGTCAATTTGATATCTGATTGGGCTCTAAACTGGCCTTGGGCCTTAGAGTTTGGGCTTTATTGGGGAACGAATGCCCGAGTCATAAGGGTTACAAAATGCGGTGTCTACAGATGCCCCTCTTTTTATTCGTGAGCTTCGCTGACAGAATCAATAGAATAAGAGACAAAACATTTTGTTTCGACGTACGGCTCAGGCCCAACCCACGCACACGACACACATCACGCATACATGGGGAGGGGTGCAACTCCGGAGAGCTGCGTGGGATTTGTATGTCCAAATTCCCACTTTTGTTGCTCAAAAAATGAGCAATGATAGCTTTATTATCCTAGAACCTATTTTTCCACTTGCAAGCAAAAGAAAAAGAAAAACAAACAAGGGTGCTTTTTGAGCTAACCTAACAAACAACAAAATGATACAATCTCTGTGGTGTTCATCCAGGGCTCTTACCTCAAACTTTTCTGGGTGACTCGCTCCTCTTGTCTTTTTCACTTCTTTCTCTACCTTTTTTAGTGAGGCTCTTGCCTCGGGTTGACTTTGGTCTCTTTCTCTATCTCTATCTCTACCTTTTTCTACCATGCCTGTATGTTCAATTCCCGAAAGATATGTGCATGAGTAGTCTTGATTGTTGGATCCACTAGGGGTGGTGAAAACTTGCTGAGGAGTAGGTATGTATGGGGAGGAATCTTCTGCCTCTTTCATGACTTACTTAGGGATGAGAAACTCGCTGAAGAGTAGTAGAAATGGACTCATTGAGGAGTAGTGTAACTTTTGTAGATGTGTGATCCATTGGGGAAGAATCTTTTGCCTCCTTCATGGTAAGCTGAGGACTTTGAGGAAGAATCTTCTGCTTCCTTACAGGGGATACTTTAGGTGTACTTGATCCACTAGGGAAGAATCTTCTGCTTCCTCACTAGGGATTGTTTAAATATGCTTGGGTCCATCGAGGAAGAATCTTCTTGCTCTTCCATGGGGATGATGTTCTAGATATTCTTGATCCACTAGGGAAGAATCTTCTACTTCCTTACTGAATATAATATTTTTGAGTTTATGTGATCTGCTAGAAATGGTTTTGAGATGTACATGCTTCATTGGGGGAAGAGTCTTTTGCTTCCTTTACCGCTCACTGGGGTGTCCATGGTGACTTTGTGCCTAATTAGGGCAATCTTGAGATTTTATTTTTCCTGTTCATGACTAAACTACACGTAGTTTAGCCATTAGGTGTGTTCCCGCCTCTTCATTTTTCCCAACGGTTATCAACCATTTCTTTTTCTTCTTTATTCTCTTCATCTCCCTCATCTCTTCACATTATTCATAGCTCTTCAACTTCCCCTTTTTTTTATGGTATTATCAGATGTACGCAGCGGAAGAAATAAAATTAAACGAATCCACTTCATTCACAATTGTTAACATGTGCCATATAAGTTTCAGAATTAGAGAACAAGAGAATGTACCTTGAAGCAGTGAAATTCAAAACCAAAATTCAGAAGTTCTTGAGAAGACTTTCAATCTTCACTCCAATTCCACTAATACCCAAGATGTGTGGTCTCTCAATATGTTATATGAGTTTGTTCTAGAGAGAAAAAGAGAGTGTTCTCCACTTACATACATACCAATTTATATTCTATCAAATTATGTATGTTTCTCTCTTAATAATAGATTATCTAATTGGGCTAGCCTTTTGGGCCTTCCCAATTGGGCTTTAATATGTGGCTTGGAGTGGGACCAAAAGGGAACAAATAAGACACTAGCTCCAATGGGCCTTGGGCTTTTCTATCAACTCTTGACAAGTCCAAAGTTACCATTAATTATATTTAATACCACTATATAAATATAATTGAACTCTAGGCCTTATTAATAGATTATATCCCAAGACTTTATTATACATACAACCCCTTCATAAAATATTCATAGTAATACAAAGTCATTAATGAAGACTGCCACTTTGTAGATTACTACATCTTAATCCTTGAGTACCCGGTTTAATCCTTTAAGTTATTCATCATATATTTATGAAATCCAATTTCATAAATATATACTTTAGTAACTGTTTACTAAAGTAGTTAGGCCTAACATTTTGAATAACAAACCTATTAAACTTATCTCAAGGGAATATTTTATATCTCCGTTAAGAGATTATGAATTCCATCTTGAGAATATATGTTCCGTCAACACTAAATGTGGCTGCCCAACATATTGAGGTTTTGACTGTTACTTTAGATCTCACTCCTGATATATCAAAGCAACCTACACTTCATGATCAGGTCCATTATTTTCTCAGGATTAAGAGTTCATGTGAATATAAATCGTGAGATTTATTATTCATTTACAATCATTAGGAGAATAATAAATCTGATAGTGGTCCAGTTCAATGTGTCTTAACTCTTAAAACATATCAACATATCAACTAGAAGTCACTATTTTCATGATCAAGACAAATCATCTTAGTTGATATGTTATAGTCTTCGCAGATGAAACGCCCAATTTCATCACCGACTACGAACTAAATTCTGAGTTTACAAAGAACTTGTGATTTATATCTTCTGTGACTTTTCACATAAATCACATACTATGCATCTCATGGACTATATGATAATGTCCAAATATTCATGTTACCATTATTTCAGATAATAATAAAACAACTTTATTAATTACAATATTAAGTCATACATCATGTCATATATAATGTTATACATAATATCACACATAGCATCATATAATAGGATTCTAGGGCACTAATCCCAACAATCTCCCACTTGCCCTAAAGACTATTGTGCACTAATCTAACTCCCATTCCCTCCAAATGCGACTCGAAAGTCCTTTGAGGCAAGGCTTTGGTGAAAGGATCTACTAGATTATTTGCACTTTCAATCTTTGCCACCACCACATCTCCACGAGCAATGATGTCTCGAATGATGTGGTACTTTCTCTCAATGTGCTTTCCTTTCTTGTGATTTCTTGGATCTTTTGATTGTGCAACAGCACCACTATTGTCGCAAAACAATGTGATGGGAACTTGTTCCATTCTCATTACACCAAGGTCAGAAAGGAATTTCTTGAGACATACAGCTTCCTTTGCTGCTTCACAAGCAGCAACGTATTCAGCTTCCATGGTGGAGTCTGCAATACAAGATTGCTTGACACTCCTCTAAGTTATGGCTCCACCTCCCAAGGTGAAAACACATCCTGATGTGGACTTTCTGAAATCTAGATCCGATTGAAAGTCTGAATCTGTATAGCCAATGGGAATCAAATCCTCACACCGGTAAACAAGCATATAATCTCTCGTTCTCCGAAGATACTTGAGAATATGCTTTACAGCTTGCCAATGTTTTGGTCCTGGATTTGATTGATATCGGCTGACCATGCCAACTGAATAACAAATATCTGGCCTAGTACATAGCATGGCATACATTAGACTTCCCACTGCTGAAGCATAAGGAACTTGTCTCATCATATCTACTTCCTCTTGAGTTTTAGGCCTTTGGTCATCAGACAGAGGAACTCCATGTCTGAAAGGAAGTAATCCTTTCTTGGAGTTTTGCATGCTAAAACGTTCTAGAACCTTATCTATATACCCAGCTTGTGATAAGCCTAACATCTTATTCTTATGATCTCGCCAAAGCTTGATCCCTAGAATAAAATTAGCCTCACCCAAGTCCTTCATATCAAATTGGCTTGACAACTACACCTTTACTGATGACATTACCCCTACATCATTCCCAATGAGTAGAATATCATCAACATAAAGCACTAGGAACATTACTACTTTATCTTGATGTCTTTTGTACACACATGGTTCATCTAGATTTTGTTCAAAACCAAATGATTTGATTGCTTGATCAAATCTGATGTTCCATGACCTAGATGCTTGCTTAAGTCCATAAATGGACCTTTTCAACTTGTATACCATATGCTCTTGGTTCTTTGCTATGAAACCTTCCGGTTGCATCATATAGATTTCTTCTTCAAGATTGCCATTAAGAAATGCAGTCTTGATGTCCATTTGCCAAATCTCATAATCATGATGAGCGGCAATGGATAAGAGAATTCTGATAGATTTAAGCATTGCTACTGGTGAAAAGGTTTCTTCATAATCAATACCTTCTTTTTTAGTATACCCTTTCGCTACTAGCCTTGCTTTAAAGGTTTCAACTTTTCCATCTAGCCCTCTCTTCCTCTTGTAAACCCATTTGCAACCAACAGGTTTAATGCCGTTAGGTGCCTTTACAAGATCCCAAACTTGATTGGAATACATGGAATCTAATTCAGATTTCATAGCTTTAACCCAATGATGTGCATCTATATCATTCATTGCTTCTTCGTAAGTGTAAGGATCGGTTTTGGCCTACTCTGAGATAGCTTCATAAGTTTATCTCAGACCTATAAACCTTATAGGTGGCCTAACAATCCTCCCACTACGATGAGGCAACTGTGTACTAGTCATCTCATGAGTAGTATCTTGTGGTGTATCCAATATAACCACATCATCCCTAGAATGATCTATTGATTGTTCATTTACAAGTTCATTCATTTCAGCCAACACAACTCTACTTCTAGGAGTATAATCATTCATATAGTTATTTTCCAAGAATTTGGCATTTGTGTTAACAAACACTTTATTCTCTTTATGACTATAGAATAAACCTCCAACAGTTTCTTTTGGATACCCTACAAAGAAAACCACTTCTGTTTTACACTATAACTTGTCAGACTTTCCTTTCAACATATGTGCCGGACAACCCTAAATATGGAGATGTCTCATACTAGGCTTACGCCAATTCCACAACTCTACAGGTGTTTTAGGAATAGACTTCGAAGGTACTAAATTCAGAAGATACATTGTAGTATTTAAGGCATATCCCCAAAAAGAAATTGGTAGAGTTGAATAACTCATCATGGATCTAACCATATCTAAAAGAGTCCTATTCCTTCTTTCCGCTACACCATTTTATTGTGGAGTTTCAAGTGCAGTCAACTGGGATACAATCCCATTTTTAGTTAAGTAATCCTTGAAATCCCCAAGAAGGTATTCGCCACCACGATTAGATCGAATGGCCTTTATGCGTTTACCTAATTGATTCTCAACTTCAGCCCTAAACTCTTTGAACTTTTCAAAGACTTCGGACTTCCGTTTCATTAGGTACACATAACCAAATCTAGAGTAATCATCAGTGAATGTAATGAAATACTCATAGCCACCTCTTGCCTGGATTGACATAGGACCACATACATCTGAATGTACTAGTTCTAGCAAATCTTGGGCTCTTCTACCTTTTGCATTAAAAGGCCGTTTGGTCATTTTGCCTTCCAAACAAGATTCACAAACTGGAAAATCATCAAAGTCCAATGGCTCTAAGAGACCATCTTTGATCAGTCTTTGAATTCTGTTTGAATTAATATGACCCAAATGCAAATGCCAAAGATATGCATCACTAGTAGAAGGAAACTTTCTCTTTAATGATTTTACATGAGAGACATTATCTAATTCAAAATATATAATTCATGCTTATCAGGAGTTAAAATATAAAGACCATCAATAATATTGCCAGAACAGATAAACACTTTACCCTTCTTTATTACAACATTGTCTTTAAGGATAACACAATATCCATGTTTACCTAAATAAGTTGCAGAAATTAAATTCCTACGAACATTAGGTACATATAGACAGTCTTCCAATATTAAAACCCTAGACTCAAAGCATAAATTAAACACTCCAACAGCTACAACTGGAATCCTGCTCCCATCAGCTAAAGTAAGAAACAATTCCCCTTCTTTAAGCTTTCTGGTCTCCTGGAACCCCTGCAAAGAATTGCATATATGATTAGTACAACCTGAATCCACACACCAGGAATCTATGGGATTCTGCACTAAACATATTTCAAAGAGGAATAAACCTTTCATACCTTTATTCTTGGTAGCCTTGAATTTTGGACAATTCCACTTCCAATGTCCTTTCTCACCACAATGGAAACATTTTCTTTTGAGTTTCTTTCCTTTGTCAACAACCCCTAAGACAATTTGTTTATCCTCTTGCTTGGTGAAGTCATTCTTTTTCTTCTTCTTACCCTTGCCTTTCGACTTAGGTTGAGAAGTAGAAGCTTCACCCATATTGGCTTCAACATTAGAAGTACTAAGGATGCCTTCCGCCGCTACCAATTCATTCATTAATTCAGACAAAGAGTAAATCTTTTTGTTCATATTATAATTGAGTCTGAATTCCTTGAATGATTCCGGTAGTGACTGGAGTATCATATCCACTTGGGATTCTCCATCAATATCGGCACCTAAAACTTCCAATGTATTCAGATTGGAAATCATTGTAAGACAATGCTCCCTCACTGAACTACCTTCAGCCATTTTGGTATTATAAATTTGCCTCATGGTTTCTTGCCTTGCAGAACGGCCTTGCTCACCAAACATCTCCTTCAGACTTAGCATGATGTCTGAAGCTAGTTCTACATCCTGCATTTGATGCTGTAGAACATTTGAGATAGATGCTAGGATGTAGCACTTGGCCATCTCATTAGATTTCTGCCAACGATCATATCGTTGTTTTTCCTCAAGAGGAGCATCTAATGAAGGAAAGCTAGGACATGGTTTAGTAAGAACATATTTGTGCTATTCAGCAGTGAGAACTATGTCCAAATTTCTTTTCCAGTCAACATAATTGGATCCAGTCAGTTTGTTTTGATTAAGAATAGTAACAAGTGGGCTAAATGATGCCATGTTCAAATCTGAAATTAATAAACATGAATATAATAAGTAAACTGGACATTATCAATTTAGCATATAAACATATAGCATGAAACCTTAATAAACCCATAATACAATATATGCAACGACAACCCAATCCCATATTCAATATCCCTCAGCATAGAGTGAATATAAAATACTATGATTGATTGAAAACTATTCTCATTATTAATGCTATTATGATAACTCTTATCAAACACTAATAATATGCCGTTATATATTTGGCCTCTAAATAATAATAGTAAGAACTCAGCATAGAGGATACTATAATATTTAGTCTAGTGTATACCATTGTCTAGAATCATGTGTAGCCACATTTCATCCCCTTAACAGGTTTATTTTACAATACCATGAAACAAAACACCCTCCGCATGGAATGCAAAGCTCAAGGCTAAGACAAGGTGTTTGATCAAACTACTATAAACCAAGAAATTCAATCCTATAGTACCATGAAATAAATACTCTCTGCATGGAATGCTAAGCTCGAAGCAAAGACAAAGTACATATTTCACTCTACTATGAACCGACAATGGAGGTCGTGAGATCCAACCCTTGTATCTCTCTCCCACTAGATGTTTTAAATTAAAGGTTTTTATTTTTAAACATGTGTAAACCAATCACACACAGCCTTGCACTTTATACATATGAAAACACTTAGAAAAAAAAAATTCAAAATTCCCTTTAGTGACATTTTCGCGAGTATCTCACGACTAAGCTCTTCCCGCGAAAATGAAATAGTGAAAACACAAAATTCAGATAGAAACTTTCGCTACTGTCTCGCGACTAAGCTCTTCCCGCGAAATTGAGTTAAGGCAAAATAATGAAAACTCAAAAATTCAGACAGAAACTTTTGCGGTTGTCTCACGACTGTTTCGCGAGTAAAGCTTACTCGCGAAAAGTTTTTGCGCTTCAGAAGTGTTTTTCGCGAGTAACTTCGCAGGAATCTAACCTGCGAAAAACCCGTGTTTTTAGTTTTTGAAGGAAAAATTTGAACAGTTTTCTACGGTTTTTCCATGAACAAACAATCACCATATGAACATGATTGATAGAATTTGATATCAAAACTGAATTCCATTGATGCTATAGCCTTAAAGTTCAATTTAACGTTCTTGAATTAAAATTTAAACAACATCATAACATCAATATCAATTTTCATCAAACCATAGTTTCAACAACCATGCAGAAAATTAAATACAAATATAATCTTCTAACATCATGAAACTATTATCTCTAATTCTAGAACTCACAAAACATGTTATACAGAGTGGAAATTGAAGACCGCTCTGATACCATTTGATGGTATTATCAGATGTATGCAGCGGAAGAAATAAAATTAAACGGATCTACTTCATTCACAATTGTTAACATGTGCCATATAAGTTTCAGAATTAGAGAACAAAAGAATGTACCTTGAAGCAGTGAAATTCAAAACCAAAATTCAGAAGTTCTTGAGAAGACTTTCAGTCTTCACTCTAATTCCATTAATACCCAAGGTGGTCTCTCAATCTGTTATATGAGTTTGTTCTAGAGAGAAAAAGAGAGTGTTCTCCACTTACATACATACCAATTTATATTCTATCAAATTCTGTATGTTTCTCTCTTAATAACAGATTATCTAATTGGGCTAGCCTTTTGGGCCTTCCCAATTGGGCTTTAATATGTGGCTTGGAGTGGGACCAAAAGAGAACAAATAAGACACTAGCTCCAATGGGCCTTGGGCTTTTCTGTCAATTCTTGACAAGTCCAAAGTTACCATTAATTATATTTAATACCACTATATAAATATAATTGAACTCTAGGCCTTATTAATAGATTATATCTCAAGACTTTATTATACATACAACCCCTTCATAAAATATTCATAGTAATACAAAGTCATTAATGAAGACTGCCACTTTGTAGATTACTACATCTTAATCCTTGAGTACCCGGTTTAATCCTTTAAGTTATTCATCATATATTTTTGAAATCCAATTTCATAAATATATACTTTAGTAACTATTTACTAAAGTAGTTAGGCCTAACATTCTGAATAACAAACCTATTAAACTTATCTCAAGGGAATATTTTATATCTCCGTTAAGAGATTATGAATTCCATCTTGAGAATATATGTTCTATTAACACTAAATGTGGTTGCCCAACATACTCTCCTAATATATCAAAGCAACCTACACTTCATGATCAGATCCATTATTCTCTCAGGATTAAGAGTTCATGTGAATATAAGTCATGAGATTTATTATTCATTTGACAGTCATTAGGAGAATAATAAATCTCATAGCGGTCCAGTTTAATATGTCTTAACTCTTAAAACATATCAACATATCAACTAGAAGTCACCACTTCCATGATTAAGACAAATCATCTTAGTTGATATGTTATAGTCTTCGCAGATGAAACGCCCAATTTCATCACCGACTACGAACTAAATTCTGAGTTACAAAAAACTTGTGATTTATATCTTCTGTAACTTTTCACATAAATCACATACTATGCATCTCATGGGCTGTATGATAATGTCCAAATATTCATGTTACCATTATTTCAGATAATAATAAAACAACTTTATTAATTACAATATTAAGTCATACATAATGTCATACATAATATCATACATAGCATCATACAATAGGATTCTAGGGCACTAATCCTAACATTTTTCTCTACAAAAACTTCCTTCTTCTCTTTTTTCCTCACATCATCTGATTCTCCCATTCTCTCAAAACTCCCTTATTCTCTCATTTTCTCTTTAGACTCCTTTCATCTCCTTTAATGGCACCCAATGCCAAGAAGACTTCCTACGTCCTTTCCTTTGATGCATTTCTCCTCACCTGCTAGAGTGGAGTAGTGAGATTGACAAAGTCTCCTTCATTGACACACTGGCCAGAGAATCACATCTCTATGGCTGAATCTGTAAGTTTTTCAAACTTTTCTCATTTTCAAGTTTCTCTTTGATATTTCGTTTTGATGTTTTTTGGCCATGTAAATATGCTTGGGTTTTGTTGTGGGATGGGTTTAGATGAAAGCTTGACACATTAGGAAGGGTAGGAATATGTTTAGGATTGATTGTGGATGATATATTCTTGAAAATGTCGAAGGACACTTTCTTTCTGTGCTTTTGCGTGCGTGGGCTCGAGCTTGCGTACGTATCTTGGACTTATGCGTATGCAGGTCTGTTCTTGCGAACGCAGGTCT